>CM061546.1:78118463-78718463 GCA_030864215.1 Capsicum pubescens
CGATCGACTTTGAGAAATATTTTTGGTAAAGATTAGATTTAATTAAATAAATTCTCCATCTTTACATATTCAAAAGATGTTGAATTTAATTATTATATTCATCTTTATTATTTACACAAATATCGTATTTAGTGTAATGTTTGAACTCATTAAATTGAGGTACATGTGCGAGGCGCGTACATCTAAACTAGTACTTTTATAAATTGAGGATCCTTTCCAATCATTCTCTCCCAATCAATATGTTTTTTCTATCAGTCATATATTTATTTTTAGCATATATGTAATTGTTTGTTCTCTAGATTATTTTAAACCGTTGTCTTTATTTTGATATTCTATTACTTGCTTTTCTTTCTTAGTTTTCAGTAAAGATGATTATTTTTTCATTAATTGCAAGTTTATATTATTGTTGAATGCTCTGTCGGACTTTGAAAATTTTTCTATGTAAAGATTAGGTTTAATCGTATTGTCTGATTATCTTATTATTAATTTTTTGCATAATAGGAGTGGTAAATACATGTCGGTCGGCTTTGAAAATTTTTTTTGCTACTAAGGTTTAATTGTGTTGTGTTTATATCTCTATTATTTTACTATTTTTTGTAGTTTACATGTGGTATATGAATGTCAGTTGGCTTTGGAGAAATTTTTGTCTAAAGTTTAGGTTTAAATTGTATTGTTTTGATATCTCTATTAGTGTATTATTTTTTGTTGTAGTTTACAGGTGGTAGCTAGATGAATGACGGTCGGCTTTGAAGAATTTTTTGTTATAAGTTAGGTATAATAGTGTTTTGATATCTCTAATACCGTATTATTTTGTATGTTCGGTCGGACTTTGAGAATTTTTTAATGTAAATATTAGGTTTAATCTTTGAGGAAATTTATGTGTAAAGGTTAGGCTTAATTGTTTTGATATTTCTATTGTCGTATTATTTTGTTAGAGTTTACAGGTGCTAAATAAATGTTGGTTGGCTTTGGAATTTTTTTTTACTATGCAAAGGTTAGATTTAATTGTATTGTTTTGATATCTCTATTGTCGGTCGATTTTGAAATTCTTTTTGTGTAAAGATTGATATCTCGACGATGGTACTATTTGATTATAGTTTGTGATCAATTATATTATTATCTGTTGTTTTTATTACTATTCGTTTTTTCTTCTACTTTTATTCTTACTGTTTCTTTAATCTGTCCGCTCAAAATAGGTATATGGGAGATGTTTGAAATTGCTTCCATTGCTATTCATGCAGTGAACAAATTTATCCTCTAATAATGATAATAACATTTTATTTTTTTGATTTTGTCCAAAATTTTGTGTAACTAATGATGTTTCAGTTGTTTAATTTATTGCATTGCAGTGAGAGAGGCATGATAATTTGATTACATCGGGGTCAAAGTTACCATAGGACAATTCTCGTGACTGAGGTTTTTTATTTACGTTTTCTTATTTGTAATTTGTCAAAATTAAGCAGGAGTTAGAATAATTTTGGGGAATAAATTATTTTAATATTTTAGTTTTGCTCATAGTTCTTGTATAAGTATTGTATGAAGCTTATGAGAATTTATCATGACATTGTCTTTTTCTCTTTTTTCGTTGTATAGTGTTAAGAATATGTTTTAGGTTTACAACCATAACAACATATTCATGAGATGTAGAATGTACACATATTTTAGTATTATCTCATGGAAGTAGAGAGGTTGTTTCGTACGATTTAATTCTTTAAATTCTATAATAAATGTCATTGTGATATTTGACTTTTACATGTGTCTTCCATGAGGATTAAATGTAAGTTAACTAAAAATGTGGTAGTACATCAATAGTAACACCAAGTAAACTTTTCAACGTGTATGTTTTATGTAATTCATCATTCCTAATATTTGATATTGCATTCCAGTATGTGCGATGCTTCTTGTATTCTTCTGCGTTACTTAGTCAACCGCTATGTTTCTATTATTTATTTAAGAGGCTCAAATTTTCTTCATTAATATGTTCTTATTACTAAGAGAGATACTATATTGTTATTTAGACCCTAAACACACATTTATAACCCATCTTTGATATTTACCTGAACTAAGAGAGCTTTAGAGGTTACAATCCAACACAACAAGCTAAATTTGATGAAACACTCGAGACATGATGTACAAATTATTCTTCATGACCATAATTGATGTATAATATTATAAGGTAAAACATGCAAATAAAATATGTATAGTTTTATTAATTGACGTGAGACACACGTGCAAAGCAGTACACTAAGCTAGTATACATATATATATACATATATATATATATATATATATATATATGTATAATATATATATATATATATATATATATGTATATATATATATGTATAATATATATATATATATATATATGTATGTATGTATGTATATCTATAATATATTAAAAGTGTGAAGACCCTTAGAAAAGTGATTTGAACTTTTTGCCCTTCATTAAAAATCTACTTTAGACAAAATCGTCTTTTTACTATTTTTCTTCATTTATTATATCATTATATTATAATATTTAAATTAAGAATTTCTATAACATATGGTTAAAGTAAAATATCCTTTGAAAAGTTTTCCTTAAAAACACGACAACCAAAAAAATACCCTAAAGTTTCAAAAAAAAACAAAAAAAGAAAACAAGTTATATTAATTTTTTAAGGAAAAAAAATGAAAACACATTATTAGATTTTTGACATTTTTTTTTTTAATTTCCTAAAGTTGTGTTGTAGTATTAATTTGATACCATAATTTTTTTTTTCTTTTCGCAACATAAAAATAAAAATCTTTCATATTTAGATAATTCTTTTTTGTAGGAAAACGTATTGGAGAATTCTTTTTTTCATTAATTTAAATCCATAATTATTTTTTGCGCAACGTAAAAATAAAAATCTTCCATATTTTAATTTGATACCATAGTTAAAATTTTCCTTTACGCAACATAAAAATAAAAATCTTTCATATTTAGATGATTCTTTTTTATAGGAAAAGGTATTGGAGAATTCTTTTTTTCATTAATTTAATACCATAATTAATTTTTTTCATTTCGCAACATAAAAAAAAAATCTTCCATATTTTAATTTGATACCATAATTAATTTTTTCCTTTTCGCAACATAAAAATAAAAATCTTTCATATTTAGATGATTTTTTTTGTAGGAAAAGGTATTGGCGAATTCTTTTTTTCTACAATAATATAATAACATCCACAATGTAAATTTTGTTGGCGGAGATATTCTAATAACTTTTTTTTTATGAGCTCTAAAGGTGTCATCTACAATCACCAAAGGTTAGGTTTAATTGTATTATTCTAATATTTCGATTACTGTATTATTTTGTTGTAGTTTATGTTATGTTCAAGTCTATATTGCAGATGAATATTTGGTCAGACTTTAAAAATTTTGCGTTAGGGTTATGTTTGATGATATTGTTGTAATATTTTTGAATACAGTAGTTTTCTTTTTGTTATTATTTGTTATTTTTTCAAGTGATAGATTAACGTGTGATCGGACTTTGAGGATTTTTCTTAAGGTTAGAATTTAATCACATTGTTATGATATCTCGATTATCGTATTGTTTTGTTGAGTTTATAGTGGTAGCTGAATGTTCGGTCAGGCTTTGATGAATTTTTGTGTAAAGGTTAGATTTAGTCAATTTATTTTGTTGTAATTTCTGATCTATTACTATCTGTTGTTTTTGTTATTATTCGTGAATATATATATATCTATATATATATGTATATATATAGATATATGTATACATATATATATATATGCATATATATACATATATGTATAACATACATACATACATATACATACATACATACATATATATATATATACATACATAGATACATACATACATATACATACATACATACACATACATACATACATACATATATATATACATATATATATACACACACACATATATATATACACACACATATATATACACACATATATATATATATATACCTAGATACTGTGATAAACAACAATGCAATTACACATATACAAAAATGATTTAATTGAAGCAAATTTTACTTACATCTGCATATAACTAAATAAATAGTTACTTACATTTATATATATACAACAAACATATTCATGAATTTTTATGCCGAAATTAATCAGTTAAAATACGTATATACATAGTAGTATATGCATATACATAATATATGGTAATGCACAAATATTTGTTTCATATGATATATAAGCATGAATATTTGAAGAAAATACTTATAAATGAACAAACAATACATAAATAATTGTGCATACATATGCAGATGTGTTCACTTTTAAAAATAGAGTTCATACGAGCTGATAAAACAAAATAAATTCATAAAATACGCAATGCATTTAACAGTCATATCCCGTGACTGATAATTTATTTATAGAGTTGGACATAATTAAACATCTGAAAACATAAAGAAATTGAAATTTATATAACTATCCAATCCGAGTTGTTTTCTTACAAGAACGCTTATTGTGTCCAGTAAAATCACAAGCACTGTACGAATTTTTGGACTTTATCTCGTAGAATTTTTCAGTGGACTTTTCTCTTTCTCTTTTTTTTGGCCTTCCAGGTGGACGTTTGAATTTTGGTGGCAACACAATTTCGCTTAATATGTATTTTGGTATCTCAATTTCGCTCAGTTACATGCCTTCAAACGGCACATCAAAGTATAATGTTATTCATAAAGTAGCAATTACTTATTTACTCAACAATCAACAAGAATACAAATTGTAGATATTCTCATTTTTTGACATCCTCAAGACAATGTAAGTTGTATATATTTAGACTATAAACAGTATTGAAGTGGTCTATACAAAATGAGTGAAAAATATACATTTAATTATGTTGAAATCGGTAACAAATTAAAATACATACATGAATAAAAAACTACATATATAGAAACATACATACATAATTAAAATGTACAAACATAAAAAAGACTTATACAAATATTCTTACGTATTCAAATGTACAAACAAAAAAAAGACTTATACAAATATTCTTACGTATACAAATATTCTGTACAATAATAAAAAAATCTTATTCAAATTCTATACAAATCTACAAACATATATAAACTTATACAAATATACAAACATGTACGAAATCACATACTTATACAAATACAGTTACATATACAAATGTACAAACATAAAAAAAAAACTTATACAAATATCCTTACATATACATATATACAAACATATATAAACTTATACAAGTATACAAACATGTACGAGATTACATACTTATACAAATACGTTGACGTACACGATTTCAAACAAATTTTACTTATCCGTTTACATTTGACTTTATCGTATTGAATTAAAATCTGTTTCTGATTGCGTACTGCATCATTACCGACTTCAAAATAATTTTTTTCTTACACACCTGATCAATCAAAGCTTCGTTATGATTTGGGTCTCAAAAAATTGCTTGAAACTGCCAATTTATATTAATAACTTCAATTTGTTCGATAGGATCTGCATCAATTTGGTTATTTGTATCATCAACATCAACTCCATCACTGCTCGAACTCAGCCCGCAATCAGACCTCGCGCCTTCAAATTTCTTGTTAGATTTTTCATCTTTGACGACTTTATCAAATACAAAAACACATAATGGATAGTTTTCGAAACCTTTCTCTTCTTTACGTACCATTATGTACACTGTCAAACCCATGTCATTATGTATCTCCATTCGTTTACTACTAAAACCAATTTTATACTCTATTTTTAACATTTTCAAATTCAAGTCGATAGAAAGCTGATTACCAATCAATTGAAGCAATTGTTCGTACTTTTCATTTTCTTCAATTACAATTGAGTCTAACTGATAATGGTCATATTCATTATTGACATTTCATATACCCGAATGCTTCAAAATAATGTGTAATTGCGCCATTTTGCATATAATCTGTAAACAAATACAAATAATTAATTACAAATAAATTCGGATTTAGAAGTAATTTAGTAAAAATAAGGTTTTTAAACATTTAATGATTTGTGAGGAAAAACACAAAGTAATTTTATTATACATACAATAATAAAAAATATAATAATTCAATAATCGAAACGAATTCATAGTTGTAATAGTTATTCGAATTCAGAAAACATATACAAATTCGAGAGTGAATTCAAAAACATATTTTTCAGAAAAAGTATTTCATGAATTCTCTTTTACATATTTTGAATAGAGATTTTACCTGTTATCAATTGTACGAATTGATATCTTCTACTGCTTATCTCAACTCTTAATTTTTTTTTCTCCATTTTGACAGATCATTACCGTAAAAATGAGCTTTTATGCTCAGTTATGGAGGAGAAATATGTGGAGAAGTTGGAAGAATTTAAGAAAATTGATTGCATTTAATTTTTCTTTTTTATCTATGTTTTCTATTGTTTTTTTCCTCTTTTTTGTATAATTCTTCAATATATACAATTAATCATCAACTGCTTTTGTATGTAAAATATAATTATGAAACTTAGACTAAGAAGTTAGTTATAGGAGTTATAAATTATCTATATGTGAATTTTTGCCATGAAATAATGAAGAAAAGTTGAGATTTGAGGCCATCTTCTAGCCCATTTCAGATCTGCCCAAGTTTAGGGCTTAATACTTATGGAATTCAGGAATTGGTCCAATTTAGAATCTGTATATCAACTGTATATCATATACTTTATCCCTTGAATTTTTTTATATACATAGTGTATACCAATGGACGAAACCTGAATATTATTTTCCTTCTTCATGCACACCATATATTGATGTATATATTCTATTTTTATGGGGCATATTCTCAGTGTAGCATTGTATATATGCGTATATCAGCCTGGTTCTCTATGTATTAGACCATTGATTGGGCCTTGATTGAGGCTTTTGACTCGAAGATGATATAGGCCTCTTTGACCTGTTGAAAAATGCAGAGAATGGAGTTCGTGTGGACTCATCTTGAGTAGTTCTAGCGAAATAAAGAAAAAGATAAGGAGTTAACATATTCATATAAGGCAGGAACAAATTGAATAAGCTAAAACTCAATCGAGCAATACTATAGATAACAACTAAATCAGCTATTAATGCCTACTGAAGCATGTTATTAAGTATAAATTGGACTAAAAGAAAGAAAGGTGATTCATTGCAATCAAAAATTGAAACTAAAGTTATTGGACCCTTTCTCTAAACTATATGTAGATTGATTCTAACACATCGCATAAGCAATCTCCAGAGAACATTTGTTTCAAAAAATTATTTCAAGTCTTAAGCGTGAAATCAAGTCGAGGGACGTGATCAAATAACGACAAACTTATTTTAACAACAAAAGGTAGGATGAAGAAGAGAGCATAAGACTACATATGAGATATCTTATAAACACGCTTAACAACTTTTAAGTAGTAGACAAATAAGCTTCACAAATCCAATCCCAGGTCAAATTTGATGCACATTAAACATAAACAACCCAGTCATTTCCTGTAATACCCTGAAAAATCCAAACCAATGTTAGAGACATGTTTCAAGCTCATGCAAAGTATCTTATAATTCTTTTATAGTTTTATGAGTGATTTGATGTATATTAAGGCCTCAAATAACTCCCAGCTATTAGATGGATCAAAATATTCCTTACCGATTGAGTTTTCGAGAAGAATGTTGCTATAGTCAACTTCAAACGAATATATCTTTTGTTCTACTCAGAATTTTTCAGCTCAACACCCACCAACTTGTAGAAAATTGAATTATCTTTCCAACGATATTAATTTTGCCTAAATCTAATACTAAGGTGAGAAGTTATGACACTTTTAGTGAAAAACAGTAGCCCAACGCGATAAGGCCGCATCGCGGTGGTGGCCAAATTCGCGTTCAGTGAGGCACCGCGTCGTGCCAAGGTTCATGTTCGGAATTGTCCGTTTCCAGTGGCGTAACACGATAGCACCACGTCGCGCCTTTGGACAAAATGGGGATTGTCCTTTTCCAGTGGCCCGACGCGATAAGCACCGCGTCACGCCAGCATGTAAAATTGAGATTTTCCAGTTCCGCGATTTAAATTTCAGAGACTATTTGGTCTTTTCCCATGGCCCAAAATCCGTCCAAAACACGTAATTACAATCCTAAAGGGGCATTATGTGTCCCATTACTCATAATTTCTCTCCAAGAAACTAATCATCTCTCAAGAACAAAACCTTAAACTGTAAGATTCAAGGTCAATTCTCAAGAAAACCCCCAAGAATTCTCACGAATTCATCAACCCAGGTATGTTAAATGTTCATCCATGGGTCCCTTTCACCCATGGAGTCCAAGTATCAAATACTAAATTCAAAGTTGTGATCTTTACAAGTTAATGTGATTTTAATTGTGATTTTAACCATGAATTCCCATGAATTGGAACTCTATACCATGTTTACATGAAATTGTGGTTATTATGAAACCCCACACGTTTGAATAATGTTATTTGCTGATTTAAACCATAATTAGTGATATGGATGTTGAAATCATGCTATTACTACAAGCTTTAAACTATTTCCATGCTTATCTTACACTATGCATATCAAGTGTTTGATGAAATGCCTACAAGGCTGAATTTTGAATAAATGCTTTCATATTATATCCCTAAAGTTTTAGTACTATTTTTCTATTGTTGCTATCGAGTCCAGGGGATTATGAATACCCGAAAACTTAGTTGTTTACTTAGTCTCAGTATCTTCAGAATAGTTTCAGAATATGTTATGAACATTACCAGTTCAGTCATTCATCACAATCAGTTAAACTTAGAACATTTCAGTATTCCGAGTCAGTTCAGTTGGGAGTAGGATTTAGCACTAAGCGAGTGCAGGGATGACGGTTTCCCCATCAGATAGGCAGAGTCGTTAGTATCAGTCCCTGTACTCCAGAACTACGTAGCTAGCGTGGGTTATGAGGAGTCACCCATCAGTTTAGGCTTGAGTACTTCACAGGGGTCACCCATCAGTTTAGGCTTGACACCCTTAGTCCTTCAAGACTGTACATCAGTGGATCCACACAGCCAGTGTTAGTACTCATGGCACGGTACTGACACCCTTCCAACTGGGGTCACAGGTTGGACCTCAAATTGCTCATTGGGGCATGTCGGTTAGATGATAGCTCCCACAGTCTCAGTCCAGTAATCAACTCAGTAATTCATTTTCAGTTTTTGCTTGACCATAACATACAAATATCAGTTATTCATGTATTAGCAGGGGCGGATCTATGTAGAAGGTATGGGGTGGCAAGGCACCCGTACTTCTCGGATGAAACTCTGTATATTTATGTGTATATGTATCAGTTAATGTATAAATATTATGCTTGACACCCACAATATCAAAGGGACTAGTGGCGTAAGTGGTCGAAATTATTTGGTTTAACTCCAACAACACGGGTTCGAAACCCGCTTTGCACTATATTTTTAGAATGATTTTTAGCACTTGTCTGTTTTCTCTTAAAAAAACAACATAGTGTGGCTATGAAGAATAGAACCCGTGACCTCTTCTTTATAAAGCATTTGACAATACCAACTAGACAAACCTTCATGTAATACTAATACTTGTTAGATATATATAATTATAGTTTACTCTTTGAATATTGATTCCACTATCCCAAAATATCGTACGAAGTATAAGTTATTGTTCAAAATAAGGTGGCACTCGGAGCTTTCAAATCTTGGATCTACCTCTGTGTATCAGTACTCAGTATTTCAGTTTATAGATTATATTCAGATCATATTTTATATTTGGTCATGTATTCTCAGTATTTACAGATTTCATACATTCTATTCAGTTCTTCATGCTATTTATTCAGTTAGTTATCACTTCTGTACATGAAAACCTGCATATCGACCTATCTTATTTAGCATACCAGTACATTCAAAGTACTGATCACATACTCGTTTCTTGTGCTATGATATATCATACCATAGGTTCGGATGCTCAGTTCTCAAATCGCGCATAGACTCTCCATATTATCAGGAGTAGCAGTGGTGAGTCCTCATATTTTGAGGACATTATTTATTTATCTCAGTTAATTCATCAGTTTTAGTATTTTTTTTCATTTAGTTAGAGTTAGTTTGGGGTTTGTCCCATCAACTCCATAGTCAGTCAGTAGAGGCTTTTCAGACTAGCACAGACAGTTAGCCAGTCTTCAATTTTTAGTTATCATTATCAAAAGTTATATCAGTATTCTCAGATTTGTTTTAAGAATTTTATCAGAACTATAATTTAAAACCTTATGGCATTCCTCAGTTAAATTCCGCATATGATCTATTGTTATCAGTTTTATTCAGTGCTCATAGCAGGTACCAGCTCATGAGTTAGCTTGTGGTCCCTCGGTATAGTAAGCACCGTGTGGCGCCCAGGGTGTACTCTCGGGGTGGTACATTCCCTGCGGCTTCAAACATAGTCACATACCCAATATTAATGCATCAAGCATCTCAAGCCTTTAAATTCACAGCAAAACAAAAAGCAGAGATTCAACATAAATGCACAATACTTAATCCTAGAAAAGTCACAACGAACAATAAAAAATTTGACAAGTCAATTTGTCTTCGCAACAACAACTCCAACATAACACCAAACACAAAGAAAAATAAAATACAAAAGGGATTAAAACTTTTTTAAAAAATCATATAATATCGAACAATTTTGATTTCAATATGTAGTGAAAACATCAGTCTACAAATGCAAAGATAAAAAATTAAAGGAAAAATAAATTCGGCGAGTAATTTACCCTTTTTAGGGTAACAAATCAACATGAAGATTTAATGAAGAGACTTAGCTTCCATTCTTGACTCGAGAACAACAAGGAAAATTAAAAATTGAATCAAAATTCTCACAACTCTAGGCTGGAGACAAATGTCCAAATCCTGATTGAGTAAGAGAATTCTAGATCTTTGTATGATTTAAAATCCCCTATTTCTTTAGCAAAATCCCTTACTTATATTGGGGTTCTTGCCTTTGAACAACTATTAACTCCATTGAGTGAATGGTGAGGTTATATATAGAGGTGAGATTAGAAGAAAATTAAGCTTTTGAGCGATGTGGGACTGCTTAAATCACAAAATTAGATAAGATTACCGCTGGATTTTTGTAGGATTTGGGTACGAATTTTTTGTAGATTGTCAAAGAAAAAAGAGATTTTTAGAACGAACAATCAATTGGGAAACTTCTAAAAATTTCTCTCGTACATAAGCTCATGCCTTGCATGCTGGGTTGTACGATTATTGTTATCGTTTGGTGAGGATATGGGAGTCATTTGGTGAAATTATGGTTGTTATCTTCTTTTGGCTAAAGTTGTGTTTGTTATTGACCGTTGGTGTTGGTAGGTATCAGGTTAATGAAAAGGGGAAAAAGGATTGGGCCGGGTTGTTGTAGGTGGGTTTGCCGTTGAAGTTGCTGTTGGTATGCGACTGCTGATGTTGGGTATTGAAGGTGGGTTTTAATGGTAGGCTGGGTCAGGTTTTTGGTTGAGTGGGATGGAGCAGCTGGGTTGGCTGATTTTGTTATTGGGCCTGCTGAAAATTTTGAAAAAAGGAATAAGCCTTGGTTTGGTCAAGGACTATTGGGCCTGGGGCGGTGTAATAGGCTAGGTAAAATTAATAACGGGGTTGGTGGGTTTAGGTTATTTATTAAATAGCTTTTGATTAGAATTTTAGTCAATTTTATTTAAATTTTAACCATATTAAAAATCAATTGGCCAATTGCATTGCCATTTTTGGCCAAACTAATTTCAATTATGATCAAAATTTAATAAATTGACAAAATTGAAATAAAATATAATACAAATTTAGTACCAATTTAATCTCGAGTTCTTGGTTTAACAAAATCAAATAAATATTTTTTCAAATAACTTATTTTCAAGAAAAAACTACATATAAATTAAGCTTTATCCTATTTGAACTAATTTTCAAGATAGTTTTTGATTGAAATATGATTTTCACTAAAATAATTATTTTAGTAACAAAATTATAAGATATCGTATCTATAAATACGAAAATATATAATCATTACTTAAAATGACAAAATTACCTAGATAAATATTTAATTTTTTTAAAATTTGGATAAAAGAAATATTGTAATTTTATTTAAGACCAAAGAAACTCAGAATTAAACTTAGTTGTGGAGGACAAAAATTAGAGAAAATTAAAGGAAAGGTGTCATTCAAGTCTTGAATGAAGGATTAGTGATATTGACGAACTTAAAGGGTCAAACATAATTAGAAAACTTGATTAAGTTAATTGTGGACTTGATTAATATTTTCAAAACGTTCTAATCTTTTAAAAAATACAAATCAACCCACACCCATGAAAATCCCCTCTCTGCAAATCAATCGTCTCTCCTCTCTTTCTCTCTATAGTTTCTCTCTAACTTCTCCAAACCAACAACTTTTCAAATCCCCCCCTTCAATTTTCTACAACTTCAACCTTCGGTGACAAATAGTTTTGAGTTCTTGCTTATTCCTTTTTGACTTTCAACCATCGGTTGACGTGACAACATTCTCCGAAGACAATAACTTCGAGTTCTTCATCATTTCTTTTTTATTTTCACAGGTAAAAAATTAGGGCTTTTTAGTTATGAAGAAAACGAGGAATGAACCATATGTTGCAAAAAATGAATCAATTATTCTGACAGATGAGTCATATATTGCAACAGAAAGGTCATCTGTTGCAACAAATGGACCATATGTTGCAACAATAGATCATTTGTTGGAAGAACCCAAGAGGGTCATGAATTTTTGATCATTTAACTAAAAAAATGATTCGTAAATAAAAAATATAAAAAATATGATAAACACAATTTTGTAGCTATTTAATTTAAATAACTAAAATATTTAAAAGGTGAAAAGTTATGACTTTTCACCTTTTTTGTATTTAAATTTATTTTTTAATTTAAATAATCAAAAAGTCACCAAGTTTGATTTAGTTAACAGATAAAATTATTAACAAAGAGGTGAACGATCGTGATTTTTTTTCTAACACACTACACTACTCACTCATTTAATCTTTTATAAATAGGTCTCCTCAACTGTATCTCTTGCATATTGTCTTTCATAAAAACATCATTACATCTTCAACCACTTCTCGTTCAAAATTAAATTTCTTGTTCGTCCGTTGAGGTATGTTTTATTTTCTTGTTCTAACATGAAAATTGTTAACATGCATCTATTTGCTAGTAAAGTTTCGCATTTTTTTGGTTAAGCTACTAGTTGGTAGTATATGTGATTTAGTGTTTTACGTTATTTGTTCATGCATGTTCTAGATATGGATGATTCGATTTAGTACATGGTGATTCTGCTTGACATCGTGCAGGAACTTGAAAGGCTTGTTCATGAACTCCAGTGAGAGTTGGGCGCCAAGAGAGCAAGGGTGCTTCGTGAGATTCGAAGGCTGAGGGGTCTGCTGCCCAATGGATTTCAGATTGACAATAATAATAATAATAATAATAATAATAATAATAATAATAATAATAATTAGGTTATGTATGTTTTTATCATATGTAATTTATTTTATAGTAGCTACCTAATGTTGTAAATATTTTATATGAAATGAATGGGAAAATCTATATTTGATCGACTGAGTTTATTCTTTATTTTCATTTTGCCTATTTTTTTTCCTTAAGATGTTGAAAGGCGTAGGTTTTTGAGTGTTCATGAGTGGAAAGAATCAATTACAAGAAAGAAATTATTTGGTTGAGAGCAAAGTCATAGGATAAAATCAAACATCAACACAAGATTATTTACTATTACAACAAAGTTAAAGATAAGATTGATAACAGATAGCCAATCTGTTGCAACAGATGTGTACTCTATTGGAAATGACCAAGTAGATAAAGTCATCTATTGCAATAGATTAATCGTCTGTCTCACCAAATTAGTAATATGTTGAAAATGACCAAACAGATAAAGACATTTGTTGCAATAGATAGGTCATCTATTGCAACAAATTAGTAATCTGTTGGAAATGACCAAACATAAAAGTCATATATTGCAATAGATTGGTCATTTATTGTAACAGATTGGTCATAGTCATAGGCTGAGTATTTGGAAGAAGATCAATCTCAAAGTTTATTTCCCTTTCGGGAAGAATTCCTGGAAGATCTTCGAGAAAGACATCTGAATATTCATTCACAACTGAAACGGATTCAAGACTAGGAGTTTCGAAACTGGAATCCTTAACATGAATAAGATGATAGACATATCACTTAGATATCATTTTCCTTGCCCGAAGGTAGGAAACAAGCTGACCCCTGAAAGCGGATACACTACCCTTCCACTCAACGACGGGTTCATTTGGGAACTGAAACTAGACTATCCTGTTTCTGTAGTCGACTGTGGCATAGAAGGAATGAAGCCAATCCATGCCGATAATGACATCAAAATTAGTCATCTCTAATTCAACTAGATCTGCTGAAGTGACTTTCTGAAATACCATAACCGGACAGTTCCTGTATACCCGCCGAGCTATGGTGGTTTTACCCACAGGGGTAGATACTCAAAAGAGCTCTGCTAGAATTTCAGGACTGACTCCGAAATCAATTGCTATATAGGGAGTAACAAAAGACAAGGAAGCACCTGGATCTAACAAAGCGTAAACATGCACATGAAAGATCTGTAATGTACCAGTAACCACATCAGGAGAATTTTCCTGATCTTTCTGGGACTAGAGAGCATAGAGTCTGTTTGGGTGTTGCCCACTAGTAGCACTGGAGCTGGCATCCTGCTGATTTGGGCGACTGGACTAAGCTGAAGAGCGAGATGACTCTGATAACCTGACTGAGGGCAGTCTCTGACTCTGTGTCCTGGCTTGCCACAATCGAAACAGACATCGCTTCCATCTCTGCACGCACCCTTGTGGTTCTTACCACAAGTCTAACAAAAGAAATTAGTTCGGGCACTTCTAACACTGCCCTGAGACTTAGAGCCTGGCGCTCTATCTTTGTTACCCTCTCTAAACTTAGGATCTGGAGCACTGGCTGACGAAGGAGATGGAACTGATAACTTAGGACAAATCTGAGAGAGATTGCCTCCCTCTGACTTAGGCTGACTAAAATTAAAACTATTTGTCCTAGATCTCTTATTCTACTTCTCCCCCTTCTTAATCTTCTGCTCCTCTATCTGCTGAGCATGATTCATGAGCCTGGCTAAAGTCATGTCACTATTCAACATGACGGATCTACACTCATTAACCATGCTATCATTCACCCTTGAAACGAACTTACTCATCTTGGCCCTGCTATCTGCAATCACATGAGGGGCTTATCTGGCTAATTGAGTAAACTTAAGAGAATACTCTTTCATCATCATATTGCCCTGTCTAAGGTTGATGAATTCTAACACCTTAGCTTCTCTAAGCTCTAGGGGAAAAATCTATCAAGGAAAGCAGAAGCAAACTCCTCCCACTCAACAGGCCCTGCATCATCTGTCCTTTCAGACTTCCACTGTTTAAACCAAGTGTGAGTAAAATCCTGTAACTGATATGCATCTAGCTCAATACTCTCACTAAAAGTAACCCTCATTATGTCTGTAACCTTCTGCACCTGATCTAGGAATTCCTGAGGGTCCTCATCTGACTTAGACCCGAGAAAGGATGAAGGATTCATTCGGGTAAAATCTTGAATCCTGGCTGCAGCTGAATTAGCCACTGGATTGGCTGGAACGATAGATGGTCATTCATTCTGAACAACAACTGAGTTAGCAAGATTAGTGAATGCAGCTCAAAACTCTACATGAGAAACATATTCGCCCAAAGGTTCTTCGGGCTGAGGGGTTGGCTGATTCCCATTTCTTGTTTTAGGAGGCATGTTTTGTAGAAAAAAAAAAGAAACAGATTAGACTGAGAGATTGACTTAAGATTATTCTCACTGGCACGACATGAATACTGAAAGAGCAGAAACTGTTCCTAAAACATCTTATAGCCTCCTGTACATAAATGTGGCGTGCAACACACTAATGTACAAAACTCTACTAGATGCGACTTTCAGATTTCCTAGGACTCTATTGAACCTTAAGCTTTGATACCAAGTTTGTAATGCCCCAAATTTGATATCCAAAATGCTACACGGTGCTCATGACCCCGAAGGACTACAAGCTAACCCATGACTGATATATGTACCCGTATACTGCATAAAATACTTTATAATACAAAAACATGAACTGAAAGTCCATAAGGTTCAAAACTGAGACATAGTATCTGATAAAAATGTAACATCTGGGAGGGGCATGAAATACCCAAAACAACTGAAATAAGCTATCTGAACATACTGTAGTCTGGAAAACCTCTAAAACACGACTGTCTGAATAAGGAGTTGATGGGACATGTCCCCAACTGTATTACCCCGCATGTTTCTAAGCTAGGAAATGAATAAGTTTTCCTACGCATGAAACCTCCTATCCTGTGAGTAGCATTTTAGTGCATGAGTTACAATGAATATCCTAGCTATAGGATAGCTTGCGATGTCTTAAGCATGCTCATATGAGTCGCTTAGAGTGATGCAAGCTAAGAGTTTTTGAATACATCAAGTCTTAGTGTTTGATTTTGCAAGGGTCATCTTTGAACAAGAATAACGTGATTTATATGTGAAATTTTGGCAGATTTTGACCCACCAAATTGTAGAGAATCAAATTAGCTTCCAACGATTCCAATTTCATCAAAATCCAACACCCGAGCAAGGAGTTACGGCCTTTCAAAGTAGAATGCGTTGCCTAACCAATCGCACATAGCCACTGGAAAGCATAGGCGATATCATATGCGATGCCTATGTAAATATAGGCGATATCATATGCGGTGCCTATGTATGATTTCAGCCACGAAAACACTTAGTTTTTGAGTTATTTTGAGGGTAGTTAAGTATTTTAACACTCCTTACATGTCCCTAAACTTAACCTCACGAAATTTATATATTATAAACACATTACAACCCTATTAAAATCTCAAAGTTCATTATCCAAGAGCACCATAGGAGAAAAACAACTAGGGTTGCACAATTAAGCTTGAAGATCAAATTTCAAGGAAATTCCTCTGTCAATCATCAAGAACCTCCCTTCCAAGGTATGCGTAGTGTTCATCCATGGATTCCTTTCTTCCGTAGAGTTTAAGAATCAATCTTTAAAATACAAAAGCTTGGTTGGTTGTGGTGATATGATCATACCCATGTTGATGTTTGTTTGTTTTGTTATATAATAGTATCATGACTGTACATCTTATAAAAGTTATGTTGTTAGTTGAAAAACATAATCTTTAGGTAGATTGATAGAATGCAAGTATGAAATCCACCTATGCCTTAAATAATGCATGCAAGGTGTTCGATAAAATGCCTAGTATGTTAGAACTTCATATTTACATGATTTCATGATATCTAAATAACAAGTTCATGTTAGCCATACACTCCAATATGAATTTCCATGCAAATTATGTGTTGTTATTGTTGTTGTATAAATCATGTATGATAATGGAGATATAAATTATGTACACAAAATATATCCATGCTTTTCCTATCATGTTTGAAATGTTGAATAAATACATGAAGTATACTATCCCTTGCTTATGATATTGTGAATTGTGGACTCAAATCTTGTGATCAAGTCATGTCATGTGTGTCAGTTTCCTCCTATAGAGTCCTGGGGGTATTCGTACCCAAAAAATATAGCTGTGTGCCTAGAGCCATGTCATGTTTCACGATATCCAAACTCAAGCTAAGATTCCATAGACTTCAGTCAGTCATGTGACTCAGGAAAACCTCATGATCTTAGTGAGTTGTCAGATATCAGTAACATTCCGCCAGTCAACGGAATTCAGTAAGGTTAAGTCATGTATAGTCAGTTATTCATGTCCAGTTCCTCTATATGTGAGTAGAGGTTAGCACCGAGTGAACCCAAGGATGGGAACTTACCTGCCAGCTCAGGGTGTGATTCTTAGAAGCAGTCCTTGTGTTCCAGAACTACGTAGCCAGCATAGGTTGAGACATCTTAACCTATTATATTAGGGTTGATGAGGTGGTTTAACCTATCAGTTTAGGGTTCCCACCGTTCTCATTGAGTACCTGCCAGATAAGGGTCACTCACAAGCTGTCCTTACCCATGGCACGGTATTGACACCCCTCCAGTCGGGGCAGAGATTGGACCCCAGCTTAGCCATAACGGCATACATGGGGCATGTCGGTTAAACACTACCTCCCACAGTTTCAGTATCAGTCTCAGTAAAAGAACTCAGGGCGTTCTTCAGATTTCAGTATATACAGGACTGTCAGATACAATCGTTATGTTCTTCAGATTTCAGTATATACAGGACTGTCAGATACAGTCGTCCATGTTATCAGCTTGTAGTATTAGTCATGAAAGTTATCAGTAAACCATGTATTAGCTTACAGGTCTTGCTATCACGCATCCACGGTCCCAGTTTCTATATATGTATATTTGCACTCCCACGTTCATATTAGTCAGTTAGTATTGTTCATGCATGAAACCCTTTATGTTCAGCCTACCTTCCTCGTATACTCAATACTCCAGTTGTACTAACATATTTGCACTATGGTGCTTTCTTTTTATGTTACACCATAGGTTCCGAGACACGAGCTCCAACCCAGCAGTAGCGGTAGCATTCCAGTCGCAGAGACACAGTGAGTCCTTATTGATTTGAGGATAATATGATTTGATACATTTATTTATTTCTTTAGTTCAGTGTTACGGAGTTAGTTGGAGACATGTTCCTTCAACTCCTTATTCAGATAGTTTAGAGGTTTTCAGATTTATGCTCAGATTTATGCTCAGATTTACGTTCAGACTTAGCTTTTAGATTGAATTGTTTTGGATCTTTTCACCCACATGGACGTTATGATTTTCAGACATGGTTTTATTCAATTGAACCTTATGGCCTTACAATTTTATGTATTCCGTATTATTATGTCATGATTTGCAGTATACAGGTATAGATATCAGTCATGGGTTAGCTTGTGGTCCCTCGGGGTCATGAGCACCGTGTAGCGTTCTGGTTCAGCAAATTAGGGCGTTACAAACTTGGTATCAGAGCCTAAGGTTCAATAGAGTCCTAGGAAGTCTGAAAGATGCATTTAGTAGAGTCTTTTACATGGGTGTGTTGCGTGCCATATTTATGTACAGGAGTCTATAAGATGTTTTAGGAACAATCCCCTTTCTTCGGTATTCATGTTATGCTAGTGAGCATAATCACAAGTTAAACTCTCAGTCAAATCCATTCTTCTCTTAATTCAGACCATGGCCCCAAAGAGAAGAAACTAGCCAGCCCCTCAGCCCGAAGATCCTTTGGGCGAACATATTTCCCATGCAGAGTTTAGAGCCGCATTTACCACACTTTCTCCGTCCGTGGATGCACAGAATGAACGGTTACCAGTCATTCCGGCTAATCCAGCGGCTAATACCATAGCATCTAGGGTTCAGAACTTTACCCGGATGAACCCCCCATCTTTCCATGGGTCTAAGTCTGATGAGGACCTTCAGGAGTTCATTGACCAAGTCCATAAGGTCATTGACATCATGGGTGTTACTTCTATTGAGAGTGACGAGTTATCCGCCTACCAGTTACAGAGTATTCCTCATGATTGGTACAAGCAGTGGAAGTCTGAGAGGTTAGGTGATGCAGGACCTATCGAGTGGGAGGAATTTGTCATGGCCTTCTTAGACAGATTCTTTCCCCAAGAGCTGAGGGAAGCCAAATTTCTTGAGTTCATCAACCTCAGGCAGAGAAATATGATGGTTAGGGAGTATTCACTCAAATTTACTCAGCTAGCCAGGTATGCTCCTCATGTGGTTCCAGACAATAGGGCTAAGATGAGCAAGTTCGTGTCAGGGGTCAACGATAGCGTGGTAAATGAGTGTAGGTTTGCGATGCTGATCGGTGATATGACATTAGCCAGACTCATGAACCATGCCCAGCAAGTAGAAGAGCAGAAGGTTAAGACCAGGGAGAGGCAGAACAAGAGAGCAATGTCAAATAACTTTAACTTTTCTCACCCTAAGTCAGATGGAAGAAATCGTTCACAGTTTCGCTCCAAGTCAGCCGTTCCATCCCCGTCCTATGCCAGCGTGATGATAGGCGTATTTACACGCCTAAAGTACTATAATTTACCCATATTTTAGCTAAGTTTTGAGGACAAAATATATAATTCATGCACTTTTAGTCCTTTTTCCTGTAAGTGAGCTAACAAACGTGATTAGCAAGTTTTCAGGTATAAATGATGCAGATTTCAGCATATTATGGATAACTTGACGCCCAAGGAAGCTTCACGAAAGAAGGAAGGGAAAGCTTGGACGCCAAGGACCAAAAGTGACGCATGGAATATCTGTCCCGGGCAAAAACAACATTTCCAAAGACTTTGGGGATCAGCAGTAACTTATTAGGATTAGGATAATGATGCAGTAACCTAGTAGGACTAGGATAAGTAATGCAGTAGCTTAGTAGGAATAGGATATGGGTGTTATAAATACCCTATTTTGCTGAAGTTTTTATTATTAAAATTCTCATTAATCTTAATACAACTCTTTTAATTAATTACTTTCTCTTCATCTATTCAATTCTTAATTTCCACAACAAGAGAACCGTTATTCTAAAAGGGAATTCACGCCTAACGCCATACCAACCCCTACTACACGTGAGATCTTTATTTTGGTATAATGATAAAGTCTATTGTGATTTCCGTCGCACTCATGAATAGCTAAACTTCTCTGTTGGGGTTATGGAAGCCTTATGAGATACTATATATTGCTATGAGTTTGTGAGTTCGTGACTCGTATGATGCTTATATCATTATTCTCTTCATCTTAATGCAAATTCTTATGGTTGCAAACGCATAGAATACGCCAGTATAGCATTAACTTGTTCGAAAGAAAAGTTATATGTCTGGAAAAGAGATAATGTCAAGGTAATAGGGCACCAACCCCTGTTAAAAAGTTAGTGCCGTAGCTGGATTAACCTCTTGGAGAGTTCGTACCGTTAGACACGCTTTAAGCTCGAAAGAGTTAAAGTAAAATAATCCTTGATGGTCGAAAGACGCCTGGATTTACTATAGAATACAACTCTCTATAAGCACATGCATGTCTGAATTCCGCATAACTCATAGCCAATAGAGATGTATAACTCATAAGGTGGACATAACCCCAACTCTCAATTCTCATTGATTAAACATCTTACTAAATATTCTTTCTTTTTACTTTGCTATTTTTCCGTTTTTACTCTATTATTTTGTTTACAGTATTGCACGCTACAAAATCCCCCCTTTTTCGAGACTTGCACCAAAAGTTTAATAATCTTTGCTTACTTAGTGACCAAGTATTCTCTGTGGGATCGATACCCAACCCAGTTGGGTTCTATATTTGACAACGACCGCTTACACTCTTACGAGAGCTGTAGTTTGAGCGTTATCACAGCGCTCCAGTTTCGAAGTTCAGAGATGTCAACAAAGACAAAGCGCCATGATCTAAATCTCAGGGCAGTGTTAGCAGTGTCCGAATGAATCCCCTTTGTCAGACTTTTGGTAAGAACCACAAGGGCATTTGCAGAGCTGGTAGTGATGTCTGTTTTGGTTGTGGCAAGCCAGGACATAAGATTAGGGAGTGTCTGCAGTCAAGTCTTTAGGGTCAGCAAAATCATTCTACAGCTCAGTCCGGTCGCCCGAACCAACAGGGTGTCGTTTCCAGTGCTACCAGTGGGCAACGCCCAAACAGACTCTATGCTCTTCAGTCCCGACAGGATCAGGAAAATTCTCCTGATTTCGTTACTGGTACGTTACAGATTTTCCATGTTCATGTTTATGCTTTGCTAGACCCAGGTGCATCCTTGTCTTTTGTTACTCCATACATAGCAGGTTATTTCAGAATCAGTCCCGAAATTCTAGCAGAGCCCTTTTCAGTCTTTACCCCAGTGGGTAAAACCATCATAACCCAGTGGGTATACAGGAACTGCCCGATTATGATATCTCAGAAATCCACGTCAGAAGATTTAGTTGAGTTAGAGATGACTAATTTTGATATCATTCTCAGCATGGATTGGCTTCATTCCTGCTATGCCACAGTCGACTGCAGAAATAGGATAGTTCAATT
This sequence comes from Capsicum pubescens, assembly GCA_030864215.1. Taxonomy (NCBI): domain Eukaryota; kingdom Viridiplantae; phylum Streptophyta; class Magnoliopsida; order Solanales; family Solanaceae; genus Capsicum; species Capsicum pubescens. The sequence continues at coordinate 78,140,549 of CM061546.1, forward strand.
TCAGTTCCCGAATGAGCCCGTCCTAAAGAGGAAGGGTAGCATTTCAGCTTTCAGGGGTCAACTTGTTTCCTACCTTCGGGCAAGGAAAATAATTTCTAAGGGGTGTGTGTATCATCTCGTGCATGTTAAAGATTCCAGTTTTGAATCTCCCAGTCTCGAAATAGTCCCAGTTGTTAATAAATACTCAAATGTCTTTCCCGAAGATCTTCTAGGCATTCCTCCCGAAAGGGAAATAGACTTCGGTATAGACCTTCTTCCGGATACTCAACCTATTTCTATTCCGCCATACAGAATGGCACCAGCAGAACTCAAGGAACTGAAAGATCAGTTGAAGGATCTCTTAGATAAGGGATTCATCAGACCCAACGTTTCCCCATGGGGTACGCCAGTAGTATTCGTGCGCAAGAAAGACAGTTCTCTCAGGATGTGTATTGATTACCGTCAACTCAACAAGGTCACGGTCAAGAACAAATATCCTCTTCCCAGGATTGATTCGACCAACTTTAGGGTGCCAGTTACTTCTCTAAGATAGACCTCAGATCAGGCTATCATCAGCTCAGAGTTAGAGAATGTGACATTCCGAAGATAACTTTCCGCACTCGGTATAGTCACTTCAAATTTTTAGTCATGTCATTTGGTCTTACCAATGCCCCTGCAACTTTCATGGATTTGATGAAACGTGTGTTCAAGCAGTACTTGGACATGTTTGTCATAGTCTTTATAGATGATATTCTGGTCTATTCTCGCACAGAGCGTGATCATGCAGACCATCTCAGGATTGTTCTTCAGACTCTCAGGGATCACCGGTTATTCGCTAAGTTTAGCAAGTGTGAGTTTTGTCTAAGATCAGTAGCATTCCTTGGACATATTATTTCCGATGATGGTATTAGAGTAGATCCTCAGAAAAACGAGGCAGTAAGAAACTGGCCCAGACCCGTATCTCCATCAGATATCAGGAGTTTCTTGGGTTTGGCTGGCTATTACAAACGATTTGTTAAGGGATTTTCTTCTATTGCATCTCCCATGTCTAGATTGACTCAGAAGAAGATTAAGTTTCAGCGGTCAGATTTATGCGAGAAGAGCTTTCAAGAGTTGAAGACTCGACTCACCTCAGCTCCAGTTCTAGCTCTTCAAGATGGTTCAGACGGTTTTGTAGTCTATTGTGATGCATCCAGAGTGGGTTTAGGTTGTGTCCTCATGCAGCATGGTAAGGTCATAGCCTACACCTCCAGAAAATTAAAGCCACATTAGAAGAATTATCCTACTCATGATCTTAAGTTAGTAGCGGTAGTTTTTGCCTTGAAGATTTGAAGGCATTATCTCTATGGAGTTCATGTAGATGTCTTCACAGACCATAAAAGCCTCCAGTATGTCTTTTCCCAGAAAGATCTCAATTTTCATCAGAGAAGGTGGTTAGAGCTCTTGAAGGATTACGACATGAGTGTTCTTTATCATCCGGGAAAGGCCAATATTGTGGCCGACGCTCTCAGTAGACTCTCTATGGGTAGTATTTCTCACGTTGAGGGTAGCAAGAAAAAGATGGCTCATGAGATCCATCAGCTTGCTAGACTAGGCGTTTGCTTAGTCGATTCTTCAGAGGGTGGTGTATGTGTTCACAGTAGTTCAGAGGCATCTCTAGTTTCTGAGTTGAAAGAGAAGCAAGTCAGGGATCCTAGCCTTTTCAAGCTCAAAGAGTCACTTCAGAATCAGAAAGTCGAGGTTTTCTCCTAAGGGGGAGATGGTGTTCTTCGTTGTCAGGGTCGTCTATATGTTCCAGGTGTAGATGAATTGAGGTAGTGAATTCTTGCAGAAGCGCATGGTGCACAATACTCTATTCATCTAGGGGCCACTAAGATGTACCGCGACATACGGGAGATCTATTGGTGGAGTGGGATGAAGAGAGATATTTTAGAGTTTGTGTCTAAGTGCTCTACATGTCAGCAGGTTAAGATAGAGCATCAGAAACCTAGTGGTTCCATGCAAGAGTTCACCATTCCTACTTGGAAGTGGGAAGAAGTGAACATGGACTTCGTGACGGGTTTACCTAGAACTCGTCATCAACATGATTCAATCTGGGTCATTATAGATAGAATGACCAAGTAGCTCATTTTCTTCCTGTTCGTACTTCTTATTCTGCCGAGAATTATGCCAAACTCTATATCAGGGAGTTAGTCAGGTTATTCGGTGTTCCACTATCTATCCTCTCAGACAGAGGTATCCAGTTTACCTCTCACTTTTGGAAAGCATTCTAAAAGGGTCTCGGTACCCAAGTCCATCTCAGCACAACGTTTCATCCTCAGACAGATGGTCAAGCAGAGAGGACCATTCAGACTCTTGAAGATATGCTAAGGGTGTGTACAATTGACTTCAAGGGAAGTTGGGATGACCACTTGCCTGTGATTGAGTTTGCATACAACAATAGCTATCATTCTAGTATTCAGATGGCTCCATTCTAAGCTCTCTATGGTAGGAGATGTAGATCTCCTATTGGTTGGTTCGATGTTAGTGAGGCCTCAATCATAGGTCCTGAGTTAGTATTCGATGCCTTAGAGAAAGTTCAGTTGATCAGAAAAAGACTCCGGGCTGCTCAGAGCCGAAAGAAGTCCTATGCAGATGTTCGTAGAAAGGATCTTAAATTCGAGGTCAATGACTATGTCTATCTTAAGGTCTCTCCCATGAAGGGAGTGAAGAGGTTCGGTAAGAAAGGGAAACTCAGTCCCCGGTATGTCGATCCCTTCAGAATTCTCTGTCTCTTCGGCAAGGTAGCCTATGAGCTTGAGTTTCCTTCAGATCTAGCCTCAGTCCATCCAGTCTTCCATGTCTCTTTGCTAAAGAAGTGCATAGGTGACCCAGCAGTTGTTGTCCTTATTCAGAGCATCGATATTCAGAACAGTCTCTCTTATGAAGAGATTCCAGTTGAAATCTTAGATTATCAGACTCGTAGATTGAGGAACAAAGAAGTCCCTCTAGTCAAGGTTCTTTGGCGAAATTAGTCTCATGAGGGAGCTACTTGGGAATCAGAAGCAGATATATGTACCAAGTATCCTCACCTCTTCCCCACCAATTCAGATCAAGCTCAAGGTAATAGTTCTCCTTAAGCTTATTCAGTTTTATGTTCATGTTTCCAGTATAAACTTGGTACCTATTAACCGTTGCATACTCAGTCATGCATTCATGTATCAGTTGCCCGTGCATCAGATATGCACGAGTTCAGTATGTTTAGCATGTCAGTCATGAGATTAAGTTTCAGTTCTTCATGTTCAGTTCAGGTTTTGTTGTCTTGTATCCCTTCTCAGTAAATTCTCATTCGAGGACGAATGTTCCCAAGGGGGAGATATTGTAATACCTCGCATGTTTCTAAGCTAGGAAATGAATAAGTTTTCCTACGTATGAAACCTCCTATACTGTGAGTAGCATTTTAGTGCATGACTTACAATGAATATCCTAGAGATAGGATAGCTTGCGATGTCTTAAGCATGCTCATATGAGTCGCTTATAGTGATGCAAACTAAGAGTTTTTGAATCCATCAAGTCTTCGTGTTCGATTTTGAAATGGTCATCTTTGAACAAGAATAACGTGATTGATATGTGAAATTTTGGCAGATTTAGACCCACCAAATTGTAGAGAATCGAATTAGCTTTCCAACGATACCAACTTCATCAAAATCCGACACCCGAGCAAGGAGTTATGGCCTTTTAAAGTAGAATGCGTCGCCTAACCAATCGCACATGGCCATTGGAAAGCATAGGCGATATCATATGCGGCGCCTATGTAAATATAGGCGATATCATATGTGGCGCCTATGTAAATATAGGTGATATCATATGCAGCACCTATGTATGATTTCAGTCACGAAAACACTTAGTTTTTGAGTTATTTTGAGGGTAGTTAGGTCTTTTAACACTCCTTACATGTCCCTAAACTTAACCTCACGAAATTTATATATTATAAACATATTACAACCCTATTAAAATCTCAAAGTTCATTATCCAAGATCACCATAGGAGAAAAACAACTTGGGTTGCACAATCAAGCTTGAAGATCAAATTTCAAGGAAATTCCTTCGTCAATCATCAAGAACCTCCCTTCCAAGGTATGCGTAGTATTCATCCATGGATTTCTTTCGTCCATGGAGTTCAAGAATCAATCTTTAAAATAGAAAAGCTTGGTTGGTTGTGGTGATATGATCATACCCATGTTGATGCTTGTTTGTTTTGTTGTATAATAGTATCGTGACTGTACATCTCATGAAAGTTATGTTGTTAGTTGAAAAACATGATCTTTAGGTGGATTGATAGAATGCAAGTATGAAATCCACCTATGCCTTAAATAATGCATGCAAGGTGTTTAATAAAATGCCTAGTATGTTAGAACTTCATATTTACATGATTTCATGATATCTAAATACCAAGTTCATGTTAGCCATACACTCCAATATGAATTTCCATGCAAATTATGTGTTGTTATTGTTGTGGTATAAAGAATTTATGATAGTGGAGATATAAATTATGTACACAAAATATATCCATGCTTTTCCTATCATGTTTGAAATGTTGAATAAATACATAAAGTATACTATCCCTTGCTTATGATATTGTGAATTGTGGACTCAAATCTTGTGATCAAGTCATGTCATATGTGTCAGTTTCCTCCTATCAAGTCCTGGGGGTATTCGTACCCGAAAACTATAGTTGTGTGCCTAGAGACATATCATGTTTCACGATATCCGAACTCAAGCTATGATTCCATAGACTTCAGTCAGTCATGTGACTCAGGAAAACCTCATGATCTCAGTGAGTTGTCAGATATCAGTAACATTCCGCCAATCAATGGAATTCAGTAAGGTTAAGTCATGTATAGTCAGTTATTCATGTCCAGTCCCTCCAGATGGGAGTAGAGGTTAGCACCGAGTGAACCCAAGGATGGGAACTCACTCTCCAATTCAGGGTGTGATTCTTAGAAGCAGTCCTTGTGTTCCAGAACTACGTAGCCAGCGTAGGTTGAGACATATTAACCTGTCATATTAGGGTTGATGAGCTGGTTTAACCTGTCAGTTTAGGGTTCCCACCGTTCTCATTGAGTACCTGCCAATAAGGGTCACTCACAAGTTGTCCTTACCCGTGGCACGGTATTGACACCCCTCCAGTCGGGGAAGAGATTGGACCCCAGCTTAGCCATAATGGCATACATGGGGCATGTCGGTTAAACACTATCTCCCACAGTTTCAGTATCAGTCTCAGTAAAAGAACTCAGGGTGTTCCTCAGATTTCAGTAAATACAGGACTGTCAGATACAGTCGTTATGTTCTTCAGATTTCAGTATATACAGGACTGTCATATACAGTCGTCCATGTTATCAGCTTGCAGTATCAGTCATGACAGTTATTAATAAACCATGTATTAGCTTACAGGTCTTGGTATCACGTATTCATGGTCCCAGTTTCTATATATGTATGTTTGCACTCCCACGTTCATATTAGTCAGTGAGTGTTGTTCATGCATGAAACCCTTTATGTTCAGCCTACCTTCCTCGTATACTCAGTACTCCAGTTGTACTGACGTATTTGCGCTATGGTGCTTTCTTTTCATGTTACACCATAGGTTCCGAGACACGAGCTCCAGCCCAGCAGTAGCGGTAACATTCCAGTCACAAAGACACAGTGAGTCCTCATTGATTCGAGGACAATATGATTTGATACATTTATTTATTTCTTCAGTTCAGTGTTACGAAGTTAGTTGGAGACATGTTCCTTCAACTCCTTATTCAGATAGTTTAGAGGCTTTCAGATTTACGTTCAGAGTTAGCTTTCAGATTGAGTTATTTTGGGTATTTTCACCCACATGGACGTTATGATTTTCAGACATGGTTTTATTCAGTTGAACTTTATGGCCTTATAGTTTTACGTATTCTGCATTATTATGTCATGATTTGTAGTATACAGGTATAAATATCAGTCATGGGTTAGCTTGTGGTCCCTCGAGGTCATGAGCACCGTGTAGTATTTTTGTTCAGCAAATCGGGGCGTTACACCAACTAACTCCAATTAATAAACTAATTACTAAAATAATAAAATAATGATCATGTCCTCGAAAGATGAGGACTCACTGTTAACTCTGACAGCTGAGACTGGAATCTACTGATGCTCTGGAGCTCGTGTCTCTGAACCTATGGTATGAGACACCATAGCGCAAATGCGTCAGTACTTTGAATGTACTGGTATGCATGTGAGGTAGGATGAATGCATGGGGTTCATATGCGTGGACAATAACAATAGCAGACTGAGTATCATGAGCGTGAGAATACACACATGAGACATAATAACTGACACTGATACCGTGATAACATGATTACTGAATCTGAATACTGATAACATGACATACTGATAACTGATAACATGAGTGACTGTATCTGACAGTCCTAAATCTAATGGAACTAGCTGAGTCCCGTACTGTATCTGAGTTGACTGTATTTGACAGTCCTGAAATCTGAAGAACTATCTGAGTTCTATTACTAAGACTGATTGACTGTGTCTGACAGTCCTGATTCTGTAACATGAAACTGTGGGAAGTAGTTATCTAACCGACATGACCCTAATATGCCATTATGTCTGAGTTGGGCTCCAATCTGTAACCCCAATTAGAAGGGTGTCAATACTGCGCCACTGCTAAGGACAAGCTGTGGGTGACCCTTATCTGATAGTGTCCCCAAAAAAGAACGGTGGGGCCCTTATCTGACAGTGCTATCCACCTCATCAACCCTCATCGGACAGTGTTGATGTCTCAACATATGCTGGCTACATAGTTCTGGAACGCAAGAATGACTTCTAAGAATCATACCCTCATCTGATAGTCTGTGTTCCCATCCTTGGGTTCACTCGATGCTAATTCCCACTCCTATCTGAATAGACTTTGAACATAATTTACTGAACTGAACATGGACTGAGTTACTGAATTCCATTGACTGACGGAATACTACTGATATCTGACAACTGACCGAGTTGATGAGATCATTGAGATTTTCTGAGTCATAAGACTGTCTGAAGTCTAAGGATTCATAGCTTGACTGAGAGTATCGTGAAAACATGACATGGCTCTAGGCACACAACTAATATTTTGGGTACGAGTACCCCCAGGACTCGATAGAAGGAAACTGACCAAGCATAACTTACTTGAACATATAAATAACATCATAATCCATAATACATTTATAGAAGCATTTCATCAAAACATGTGATAGGCATAACTTGTACATACATGGGGATTTCATGGTATCATGCTAGTTAGGCACTTTTCCTTCATCTAGGCATTTAATCAAACATATTATAGGCATGGTACATGTAAACATCATTGTACAATAATTAAACATCATGGTTCAATTCTAATTTCATCATTCAAGAGTTTAGTCATAGATTTGCATGAATCTATATCTATAATAATTTAACCCATATAGAATTTATCACCCAACATGGAGTAGAATTCAATTTCTCATTATCCACATGAACAAGAGCAACCCAATCATGAAATTCATAAGAAAATCCATAAAATTTAATTTAGAAAAGGGATTCTTGAGCTTCATGGCCGAAAGGAGTCCATGAATGAACACTATGCATACCTTGGTTCGTAAATACACGAAGACTGACAGAAGAAATTCTTGATTCTGAATCTTCTATGAAAAGCCCTAGGTTGTTCTTGAGAGGTTTTTTAGAGAAGAGAGTGTATTTTGGGTGAAAAGTGGATGAATCACGTGTTAAATGACTTAAATAGGGGTGGAAAATTGACCCTTTTAACCCTGGACGTGTCTTGTAAGTTCAGTAAAAATTTCCCGAACTGGACCCCTGGCGCAACGCGGCGCTATCGCGCTGTGTCACTGGAATTTGACAATTGGGAAACTGAGGGATGGCGCGACGCGGAGCCATCGCGTTGCCCCTTCTTTTACGACCTGGAACTTTGGCGCGACGCGGGAGAAATCGCGCTGAGACACTAGAAAAGGACAATTGCCATTTTATCTTGTGGCGCGGCGCGCCACTGACCAATATGGCGTTGTTTTACGATGGGAGCTTGAAATAGTCATAACTTCTTACCTGGTTATTGGATTTAGGCGAATTTTATATCGATGGAAAGCTTATTGAATTTCCCACATGAAAATCTTAAAAATACCATGTGTACAAAAGTGGATTCATCTTTCAAAAAAAGATCCTAACATTTTTTAGACTATTTCAAGCTAGGAAAAGGTACGGGGTATTACAGTACCCCACAAGAATGATTGCTAAACCCAAAACTATTCTATTTTTTTCATTCCAAACCATTTAGCCATTTAGGGTTCCATTACCAAGTTTAAACCATGCATAAGTTCCATTAAAAATCTAACAATGCAGTGAAAACATTCTCATAGGAATTTTATCAAACATAGTGGGGGCATAGTATTTCCAAAACCAAAGCCAATTACCAAATAACCATTCCCATGCAACCAATTATCCAAAACCACCATTAAAGCATATAAAAACATAATTAAAATATGGGAAAACCATAACCAAACATTTATAACCAAAAACCCCAAATTATATTTGAAAACTTAAAAAGATACGATAATCAAACCATGAAAAAATTGTATAAAACCATTCCTTTAGTTGGAACTAACAATGAGGGAAGAGAACATGCCTTAAACCAAGAAGATGATGGAGAGAAATCACTAACACAAGCCTAAGATTAATCCTTAAGATGAAACCCTAGCTTCCTTTGCCCAAGAACTTTATAGAGGATTAAAGAGGGTTTTTCTAAGTGTTAAAGAATAGAATAATAGGAAAAATAACCTCCCAAGTGAGTTAAAAATCGTGGGGCCTTATTAGGTTAAGTGGGGAAATTTTCAGATTGCCCTCACTTAAATTGTACTAAAATCCCATCAGAGGGATACGACTATCCATACCAGTCGTACCCTCCAATATGAGTGGTACCCACCACTCGTACCCAAGGCCATCTCCCTTGGACCCAACATTGTCCAAGGTATGACTCACCCTAAACCATGTCTTATCCATGCATACAACCGGTACCCATGATCTGTACCCCTGGCAGAATAGAATCTAAAGAGGATTGAACACTGCCCACCATACAAGTCCATGGTACGAATTGTACCCTGGCTTACGGCTCGTGGTGAGCCACTCATACTGAGATCCAACTTAGTCTACCAAGTCTAAGATTAAGTGAAGGAAAGACACAAACCAAATGACCCGCGTCCACCGATACGACTCGTACCAACCAAGTCCTATCCATTCTAGAAACCAAATCCAACCCACCAACCAACACTGGTCAGCATACGACTAACCCATATCACTCGTATCCTAGTGTACGAGTCGTTTCCCCTAGTCTTATCCTGTCCAGAGACCAGAAATCCAGGAAATTTTCTAAGGGCTAGAAACCCAGGGTGTTTCAATAGGGGTATGGTTAAACTCAAAATACAAGTACATTTTTTAGTGTACATACTCGCACTAGATACGCAAAAATCGCACGACAGTTATAGGACATACAACATATAATCGAATATGTGAGACGATGACTCTGATCTATGTTATTCTCTTTCAAAAAAGACGACGGCCGAAATCTATGTTATTCTCTATATATGCATGAAAAAATCCCTCCTTTTCCTTTAATAATTAACCCAAGAGAACCAAGGTCCAAATAATAATTAACCCAAAACTAGTATGAAAATTAGCAACACTGAGCTATGTTAGGATAATTAAGCAACCAATTTTTACAAAACAAATACATTATCCGGATCAAAATCGTTCTTCAAAACAATTACAAATGGAACAAACCAAATTAGGTGAGTTTTCTAACTGGTTTACGGTGGATAGCTAAATGAATTTTGTTTAGCGGCTATGAATTGTTGTTTGGAGAAGATGAATTGGGAATTTGCTATAAGATTCAAATAGTAGCAACGGATAGTAATTTTTGAAAACTATATCCACGATACTTTGTTTTCAACAAACTTCAATCCGTAATTTTCTAATCACATGGCGGTTACTCTAAGGCTTCTCTTTATGTTCGTTATTTTAATATAGTTAATTAATACCTATTGGAATCACTTGCAGTTAACTTTAGTATTTTCACAAAATTTTGGTGTAGAGACGTATGCTTTTTGTCCTCAAATTAGCATGCCACTTCCCTTTAGTGCGGGTCCCTGAATCAATTTGCTTGTTAGCCGACCTTGGGACTGTCAGTTAGAGTAACCAAGTTCCCCAGTGAAGCACAACATTCGGGAAAATTCGAGATTTGGTAGAAGTTTCTTTAATCTAAACATGTCCATGTTCCTCAGTGAAGCACAACATTCGGGAAAACTCGAGATTTGGTAGAAGTTTCTTAAATCTGAACATGTCCATGTTCCCCAGTGAAGCACAACATGCAGAAAAACTCGAGATTTGGAAGAAGTGTTCTCTGTCATTGTCATTTCATGCAACAAACTTATAGTCTCTCAAAAGTAAAATGACACAAGTATTATTATATTTAGAGATAATTAATTTTCATTTTTTATTTGTTTTTGACTAACTAGTGGGATATGGCTCGTGTTAGAACAGGTGCAACGTGAAGAAATTTTTTAGGTTAATTATTGTGACTTTTAGTAATTTTACGTAATTTTCAAATAATTTATATTGCACCTTATGTCTCAATTTATGTGGTATTGATACAATTTTGAGAGTTAACTAAATTTTTTTTATATTTTTAAAATTTTTTAAATTATTATTTATTGTGATTTATAGTAATTTTACTTTTGTCCCAATTTATGTGGAAGTAATAAAATTTAGGGAGTCAACTAAATTTTTTTTTATGTCTTTTTAATTATTTTACGTTATTAATTATTATGATTTATAATACTTTTACGTAATTCTTAAATATACAACAGATTAAAAAGAAAATTAAAATTATAAAATATAAAAAAAAATATTTAAGCAGGCAACACAAGCAAATATGTCGATCTGTTGTCTGCTTATCATTCTTTATAAGTGAGGTAATAAATCACAAATGTCAATTTAAGTTGTGCAATGCTTAGATGACTATAATAATTAATTAAGGGTGATAAAGTAAAATCACGATTGAAGCAGCAACACAACCTTACATGGCTTACAACAACTAACTAGAAGTGCTATAAGAAAATTATTATAAAAAATATTTGTGAAAAAAATCTAAGTAGGTCTTGTATAAGACATTAAGTTAATTTAAAATATCAAAAGTTAATTTAAATATCATTTTATGTCTATTTTATCTTTCTTATTAAATATTACTAATCTTTTAATAATTAGATGACTTATAATAATTACTTTGGAGTAATATTAGTAAAATTATGGTTGAAGCAGCTAAAGCAGACATGTCATAAATGTCTATTTTTTTTTTTTGAATTAAATATTATTAATTTTTTAATATATAAATAACTTATAATAATTAATTAGGAGTGATGATATAGTAAAATCACGATTGCAGCTAACAAACATGTCAAAACCACGATAACAAATCACACATGTCAATTTAAGTGGCAAAATATTAGGTGGTCACAATAATTAATTAGATGTAATGTAGTAAAATTACGATTGAAGTAGCGACATAGACATGTGTTAAATGACTTACAACAACTAACTAGAAGTGATATAGAAAAATTACTATAAAAAATATTTGTGAAAAAATTGAAGTAGGTCACATTTAAGGCGTCAAGTTAATTTAAAATATAAAGAGTTAATTTATTATTTTATGTCTATTTTATCTTTTTTATTAACTATTATTAATTTTTTAATTCGTTAATGACTTATAATAATTAATTTGGAGTTATATTTAGTAAAATTACGGTTGAAGCCGCTGAAGCAGACATGTCATAAATGTCTATTTTTCTTTTGTAAATAAATATGTATTAATTACTCCTATATAAATGGAAAGTTGGTGTACTACAATTTTGTCCTATATGAAAAGGGCTTTGGTAAATATCACTCTTATATATAAAAGAGTCTTTGGGTAAATGAAGGCTATTTTCCCAACAATGAGGTCCTTTTGCTAAATATGCCATTTTCAACAATCACCGATGACAAGTGTGTGATCACTGTTATTTACAGTTATTTTCTTCCACTGCCTTTAATAATTTCCCCAAAATTTACTTTTCCCCTTTTTAATAAAAAAAACAACCAAAGAAAAGAGCTCGAAAAAGTCGAAATTTGCCGTGAGTTCTGCGTTCTTTAACTTCTGATAAAAAGTTTGTTTGTGCTTTCTATTGATGAATTCATGTCTAGAGCTTATGTTATTGCTGTGATATTGATTTCTATTGATGAAGAAAATAGCTCAAAAAAATTAGGAATTTTCCTTCATTTTTGCCTTCTTAACTTCTGTTAAATGGTATTTGTTTAATACTGAGTTGATGAGAAGCCAGTTTGCTTCTGCCAAAATCTTTCTTTGTGATTTCTATTGATGAATGCATGTGTGAAATTTATGTTATTTCCGTGATATTGATTTCTATTGGTGAAGAAAACAGCTCCGAAAAATTAGGGATTTTACTTGATTTTTGCCTTCTTAACTTCTGGTAAATGGTATTTGTTCAATACGGAGTTGATGAGAAGGCAGTTCTAAGATAAAAGAAGGCATAGTTTTCTCAATTTTACATTCCGATTTAGAATCGATAGTCTCATTGACGTATTTGTGCATTTACTTCTTCATATTTTGAACCCTGTTTGTGAAAATCCAAACTTTAAATCTTAAATTTTCTACTGAACAAAAGAACTATTCAATTGAATATCGATTAGAGGAAACATAAAATAACCGTTGAGTAATTTATGTACACTCTAAATCACAGCAATGCGCACGCAATCAGTGTGACCTGGGAATCCAATTCTCTATTAAGCCTAAACTCAAATTGTTTATCCTCACTTGACCTTCATTACCAAACCATACCAAAACAAGAAGCTAAAAAACCAACCTTTATTCCGACAACTATCTATTTAACAAATTCAGAAGCAATTAGTTGCCATGATATAGTTGAGGTATATAGTGAAGTGGTTTACTGTCTAGCTGATTGAGTATTACTATTTTGTCTAGCTGATTAGTGTATTAATTTTCAGCATGTTTATGAATTCGATTCCGGTCTGAACTATATGTTATTATGTTGATTGTTCATTCCGACTTTTACTTCCTTCTATTGGAACATTTTGCTTTTCATCTTTAGTGAGTGACCAAGCCAAACTATTAGAGTACTTATTAGTTTGATGAATATACTAATTTTGATCTGTGGATATTCTCCATCTGAAGGCCACATCTGTTACTCCAACATCATACAAGTGATCATGCCACATTCTTCTCTTTTTTCTTGGCATTCCCAAGTTTCTCCGGTAGTATCTGTTGCAAAAAGAAACTTACTTAACAAATATAACTTCTGTAACCTTACAGTTTAGATCTTTTAACACTTTGAAGTTATTATAACAACATCATATTTAATGTAGTCAGGATTTAAAGAGGACAGAGTGTACATGGACCTTACTCTTATCTTGTCATAAATAATTACCTTAAAGTTTTCTCTTCAAGTTGCAACCCTAGCAGAGATAAATAATTACCATAGCAGAGAATGTGGCTACAATATCATAACCATAAAGCAGTCCGCCAAAAACGGGGAACAGAAAATTACAAATCATTCATCAAGGCATCAACTTAGGATGTCGAAAATCCCTGGATATAGTCATAATATTCTTCTTTCCTAACTTTTCCTTTTTATTCTGGAACACCAAACCTTAAGCCACTAGAAATATACAGAATTACACATTTCAGTACAATATAACCTAAAGCAAATTTGTACTTTATCATGTCGTTCCTTCTGGTCAACACATTCAATTTTTTTCAAATCGACTGAATGATTCATCTTTGGGAATTAAAATAGCTATTTATGTTTCCAACAGTATACACAAATGTATGCTACAAAGCACAGTAAAGGATCACTTACAATTCCAAATTGTAAAGAGAAGAACATCTCCACTTACATTCCTATTTGTATTAGCCTATTATACTAGATTACTAAAATATTGTTTATGTAATATGAAATAGAATAAGTATACTCCACATATTACAGTAATAATTGAACGCTTTGATTTTCCTCTTTAATGTCTGAATCACTTGAACCATTACGAGGCAATGATCAGTCACTCCCTATGATATCCCATAACTCTTCATGTCAGCTTTCAGTTTGTTCAGGTTTCAGTTTTTTCTTGTGGCAAACTTAATGGTTCTGATTTTTCCTATGTTCATAAAGATGTTGATAGGTGCTTCTTTTATTCTTTGCGTTTTTGTACTTTAATCTTCCCTCTTACATATAATAGTGCTCTTTCTCCTCTTTCTGTCTATTCTTTCTTAGAGTACTGATGCCTTACGTACACCAAAATTATAATCATCTCATAGAATAGATGTCCGGCTAAATAATATATGGCAAAGGTAACACTAACATTTGAAAGCACCATTTGATGTTTTTGTTGTTCAATATTCTCATTAGCAGCTGTTAATGTTGTTCAACACTAACACTAGCAGTTGTGTGATGCTTTCGTTGTTCAATGTTGTTGTTCTTAGTAGCTCAGTTAGTTGGTTGTCTAAGTTTTCAGCTGTGGTTGATTTTCTAAGTTTTCAGCTATGTGATGCTTTTGTTATTCAATATTGTCGTTTTTAGTAGCTCTGTTGGTTGGTTGTTAAGTTTTCAGCTGTGTGATGCTTTTGTTGTTCAAGATTATTGTTTTTAGTAAGTAAGTTGGTTCCCTGCCTAAATTTTCAAACTTCTTGCTCTATTGCGTTATTGAATAGCCTCTGAAACATCTCACTTTTTGAGTCGACAATGGCCTTAAGGTGGGTGGCACCGGCCTCCACACAAGTACTGCCTGGTGAAGGGGGATTGAGGAAAGGTATAGACCCAAAACCTTCGACCTTCCTTTCTAAATGGGAGTGCCCAAAGCCACCCTCATCTTCTAATTTCATTGCTGCTTATTCCCATTAAGCCAACCATTACAACCTAAAGAAATAGAATGAATAGTTTTCAGTTGAAAAAGCAAAATAGAGAAAGGAATCAAACTGGTCTATTTTCTCAATTAGTGAACAGATAAAGGATCAGATACTTGCACATCAATGAATACTGACATCTAAAAAGAAAAATAGCAAAGAATCTTTAACAGAGCTTGGGCACTGGTTATTCGACACCAAGACGTTTGATGTATAGAGTGTGCTAATTTGGTTTTAAGATGTTTGTGCTCTATCAAAATGTTAAATTATTACTGTTGGACACTTTTGCATGAAAAACCATTAATGTGATTGATTGTTACAACAGATGCTCTTGTTATAATTTCAATTATCATCCTTGGCGTTTTATTTAGCATATAGAGATTTGAGTCAACTAAAGTTTGTTCTTGATATTTGTGTTAAATTTATCAAAAAACTAAAATTATACCCAACAACCACACAAAAAATGGTATATTAGGCATATACCAGATGAAGAAAATAATCACGAAATAAAATTTGAAGCAATTCCCCATAACACTATTAAGTAATTTTAGGGCATAATAGATAAACGTGCCCTTTAGCTTGGCCTTAGCCTGTTTATTCGTTTACTAAATAATTCCTATACATAAAAAGGGATATTTTAAATAAAGAATCTTGATAGGCTTTAATTCTTATTTCCTTTATTTTCTTTGCAGCTGCAACTTCTGTACCAAACTCTTTATTTGTGTTGTTCTACAGTCTTTGACTTAGTAGGTAATATTTTCATTACCAGGTGAATCATTTATGTTACGAATTCTTATTATCTCCAAGGTATTCAGTTATGTATCATGAATGTTAATATGTACTGCTATATGTAAAAACCTCATAATGTTTATACGTTTGGTTATAGAAACAACTTTTGAATAAAGAATGTTAAGAGTCTTCAAATCTAATTTGTTTTTCTTGCTTTGCAGTTGTAACTCTTGTACGCAAACTTCCTGCTTTCGCTATTATACAGTGTTTCATTTAGAAGGTAATATTTTAGTTATCTCACTCCAATGAGATTTCTTATTCTACTTTTTCGTATTCAATGCATACTATGATTTTGTTTTCCTAATTATATAACCTAAATTTGTTCTCTTTGATTTTTAATCCTATTGTGTAACCCTATATTTTCTTTGTAGGAATTAAAAAAATATATATAAAATAAAATCATTGTGAAATCAAATGTCTCAAATAAAAAGAAAGATGACTAATATCCAAATGGAATTTTTTTTTCGACGTCGTGTTGCTTACAAAGAAATGCCATCTGAACAAAAAAAAGCACTTCTTGAATGATGAAGACTACAACATGCTACCAAAAAACAACCTACAATGGAAAATACTATTCCTAGCACTTCTAATTCATCATTTTCTTCTTCAGAGCCTCACAACGTGATTCTTCCTCAACCTGCTCTATATATTAGGGACGGACCTTCGACTTCAGCAAAACAAATGGGTTGTTGGAATATCAACCAATTACCTTCTCTCCTACTATTTTAAAAAATGTTCTAAATTATAAATTTTATTCAGCCAAAAGATTTCAATACGAAACTCCAACCTTCTGTTGTAACAATGGTTCGATAAAATTGGTTTCACACCAACTACCTCCTGCATTAAAGCATCTTTATTATGGTCAATCTGAACAATCTAAATATTTTTATACTTACATTAGAACATACAATAACATGTTTGCCTTTACTTCACTTGGTGTAAAATATGATAAAGAGTTGGCAAATATGACTAAAGGTGTTTACACATTTAAGGTACAAGGACAAATGTACCATTTTTTACCTAGCCTTACTACTGCAGATAATAGAGTCAAAAATTTACAACTTTATTTCTATGACAATGAGAATGAAAGAGTAAATAAAATGACTTTCTCAGAAAAGCTAGACAAATCTGTTATTGAAAACTTGGTGGATATTCTACAAATTAATCCATACTTTCAATTTCTGAAATCTTTAACACATATCCTAGATTTGTCTAATTTCTATATTGCACTTAAATGTGATTCAACCTTGGATCAACCAACATACAACTTACCTAATGTATCGCAAGTAGCAGCTATATGGACTGATGAAGAATTGAGTAATCCTATTTCCATACCTCATATTCATGTTCACACACATAGTAACAATGACCAATTGATTCACTATTATTATGGTTGCTACGACTCCTTACAATACCCTTTATTATTTCCATATAGTGAAAATGGATGGCACTGCGGTAGACAAAAAATTTTGCAACCAAATAACTCTTCTGCAAATCGTTCTTCCTGCAAACATGAACAACTTTCACTTGTCACAAACATGTATTCCAATGATGGATACCTTAATATTGAAGAAGGAATTTTACAAAAAGAACGACAAAAAAACACCGTTTCTTGTCGTGAATATTATTGTTACAAATTACAACTTAGAGATAATGAAGAAAATGACATTTTACATTCTGAAAAATTATTCCAACAATATTCAGTATATCAATACATCAAACTCAAAACACAAAGATTGAATTTTTTTTACACATAACCAAGATTTATTTTGAACCAAAATATTAGCGGGACTTATTGATCTACAAAGACTAGGAGAAAGAGAAGTCTCAAATATTGGTCGAAAAATATTTTTGCCTGCTACCTTTATAGGGGGTCCACGAGATATGCGACGAAGATACATGGATGCCATTGCACTAGTACAATATTTTGGAAAATCAGATATCTTCTTAACAATGACATGTAATCTTTCATGGCCTGAAATAGAACATCTATTGCTAACAACTGATGAAATACAACATAGACCCTATTTAATAAGTCGAGTATTTAAAGCAAAAGTGGAAGAATTAAAATCAGATATTGTTAAAATAAAAATATTTAGAAAAGTTGTTGCTTATATGTATACTAGAGAATTTCAAAAAAAGGGTTTTCCACATACTCATTTCGTTATTATACTTGAGAATGGTTATAAGCTATTAACACCAGAGGCTTATGACAAAATTATTTGTGCTGAAATACCTGACATTGACACAAATGAATATTTACACTCTTTGGTAATTAAACATATGATGCATGGTCCTAGCGGAAATTTAAACCCTAACAATTCATGCATGGAAACAAAAGGAACTTGTAAATTTAAATACCCTAAAAATTATGCAAATGAAACATCTAAAGGCAAAAATTCATATCTTATTTATAGAAGATGAGACACTGGAAAATTTGTAAAAGTTAGAACTCAATATCATGACAATTCATGGGTCGTACCATACAATTCATATTTACTGACTAAATTTAACTGCCACATAAATGTTGAAATATGTGCAGACATTAAATTCATTAAATATATCTACAAATACATTTGCAAAGGTCATGATAAAATGTGCTTCAATCTACAAAGTAATGAAATAATATAGAAATAGATGAAATAAACGAGTATCGTACAGGTAGATGGGTATCACCACCAGAAGCTATGTGGCATATGTTTTCCTTTTCTGTTAGTGAAATGAATCCAAATGTTTATTCGCTTCAATTACATCTTCAAGACCAACAATTTATCTCTTTCAAAACAACTACAAAATTAAGTTCAATTTTAAACAATCCAAGAAATAAAAGAATAATGCTAATAGAATTTTTCAGAATGAATCAAACAAACAAACATGCCATAGAACTTAATTTACTATACAAAGAATTTCCACAACACTTTGTTTGGTCAAAAAGTGATAAAATGTGGACACGTAGAAAATGAGGTTATGCCATTGGACGTATTGTCAGCTGTCATCCAACTGAAGGAGAAAGATACTATCTACAGTTATTACTAATGAATATACGAAGTCCTAAATCATATACAAAACTTAGAACTATAAATGGCATATGTTGCACAACATTTAGAGAGTTTGCAGGAAAAAGAGGATTGTTAGCTTCTGATAATAACTTAATTGGATGCTTATCAGAAACTACTACTTACCAAATGCCATGTAGCTTACGTCACTTATTTGCCAAACTATTAGTATATTGCAATCCTGCAAATCCAAAAAATTTATGGCAAAAATTTGAAGGACTAATGTCTGAAGATTTTACAATTACAACAAATATACAAATAACTAACATTCGTTATATGGTTCTGAACCACATAAATACCATATTACATTCAATGGGACGAAACATAAATGAATTCAAGCTTATATCAGAAATTTTTACACCATCCACATTTTCTTACAGAATAATGCACGAGTCTAGAGACATCTATTTAGAAAGAAACATAGTTGTAACTGAAGAAGATTTACTCCTATATAGTAAACTAAACAAAGAACAACATGTTGCTTACAATGCTATTCTTAATAAAATATTCTCAAATGAACCAGGAGCTTTTTATATTGATGGACTCGGAGGAACTGGGAATTTTTTTTTATACCGAGCTTTACTAGCTACTGTAAGATCAAAAGGACTTATTGCTTTAGCTATAACAACTTCTGGGGTTGCAGTTTCTGTTCTTCCAAGAGGACGAACTGCTCACTCACGCTTTAAACTTCCTATCAACATAAGTGAAAACTACAACTGTAATATAAGTAAACAAAGTTCACTTGCTATTTTAATTCAAGATACCAAATTAATAGTGTGGGACGAAGTATCAATGCCAACGAAAAAACTTGTTGAAACTTTTGATTTATTACTAAGAGATCTTATGAGTATAAATATATCTTTGGGTAGAAAAGTTATTATTTTTGTAGGTGATTTTAGACAAACACTACCAGTTGTAAAAATTGGAATAAAAGAAGATTTTATTTGTGAATGCTTACTAAACTCAGATATTTGGAATTATCTAGAAAAAATTCAACTAACAAAAAATATGTGAGCACGAGAAGATCCTACATTCTTTGAATATTTACTTAGAATTGGGGATGGAAAAGAGCAAGTTAATTACCATAACAAAATTGAGATTCCAAAATCCTTACTTATTCCTTTTACAAATGAGAAAGAATCATTAAATAATTTATTCAGAATTATCTACCCTGACTTAAACATGATCATGATGGACACACCTAATGTAACATCACGTGTCATCTTAACAACCAAAAATGATTTTGTAAATGATATTAATGAAATGTTCATTCATCAATTCCTTGGTACTGTTGTCATATTCATTGGTATAGATGAAATTGTAGAGCCAAAAGATCAAACCGAGTTTGAAGATTTCTTACATACTTTAAACCCTACAGGACTGCCTCCTTATAAGTTAGTTCTAAAGCAAAACTGCCTAGTTATATTACTACGAAATTTAAATCCTTCAGAAGGTTTATGTAATGGAACTCGCTTAATTTGTATTGATTTCAAAACTCATATTATTAGTGCTAACAATGCAAGTGGAGATTTCAAAGGCAAACATGTATTCATTCTTCGCATACCTTTATTATCACCACAAGGCGAAAAATTGTCAATTCAATTCAAGAGAACACAATTTCCCATTCGATTATATTTTGCTATGACTATAAATAAAGCTCAAGGTCAAACACTAGATTTTGTTGAAATTTATTTACGTGAACATGATCAACTTTAGGTTGCTTTATCAAGAGCCAAAATCTCAAATTGTGTAAAAATGATAATACACCAGCAACAACAAATGATCCTGATGATCATTCCACTTACAATATAGTATATAGTGAAATCATTAACAAGGCATTCTGTTAAAAAAAATTCTCAACAATTCTATGCAAATTTCTTACATTTTCATTTTTATTATTTGAAATTCATCAACCAACTTCTACTTTGCTCTTACAAATGTAAAACTAAAATTTAGCACCCTTGTTTTCAAATTGTTCAAGATAGTAGGGAACTCAATACCTATTTGATGCTTAACTATATGTAGGAATAATGTTTATTCTATTATCCAATGTTAACTCATTATTGATCCAATTTTCTTATTTTTTCCCAAGTATCAGTTTGTACCATAGTGATTGTTTTTCATTTGCACGATCAAATATCTCGACTTTGGTAAGCCTCACACTTTTTACTGTTTGTAATAACATTAATGTTGAAATCTTGTTGTTTATACTATAAATATGTGGTTTCTAACAATTTATTTGCTTATAACATTTAGTTGTCTAATCACTATTAAGAATACAAATGAGCAAAAGTTAGGAATTATTATTTTGTTCTCTTCTTGGTACATGAAGATTTTGATTAATAATTATCAAAACCTATCCAAAGAAAGTATGCACTTTTGCTATTTTGCAGGTTACCAAAAAGATGACCGAAAGACTAAATATACATGCAATCACCCCTGAAACACCTAACAGGATGCAAGATCCAAGTCGTAGACATGGGTAGGCCAGGAGAAGGTATAAAACAAAAGATAAAGTATTTGAACATGATCTTTCAAGATGAACAGGTAACTTCTTATTTTTAAAATCAAATCATCTATTTACATTCCTTACTTCTACCTCTTATATTACTATTATTGAAAAAGTTACCTTTAGGACAATCAAGTAAAAGCAATTGTTTACGGCGATGATATCTCCCTTTATCAAGATATGTTTCAGCTGTTTCATACATATTTGATTACAGGTGCATGCATACAACAACCAACTCTAAGATATGAAACACCATTGCACATATTTGAGTGGATTATTGATAAAAATACCATAGTAGATCCAGTTGATAAAAATGACTCAACTGAAGCAGAGTTACCAGCACCTCAAATGATTAATGCCACATCATTTCAAGAAATCAACAACCAAGTGTAACGCCCCAAGAACCTATCCCGAGATGTCACATGGTGCTTAAGGTCATATGTGGCCTCAAGCTAACCCTCTAAGCCTGTCATCATTTTCAGAACTCACTACGACGAAAATCAAGCTAGAGTAAGAAAGAGTAATATGCCATGAACATACTGGAATATGAAGAGATACTGTCCTGTACAATCAAAATACTGAAGTTCTGCACATACTGGTACTCTAGTCTGACAAAGCCTCTACTACATAAGACTGAGGAACCATTGGGACAGATCCCCCAACTGACTCGTACTGAACTGAAAGGCAACAACCATCTATTAATAAGACAAAATCAGGGACATAGGTCCTCGAACCATGAGGACTCACCAACTGCAAAAATATAGATGAAGGTACTCGAAGATCACTGTCGCTACTGAGACTGATCACATGAACCTACATCACGAGGAAATATAGAACACAGAAGAGTATGGGAATCAGTACTTGGGAATGTGCTGAGTATGTGGGGGTGTATGCAACATTTTTAAATAATATCATAAGTGTAATATAAAATCATGCATGCTGACAATAATGACTCTCTTCACTTGAATTCCTTGAAACATAGTTTCCATAAATCATCAATAATAACACATGCTTCATAAATCTCATAAATCATTGGACTCAACTCAAACTCTTTGACTCATGACTTAGACTGACTTGGTAACTCAAGGAACTTAGATCAATATGGATTTGGGAGTTTCTTATAACCGACATAAACTAAACCATGTGAGCCGCATGGAGTTTAATGTTTTGCCCTCCTAAGGAGAGAACCCCATATTGGTGGGAGCGTCGTACTCTTGCCAGGGAGTATAACCTCAATTTCGTTATCACAATCCCATACTTGGCCTCTGGCCCACAATTATCAATATCAATCCTACGGTGGCACGTAGTTTTGGGGAAATACCACATTTCTCGCTCGGTGCTAAATACTCCTTCCAGACTCAGCTCAGAACGCGTTAGGAAATCCACCTTAATCAATATCAACTCATGGGTATCATAGAGACCAAAAAATAAATATATCTCATCTATAAATCATATACAACTGTGGATTCCTAACTCGACTCAAAATCAAAACAATCTTTCTCAATATCAAGTACGCTTGCTTATCAAATCATTTCAAATGCCAAAAGTTTCAAGGAAACATCATAGGAATCATCCTTGAATCTCAAGCTCAATATCGATATATATATTCAATAATCAACTTCTCATGGAAAATCATGACTCTTATCATTTATCACTTAGAAATCATCAATTCATAGTAGCAATGTACAATTCATGGCGTAAGTTCTTAATTTAAGAAATAAGATGATGAAATAATCATGTATATCGAACTTGAACAACTCAAATATCATAAAATAATTAATAAAGTAATTTGGGTGTAAACCCACTTTGCAATTTCATGGAAATAAATAATAAAAAATAAATCTTTAGGCACAAGAACAAAAGGAGTGTTCTTGTTCGAACCCCACATACCTTGGATTAGGAATTTAAGATGGAGAGACTTATTTTTTAATCCTTCTTACACTCTTGAATTAGGGTTCTTGAAGCCTTTGACCGGGAGAGCTTGATTCTTGAACCACTTTGAAACTCTATGGAAGATTCTTGAATTGTCTTGGAAGAAAATTAGATTTTGGGTTGGAGAGAAACGCTAGCTTCTAGATATTTCTTGGAAGAGAAATGAGAGAAAATGAGGCTCTTCTCTACTTGGATATATATATATATATATATATAAGACCAAAAAGGGTGGAAATGACCAAAATGCCCTTTTAAAAGAGTTGAAAATTATTGATCGGGGTCTGTGACGGTCGAACTGACGGTCCGTCAGAGCAACTGAAAGTCCACCAGATCATCCATCACTCGAGTGCCAAAATTGGGACATTCTACCTTGACGTGACGATCAAAATGATGATCCGTCAGGCAACTGATGATCCACCAGATCGTTCGTCACTCGGGGGTCAGAAATGGGACATTCTACCTCGACTTGACGGTCCGTCAAATTTTTGGCGGCCCACCATTTTGGCCTTCACACAATGGACAGAAAAAGGGGTTACTGCCTTGGCTTGAAGGCAAAATTGAGGGTCCACCAAGGACTTGGCGGTCCTTCAGGTCTACCGTCAGGCCTGGGCGATTCTGACATCGCTTAGTAAAACGGCCATAACTTCCTCGTCCGATGTCGTATTTTGATAAAATTGATATCGATGGAAAGCTTATTCAATGTTCTACATGATAGAAGGTATAAATTAGAGAAATACAACACAATATAAACATCAATACTTTGGAAGCCACCCCTATACACTCAAAAGATAGATTTAGGCTTAAGGAACAATCGGGGTATTACACCAAGCCTCCAGTGCTTCAAAAGAACAACTTCAGAAAGCAGAATACAGTATGCTTATTTCATTCTTTTTATCTTTAAATATTTACTTCAACACAAACTAACATATAGATTTTTTCAAACAGATGTGTTAGGAATAGTTGTCGGCTGTTATGCTCTAAAATAAGTTACCAACATTCAAAAAAGATTGCAGAAACTCCTTGTTATTGATACCAAGTAAGCATATTTACCAAACTTAGCATCATTTTTCTTACTTTACAAAAATAAATTATACAACATATTAATTACTACAATATACTCAGCAAACAAGCTTACACGTTGACATTATGGGAAAAAAACTCTCATTGATGAAGAAGGAAAAAACCTTCTCACACAGTGTCAACAACATCGAGTCATCTGTATCAGACGTGTTGGAGTATCTAAATATAATAATAAACTAACTAACGTACCATAATTAATTTACTTATATCACCTTTTGCTTTCTTCTATAACATTATTATTGTTATTATAATTATTGTAGGCATATCATTGACGAAAAAATTTATCACAACGATACAAATTGATCCACTATATTTAGAATGCCTTCAACTCACTCATGGTATAAACATGCTTTACTTTACTTTGTACTAATTTGTACATTATTATTAATATGATAAAATCCATCAATCAACAATTGAAGTAGGGTTACAGAAAATGTTGAAATGCTCAAATCTTTTGGTACGAGAAGCACATCCCAAATCGGATCTCTGATTTCTGCTACAGTAGATAAAGAAATAGTATCAATTGCTTCCATTTAATCACAACGAGATGTTCGTACCATCACTCATCACCTAATTCATAACTTATGCTAAAATTTATTCTTCTCATGGTAAATAACACTTTCTCCACAGGGTCATGCTTTCACAATAGAGGCACAAATAATTCTACCAAATAGCCTTAAACATTGCTTTGTCTTAGGCTACCCAAAGTGTCCTCAGGAAGTACGAAATACAGAGAAAAGAAAATTTCAATGCATGAAGTGTCATGAGAGTAATATGCTAACTCCCAGGTACTTGAGTACTAATACTATACACACATACATCCACAATATCAACAACATATTTCTCTTTATTAACTAAACTACTAATGTATACTACTTCAGGTGCCAATTCAATGTAAATCTGAAAGATGACTTGGCTCAATAATTGGAACTATTAGTGGAAAAGAAGGAGAAAAATTATTATTTCTTACAGCTGAACAGATTTATGAGCTTGCTTAAACTGAGGTAAAAAATTTAACCATCAAATATACACATCGACATAATTATTCAACAAATATAAAAACTAAATATCTTTTTTTTTCACAGAATGAGTCTCAATCAATGCAACATGCTGAAATGAGACGGAATCAGAATCTGTTCAGAATTCAAGTGAAAAAAGTAGTCTTCTGCACTGATCATACAATCTCTGGGAAAGTCCACATTTTATCTTGTGCTGAAAAAGGAAATATTATGCCCTATCTTCCTGCACCATCCATATTTCATATCAAAGAAGAAAACAAGAATAAGAAAAAGATTCTACAAGAATAAGAAAAAGATTCTACTTCTTCTGTTGAACAAGACGAACAACAAAGTGAACGCCAGAATATGCTCAAACTGAAACCAAAAATGGATCCAACGACACCAATGAAAACAAAATAAAATGTTACAAAAAAATTGCTTTCATATTCTCTCTCTCAATATTTATAATATCTTCAATATAATTTATACTATACTATTTTCTTACTAATTATATTACATTCCTTTTCATTCTTGTTAAATATACTTGCAGGTTGGCCAACTTTCTTTTTGCAGTTATTTTTGAATTTTGTGGAACAAAGGAGTTTGTGAATTTTGTAAAATATTGTTCTTCCTTGTTTGCACTACTATGAAAATTTTTGAAGAAACGAATTACCAACTTACCCTCTATCATCTACCCAACGGTCTAATAGGTCAGTCATCTCCTTAATATACAATCTAATACATTTCCTTCTTTACTCCATCATTATTCCGTATTGAAAGAATATAAATTACTGAATTATCTTCTATTTCAAACATATTCAGTTATTTAGAACGCAAAATTTTCTTACAACATCCATTTAAAGACTCAGAATGTTCTGGTAAAAGTAGTGATTGTTGTTGTTATTGTATCAACAACAACATACTACATGCTGGTCAAATAACTTAGCCTTTCCTACATAATCATAGAATATTAGTAGGTAACCAGGTCCAAAGAAAGGAAACAAAGAAAACTACTATTAGTCCAAGATAAGAAGAACTTAAGATGCATATATAGATATGCATTTACAATGGGAAAAATCTTAATTCTTATCATCATGAGTTGTTGTATGTATGTCTATATTTGTCTTATCTCTAATTCCTTATCCATTCCAATGTAGTTTCAATAAATTGTTAGTTCATTTCTTGTGGTCCGAGCGTGATTATGTTTTCTTATGTCTTCTGTTGAGTTCTCATATTTTCTGCTTACTCACAGTATTAAAAAAAAGTCATTCCTATAGTTAAACTAGCAACTACTCTCTCATGCTATTATGCAATGCATGTTGTAATAAACTAGCAACACAATTTCTTGTGTTTCTTGTGCAATATGATAGCTCATGCTCTCTCTGGTCAGAATTTGATTATATTTTCTTGCTCACTCCTTTGAACACCTTGAAAAATTAGGAAAGTAATGAATGGTCTGCTCTTGATTAGTCGTGCATTCTAAGATGGATGCAAATTTCTCCAGGTTCCATCAGAAGACGTTTTGACATATGGTGACCATAGTTTTATTCAATTTGAGAAGGCTGGAATCAAAGAAACACGGAAGGATGCATTTGTTCTTGTTGTTGGAAGCCTCAGATAACGTCATGGATACAATGGACTAAAGGTAAAACATGTAAAGATTTCATGTGGTTGGTAGATACGGTAATACAAGTGGCACCGATTTGAATTTTATGACTTGATAACATTCTATATGAAATGGTTTATTATCATAAAATAGTCTTGTTTCAAACTATCAGAGTACTTATTAAGACCTATTAGTTATTTATGATCTATTTTCAGTTGAATGATGCGTTATAGTGAAAGATTTAACGCTCTTCATCTCTGTTTATGCTGGGAGCCTATACTGTACATACTATACATATGTACATTGGCTTGATCAAAATATATATATCCGAGGAGTTAAGCATGGGCAGGGTGAGAGGGGAAGGAAGGAATAGGGAGACAGTTGGGACCCAATGTAAGATGTATTCATATGCATATTTTACTGTACTTCAGCATCTTATGGATGTCCATCTGTTAGTTTATGATATAAGAGGTTATGCGACTAGAATTTATAGTACTATGTTGGTCATCTGTTCAAGTTCTCTCGAGTATCTGTCCCTTAAGTTATTTACGATAGAGAAAATAGATCAGGTGTAGGTTCTTGAAGTAGCAATAAGTGAAAACCTTCGTGTTGTCTTGTATTCCTTATGTTACGTGGCTAGCTCTTTGCTTACATTGCTAAGATTTCGACTAGCTATTAATATGGACCCCATTTAAACTTTTTGTCAAGGCCAACCCATTTAAACTTGAACAGGTTTAAGAGTTAGTAAGAGTGAGTAGATTTTTCCATGTATATAACTTTTGTCAAGGCCTATGAATGAGGTATGCAATAATTATAGCTGCTCATTCTATTCTTTAAGGAGCCATAGTTGTTTTATACAAATGGTAAGTAAAAAAATAGTGTATCTTGGTTCACTAAGTTCCCAGCTATGCACGGGTTCTGGAGAAGAAGATTTACCACAGTAACACGGAAGCGAGGTGTTCTGAGAGAAGGGAAACCAGTCGTACTCCTTCCCCAACCCATAGAAACCAATTTCACACCTCTGCTTATTTGCACAGTTATGTAATTTTTCCCAAAATTAGGAGTTGAATTAAGTAGTTCATGGAAAATATAATATATATTTTCAAATCTCTTTATAGCATAGTCGTTAACCTGAATATTTCTAGACTGTTGTAGAAAAAGATTGTACATAAAACAATAAATATAACATAATATGGAACTCGACCATTATAGTGAAATGTTGTTATAGAGAGATACGATGCACTAATGAAGTTATTAGTAATCTTGATCTGAGATGTGTTGAAAACCTAATTGGCTGAACACCCAAATCTCAGACAGCTAGCTAAAACACTAGCCATTTATAATATGAAGAACCAAATGAGAAATACAGAGAAGAAATGAAGGGAGTTAGTTTGTTTCAAAATAGACAAAACAAATGACATTTCCATTAATTTGTGTGGTTGAGAAAAAAAAGAGGTAGGATTCAGCAAGTGAGTGGTGAATATTTACCAGCAACTCCTATCCAAATTATAGTGATGTTTGTATATCATGTTGCTTTCTTATGTGACATAGCAAGAATGCATGCTAGCTAATGTTTCTAGCAAATGTTACTAGCATTCAGTAATGTTGCTCATATAACTTATTTGATGTACTTGATTTGTCATTCTCATAAGTATTGTAATATCCTGTCAATACATTTCTTGTTTTATTATGATCTGTGATTATGTGTTACTCAATTCGTCGTTTTCATATGTATTAGTTGGTAATTATCCACTTTGCCAAACTATACTGGTTATATTCTTGTTACCATATTCATGGTGTTTTGCTTATTTTTTTTTAAAAAAATTAATAATAATGGTACTTGAACCAACTTGCACGCCTGTACTATTCCATCAAAATCCTGTTGTACGACATAAAATTCTTCATTTTGTTTGCTTATTTTATATTCTCTTCTATTACTCTTCCTTATTCCTTTGATATCTTGGAGAAATTAACTAAAAAATCAATCTTTCTGTGCATATGACAGAATCAACAAAGGGAGCATCTCCAACTGTGAAAGCAAAAGACAAAGAGAAAGATTCATAACTTCGTATTCACCATTTTTCCTGAATTCCGACTAGATCTCTTAACACTTATTTAATACTTTAAATTTATTAATAAGCTTTTGTTTATCCACGTCTTTCTTTATGCATCTTGAGTAGTACAGTTATTGAACCAGTAATAATTTATTTTTGTTCTTGTTTCATGGTTAATTACTGTTTACATTATTTTGTGATAGATCTGGATATTGGAACTTTATATCTTGCTATGTTGAAGGTGATGTTGCAACAGAACACCCAAAGAAGATGACGTTTAAGAAGTTCAATTCACAAAATCCAGTCTTAATTCTCCACCACTACTACCAACAATGTACCACAACTCTAGCACTGTTTGTACCAATAAATGATTATATGTAATACTTTCACAAGCTAACAACATAACAATGTAATCTTTGTTCCACATACTATGAAGCATAACTCTTTGTACCATATATTATGAAACATAACTGTTTTATCTTCAATCATATCTTCGCCCGTGCATAGCACGGGCACGGGTACACTAGTATTTTAATATATAAATAACTTATAATAATTAATCAATGGTGACATAGTAAAATCACCGTGAAGCAGCTGACAGGCATGTCCAAAAACCGCTGCTTCTATGTACTAGAAATATGGAGTGTATAATTTTACAATCAAATAAATCATGTCATATTTAGAAACACAAATTTTAAATTATTACTTATTTTTTAAAGTCAAGGATTTTCGGCTAAAAGTACATTTATATTACAATTATTATCTCGCATCTTAAGCATATTTGTGTTGTTATATTGTTATCTTGTTATCTTGGATGCTTTGAGATTATAACGAGTTTTATTTGTGTAAAGGATACATTGGACGAACTTGGTCAAAAGAAAATGATTTTGGCTTGATTTGAAGTGATAGAATGAAAATTAAACTCATCTGAGGTCCTCACGAAGCGAGACAGATAGATTGAACATAAGCCAGCCAACACATAACATTTTTACTTTTAAATAGTTTTCAATTATCATCTGCTACGGTCTGCTAACAAACCAAAAATTTCACATAATGCTGGTCGCATACCAGGTTTTAAAAAATGTCTTACATGAGGGGCCTCTCACTATCAAACTAGAAAAACTTATTCATACAGAATGATTTAATTAGTAGAAGATTACTATAGACTTCCTGTTAGAAACCTGAATCTACCAATTTCAGAGAGAAAATGTTTGAAAAGAAACGAAGCTTCTCGAAGAAGCTAGAGAGAAAATATCTCATTCATGTATGTTGCCTTTACAAAAATGTACCACCTGCCCTATAAACTTGGGCCTGAAATGTATTTATATAATATATACGAAAAATAAGAAAACCGGATAAATAAAAATGGGCCTATACAACACTTGTGCCAATGTAAAATATGTACAAATAGACTACAACAAATGAACTAGCCCACTCCACAATGATCTGTAGTGTCAACCCCCCCCCCCCCCCCCTTAAGTTGTGGGGTGATATAACTCCCAACTTGCGAAGATGAAAATGATGAAAAGCACCAGGCAAAGACTTAGTAAAAATGTCAGCCAGCTGAGAAGCACTAGGATTATGAGTTAAGCTAATCAGTCCAGCACCAAGCTTGGCGCGAACCAAGTGACAAACCAACTCGATGTGTTTCGTGCGTTCATAAAAGATCGAATTCTTGGCAATATGATTGGCGGACTGGCTATCACAAAAACCTGGAATAAGCAGAGAGACCTGGAGATCAAAATCAGAGAGAAGATGCGATAACCAGGTGATCTCGCCCACAACCTTACTCAATGAACGATATTCAGATTCTGCAGAGAAAATAGAGACTACAGGTTGCTCTTGGACTTCCAGCTAATCAAACTATCACCAAGCGAAACACAAAAACCAGTGATAGAAAGTCTACTGTCAGGGTAAGACGCCCAATCACTATAAAAAAACCCAAAGAGTGAAATCAGGAGAGTTATTAAAGAACAAACCAAAACCAGGTGAGCCTTTGAGGTAATGTAGGAGATGCCAAGAAACCTGCATATGAGGCACACAAGGATGCTGCAAGTACTGACTCAAATACTGAATAGAAAACCAGAGATCTGGAAGAGTGTGGGTTAAAAAATTCAATTTTCCCACTAAGCTGCGATAAACCTCAGGTTGAGCCAAAGGTTCCCCCATATCAGCATATAACTTCTTATGAAGTTCCAAAGGACAAACCACAGGAGAAGCAACATCACAAGCATAATCAGTGACAAACTTACTCTGATGCAAAAGCACACCAAAATCAGAGTATAAAACCTCAATGCCTAAGAAGTAATGTAATAAACCCAAATCCTTGATCTTGAACTGATCATGCAAGAATAATTTAAGATCCGAAATCTCCTGGAGGTCAGTACCAGTCAAAAAAATGTCATCAACATAAACGACCAAGATAACCAGAGAATCACCAGACCCTTTAGTGAACAGGGAATAGTCATTAAGAGAGTGAGCATAGCCCCTCGACTGAAGAGCATAAGATAATTTGGCATACCACTGACGAGAGGCTTGTCGAAGCCCATAAAAAGACTTATTAATCTTGCAAACCATAGGGACAGATGAGGAATCCGAAACAGTAAGACCAGGGGGCAACTTCATATAGACTTGTTCATCCAAATCCCCATGGAGAAAAGCATTGTTAACATCAAGTTGGAAGAGAGGCCAACGATGTTTAACAGCAACAGCCACAAGAGTTTTAATGGTGGACATTTTGACCATGGGGGAAAAAGTCTCATAGAAGTCAACGCCTTTAACTTGAGTGTCACCCCGGACCACCAAGAGAGCCTTACACCTTTCCAAAGAGACATCACCTCTATACTTGATTTTGTAAACCCACTTGCACCCAATTGGATTCTTACCAGAGGGTAAAGGGATAATAGACCAGGTATTATTAGCCTTCAAAGCCTCAAATTCTTGTCCCATGGCATCTTGCCATTGAGGAAAGACAACATCTTGAGAGTAACTATGAGGCTCACAATAGGGTCCTGAATAAGTATAGAAGCACAAGAAAGAGAATAGGAGGAGTAGGGAAGAAATGAAGGATGACAAACATAGTCTTGGAGGTAACCAGGAGGGTTAGATACACTAGATGATTTTCTGAAAGGAGGGACAGGAGCTGCAGCAGTAGGAACAGAAGAAGGAGAGGTAGTGGACACAACTGTGGGAGAAGCAGCAGGAGCAGGATGGGGCAAAACAGGGTCACCAAAGTAAGAAAATGGAAAGGGACACATAAGAGGTGATGAAGAAGATGTTGGAAGGAAGGGAAAAGTAGTCTCATGAAAGACCACATCCCTAGAGACAAATCAAGACTTGGAAAGAAGGTTATAAAGTTTGTAACATTTTTTAGCAAAGGGATACCCTATAAAGACACAAGGAATGGCACGAGGAAAAAGTTTATTGCTATAACGGATGGGTACTGTGGAGTAAAAAAGACAGTTAAAAGCTCTAAGATGAGAATATGAAGGATCTTTGTTGTGAAGAATTTCAAAAACGCTCTTGTGATGCAAAGTAGGATAGGGAAACCTATTAATAAGATAGGTAGCAGTCAATAGACAATTCCCCCCAGAATCTTATGGGAAGGTGAGATTGGAAAAGTAAAGCCCTAACAGTTTCTAAAAGAAACTTATGCTTTCTTTCAACAACCCAATTTTGTTAAGGAGTAGAAGGACAAGAAGTTTGGTGAATGATGCCTTTGGAAGCAAAATACTGAGACCCGGATAAGGAAGAATCAAGATCCAAAGTATTATCACTTCTAACAGTTTTAACTTGAGTATGAAACTAAGTTTCTAGTAAATTGATGAAAGCTTTGAGGAGGTCGAAAACATTGGTTTTAACACCCATAAAATATGTCCAGGTAGCTCTAGAGTAGTCATCAACAATGGTAAGGAAATATCTAAAACCATCATAAGTTGGGGAATGATAAGGGCCCCAAGTATCAATGTGAATCAGTTCAAAAGGGGAAGAGGAGGTAGAGAAACTAACACTAAAAGGTAGTCGAGGTTGTCTAGCTAAAGGACAGATGGGACAAGTAAAGGTTTGTTTAGAAGATAATCTACTTGTAATATCAGGAATACATTTCATCTTGGAGAAGGGGTCATGACCAAGTCGATAGTGCCACAAAACATCAATTTTATTTATAGAACCATTAGTAGTTACAGAAGAATAAGGAACAAATGAACTAGGAGTAAAAGGGGTAGAGGCAATAACAGGGGATACAGTAGGAATGCTAGTAGAAGTAAAAGAAAATATAGGACCATCCAGGGAATCTGATGACCTAAAAAATTTGTAGAGACCACTATCAAGCTTACCAAGCGCCACTGGATTCTTCATAGAAGGGGCATGTAAGGTGCAAGTAGACTTGACAAAATGTAAGGTAAAACCAGGTTGATCAACCAATTTTGACACAGATATCAAGTTATACTGAAAACCAGGAATATACAGAACATTATGCAGGACAAAATCAGGAAATAAAGTCAAATAACCAATATTGGTGACTTTAAACTTATATCTATTGGGCAGAGAGACCAGAAAGGGAATGGGAAGGGATTGAATATTAAATAGAAGGAAAAGATCAGAAGCCATATGATCAGATGCTCCAGAGTCTATAATCCAAACAGTTCTATGTATTTTGGTCAGCAAGCATATATGAGACAGCTTACCAGCAAAATTAGTAGAAGCTAAAGATGGGCATGCTGCAGACATGTCAGGGAGCTGAGCTCTTTGCAACAGGACAAACAACTTAGAAAACTCTCTTTAGTTGAGACCAAGAATGTCAGAAGGTTAGAGAAGTTCAAGGTCAGAAACAGAGTCATCATTCTCAGGAGTGATAACCTTTTGACCAGAATTGGTAAGCTCAACATGAGCAACTATTCTTTTAGGTGGTGTCTTAGTGAACTTAAAGTTCGGAGAAAAGTTATAAAGTTTATAGCATTTGTCAATAGTATGACCTGGTTTCTTGCAATACTTGCAAACCAGAGATGGTATCTTGGTAGCTTCAAAATTTATTTTTGGAGTTGCAGATTGTCTTGAAACTCCAGCTTGAAAAGAAGCAGACTGTTGAGA
Organism: Capsicum pubescens; assembly: GCA_030864215.1. Classification (NCBI taxonomy): domain Eukaryota; kingdom Viridiplantae; phylum Streptophyta; class Magnoliopsida; order Solanales; family Solanaceae; genus Capsicum; species Capsicum pubescens. The sequence continues at coordinate 78,174,655 of CM061546.1, forward strand.
GAATGAAGAACTAGAGGACACACTCCTTTGTTTCTCATCAGCCAAGGGGATATTATAAACAGTACCAATGGAGGGAAAGGGCTTCATCATGAGGATATTGCTGCGCACTTGTATGTGTATATCATTGAGACCCATCAGAAACTGGTATACCTTTTGTTCATCATCAAAGGTCTTAATACCACCACAAGTGCACACAACGTCAGTATGGGCAGACAGGGAAGTAAGCTCATTCCAGAGCTGTTTGATTTTATTAAAATAAGATACAATGTCTAAGGAACCTTGAGAAATATGAGCTAAATCCTTACGAATCTAAAAAATGTGAACCCTATCAGCCTTACCATATCTCTCCTCTAACTCGACCCAAATATCCTTAGCATATGCAGAAAACTCAAAACTACGGGCAATGTCCTTGGACAATGAATTGAGCAGCCAGGAAACAACAAGATCATTACACCATTGCCACTGTCGGGATAAAGGTGAAGAGTCAGGGGGCTTAGACGAAGAACCGTCTATGAAATCAATCTTATTTCGGACAAATAAGGCTACCAAAATGGTCCTGCGCTAACTACCAAACCCAGTCTCATCAAAAGGATATGAGACACGTGAAATACCCAACACATCGGAAGGATGAACATATAGAGGGTGACATGGGTGAGTATAATTTTCACTGTGAAAAGCAGTGCGACTAGTAGCCCGTGGAACCCGATGGATCCACTGACGTTGACATAACAACCCACATAAATCACAAAAAACTAGGTGTAATAAGAGGGAAACGAGATACTGTTACCAACACCTTTGCAACCAGAAGGACACAACCTTGAGCTGCAATAAAAATGAACTAGCCCACTCCACATCGTCGAAACTGCAAACATAACCACTGAGAAGCTCCAATCAGAACCACTGAGAGAGAACCACGATGGGTTCATAGATGATTTTGTGAAGATCGAAGAAACAATAGAGAAAACCATTGAAACACTGGTGGAAACCCAAAAAAACACCAACAGACACTGGACTTCACCGGAAAAATTTCACGGAAACACCTCGAGGGTAGGATCGGAAGGAAGCTAAAGAGAAGATCTACAAGGATCTAAGCTCTGATACCATGTTAGAAGCCTGAATCTACCGATTTCGGAGAAAAAACGTTTGAAGAGAAACGAAGCTTCTCGAAGAAGCTAGAGAGAAAATATATCATTCATGTATGTAGCCTTCACAGAAATGTACCACCTGCCCTATAAACTTGGGCCTGAAATGTATATATATATATACAATACCCAAAAAATAAGAAAACCGGATAAATAAAAATGGGCCTATACAACACTTGGGCCAATGTAAAATATGTATAAATGGACTACAACAAATGAACTAGCCCACTTCAGAATGATCTATAGTGTCAACACTTCACTTATATAAATAGGTGACAAATTATATCCTCTAGACATAACCAAGTTCAGCTAATTGAGATTTTTTCAATATAGAATGGAAATGGAGCTAACGAATATTCTTGTTAGCGCTCTATTTCTTGTTTTGCCATTACTTGTCACTAAATGTTATAAAGAGTATAATAGTAAGAGAAAATTGCCTTCAGGCTCTTGGAAGTTCCCATTCATAGGAAACTTACACCATCTTGTAGACTGGCAATCATCTGAGTTACTACCTCATCGTACTCTTGCTAAACTAGCCTCAAAACTTGGACCACTAATGCACATGAAACTCGGTGAACGTTCAGACATTGTTGTGTCGTCGCCTCAAATGGTTAGAGAAGTGATGAGAAAACATGATCTCAGCTTCTCTAATCGACCGGTGCTTTTAGTTGGAATGGAAATGTCCTATGGACACGCTGACATGGGATTTTGTAACTATGGTGATTTCTGAAGTCAAATGCGCAAAGTTTGTAATCAGGAACTCCTTAGTCATAAAAGTATCCAGTCATTTTATCCGAACATTCTTAATGAGATAACCAATCTTGTTAGCTCAATTAAAAATTCTGCTTCCGCTGGCAGTCCAATCAACATGACTGTTGATGGAAACGTTGTCTTTATAGACGAATTCGATCATTTGCAAAGCAAGTGTAGGCAGGGCTTGTAAAAATCAGGGGTCTTTGGTTGAGATCATGAGAACAGTGGCAGGTGCAGCTGGAGTTTTTGATCTTGCGAATCTTTTTCCCTCGGTGAAGATGATTCATTTCATCAGTGGATTAAAATACAAACTGCGTAAAATGCATGACGAGGTTGATGTCCTTTTAGAAGAAATTATCAATGAACATGAATTCCAGGATAGTGAGACCACAGAAGAAGATATAGTTGATGTTCTCCTCAGGCTTCAAAAGAGCCAAGACTTTTCAATTCCTATCACAAGGGATAAAATCAAGTGTATAATCATTGTAAGTATCAGCTCTTCTTTCCCTGTTGCTTAATAATTTTCTACCTGTTTTTGCCTACTCAAGTAGTTTAAACCCTTGAGAATTTTCACAAGAAACTGGAACCAAAAGGAAAAAATAAGGTAAAAGAGATCAAGAAGTTGAGCCTTATAATATGTGTGTGAGCGTATTTATGATGTTGGTGTATGGCGAGCTTACATACACCTCGATTATTTAACTAGATACTTACTGTATCCAAACAACACACGCCTTTTGACAAGAGGCATGAGATCACCTAGCATTTTTTGAATCGGCTAGAATTTGAGCTTTGGTCTCACATAGTTTTTGTCCACTTTCTTGATCGGAAATATTTCTGTTACAAATTAGTTTTGTTGGATATGCAGGACTTGTTTGCAGGAGGATCGACAACTTCAGCATCAACAACGGAATGGGCTTTCTCAGAACTAATGAAAAATCCGAAAATAATGGAGAAAGCACAGGATGAAGTTAGAGCAGTATTCAAAGGAAAGGAAAACGGAATCGACCAAACTGATATTCAGAAACTTAAATACCTAAAAATGGTAGTTAAGGAGACTCTAAGGTTTCACCCCTTAACTCCCTTATTAGCTCCAAGAGAATCCAGGGAAGAGTGTGAGATTAATGGCTATATTATACCCAAAGGCAAAATGGCCTTGTCAATTTTTGGGCAATTTCAAGGGATCCAAACTATTGGAAAGATCCTGAAATATTTGATACGGAGAGATTTAACGAAAGTCATCTTGATTTTACGGGAGCTCATTTTGAGTTTATTCCGTTTCGCACTGGAAGGAGAATGTGGCCAGGATCAGCATTTGCAAGGGCTACTGTTGAGATTAGTATGGCACTGTTACTATACCATTTTGATTGGAAGCTTCCGAATGGAATGAACCCTCATGAACTCGACATGACTGAGAAATTTGGCAGCACTCTTGAAAGGAAAAACAATTTGATCTTGATTCCATTACCCCATGTTCATGCCTAATGCTGGAAATGAGAGTCCTAAATAATCTGTTCTTTATTTTCTTTAAATATTTTGTTTTACTTATGCGAATAAAGTTGCATCAAAATTCCCTTGTTTTTCCTAATATCCAATAAAAGAGTCCTAGATTCTGTTCTTTCTTTTGTGCTTATTCAAGTGTCATATTTTCCTAATATATACAAAGGACACTTTAATCTCTTTAATTTTACTTTATTTCAAAGTTTGATTCACTATTCATGCTCCAAAAAAATTGTCATGAACTAACTAGAAGATTGATAAAAATGTTGAGAAATATCAAAACAATACATACTAAAAAACAACAGCAGTCGAATTATAACTAATACATAACCAAAAGACGAGTATAACCAAAAGACGAGTATTTAAGGACAACCGTCTAAGCAGCCTATATGTCTAGTCAATTTTTTGTGCAAAACATCAACTAAAACTAAAGCATAGAAATCAACAAGACACAAGAAAGGCAATACAAAATATAACCAAGACAAGCAAGTCCTTCAGCTGAGCCGCTAGACTATACTCTACCATGGAGCTTCCTTCACTGCTATTAGATGTCCGGAAGAAGCCAAAACGCCGGCCCATAACATCGAACTTGAGCACCAAGTAGAAGAAATAAGCAACCATCATTATAATCAACCAGCCATATCCTTTAACTTCGTTAGCCTCAGCTACTCGGCATGCTATTACTGCACAGTTAAGCATCATGAGCACCGAATCTACCCCGTTAATTGTCAACCTTATCAACTCATTCCTGTTCACACAGACACAAAAATTTGCCACCACAAACATAACTAATACTATAATAGTAAACAGACTTAAAAACAAAACAGAACAAGTTAAAACATGCTTTGGTGGTGTGGCATTTTCAAGATCGTTTAAGTCTTCATCATCTTCCACTTCTGTCCACGCCAGTAGATTCGGTGAAGGAATCAATGTGAAATTTTCTGAATGTTTCTTGACTACCAATTGATTATTACTCGAACATTCAACCTGCCATTCAACACGCAACCAAGGACCAAACCTTTCATTCCCAGGTGGGAATTTACAAATGTTTTGATGATTCCTAATACGACCACATTTGTAGCAAAACAATCCTAATTTTTCATACTCGAAAGGAATCCACATCGAGCTAAACCAAAATCCCGTAACCAATGGATTTCTAACATTCACTCTAACCCGAATTCCCAAGAACTTTCCCCAAACACTTTTGTCAACACACAAATACTCCCCTAAATACTGACCAATCTTGAAAGCATTTTCTTCAGTGAAAGACTAACTTGGTAGTCCATGGACTTGAACCCAAAAAGGTGAGTAACAAAACGACAACTCAGAAGGAATGTTGTTTGAAGAAAACAGTGGAGAAAGAATGAGAAGAATACCTCCAACTTGGAGTGTCCTGGGAGCATCACGAAGAACTCGGTAGCAATCGTCGCTTTTATCAAAATAAAACACGAAAATATTGCCTTTGATTTCCGTTACTCTAACGTCACATAGCCACATTCTTTGAGTGAGGCACTCGACGTATCTTCTATCGAAAATTTTGTTTGATACTATGTTTCCGATCAAACACTTGCATTGATTTTTCTCTATTCTAACTATCTCCATTGTAATGAAGCTGCTAAGGAAAATGAAAAGGATGTTAGTAATTGATTCTTAGGAGACAACAAGTGTATAATCAAAATTCTTTTTGTTTGTCCTGACCGTGTTGTCTCTTTGAGTGAGTGGAAGTGGATATTGTAATTTTGAGGTCCTTTTTTCTTTCTTTCGTCTCAGTAGTCAGGTGCTATATTGGTGAAAAATGTACAAATTTGCCTTGGTTTGTGAACAAAGCGCCGAGCAAGCTGCCATATTCGTACACTCCGCAAAATTCCCTCTAGCCTTTTGTTGTTTTGATAGGAATTTAATTGAATACATTGTATAATACACTTCCTTAGTCTATTTTTGTAATGTTCAGAGTTAGTTTAATTAATTTTTAAAATTAAATTAAATTAGATAATTCAATATTTTAGATTTAGATGTTTGCAAATTATACTTAAAATTATGAGTTGCGATAATAAAATCTGTAAATTGTAAGTCTTCTCATAATAATATGATCAAATAATACTCATTTCATTCTTAAAATGTGGTGTTTTAGTCTTTTTATTTTGTTCCTAAATAAGTGATGTTTTAGATAATCAAGAAGATATTACTAACATTCTTCTAATTTTATCCTTCTTTAAATAAAAAGAGGTTTACGTAACCCAAAAAACTACTTCCTCCGTTTCATTTTAGTTTTCTAAAAATATTTATTTCAATTTAGTTGTCCTTTTGATGAAATCCAGAGTATTTTATTATGTCCTTCAAATATTATTCTCAGCATAAATGACTAAACAAAGTGTATTTACTCAAATTTACATTTTCAAAACATAATTAATAAGGCTAATTTGGTAAAATAAACACCTAATAAATATTTTCTTAAGGGGAGTGCCAAGTCAAAAAGGATCAACTATTTTGAAACGGGGAGTACTAAAAAATTACTCCCTCCGTCCATGTTTACTTGTTCACTATTGTCTTGATGCACATTTTAAAAATAATAAATGTAGGGGTAATTTTACTATGTCACCCTTTAAATATAACAAATTTTATGTTTTGAAAAATATGATGAGTAATGAATAGTATTTAATATCAAGGGTAATATGGTACAAAATGGTAATTATTCATCAGTTTTTTAATCTAGATAAGTATTGTTGAACATTTTTAGGACAAATAAAGATGAACAAGAAAGTTCAGAAAATTGAAGGAAAGGTGTCATTTAAGTCTTGAATAAAGGATTGGTGACATTGACCAACTTAAAGGGTCAAACATAATTAGGAAACTTGACCAAGTTAATTGTGGACTTGATTAATATTTTTAAAACTTTCTAATCTTTTAAAAAATACAAATCAACCCACTTTCAAAAATACAAATCAACCCACACCCCTCTCCTTTCCAAATCATCAACCGTCTCTCTCCTCTCTCTCTCTCCCCCAACCAACAGTTCTGTAAAATTTCTTCCTTTAATCTCCGGCGACTTTAACCTCCGGCAAAAAATAGTTCGAAGAGTTTTTTTCGACTTTCAACCATCAATCGATGTGACAACAGTGTTCTCCGGTGATAAGAACTTCGAGTTCTTCGTCGTCATGTCATTTTAGTTATGAAGAAAAAAAGGAACTTGATCCAATTTCTCTTCTAGTATTAGTTAACAATTTCAATATTTCTTGCTTAAATTTGAAATATGGACTGAAGAAAATCCTAATTTCTGGCATTTCTTCTCTACTCTTTTCGGTGTGAAATATAATTTTTTGTTGTTATTGTAGTTCTTGTTATCGAACTATTGATTCGATTTGTTGGTATCTGTTGAGTTTTTTGAAGTTTAATTTTTGTTGTTTGTGTTTATACAAATGCAAAAAAATAATGTTCGTGATTTTTTGTCACCGTTGATGTTCTTAGAGTGTATGTTGCGTTGGTGTTGCTGGGTTGATTTATTGTTTTTCTTGATAAAAATTGTGTAGTTGATATTAAACGGTGATAGTGTTGTTGTTTTATTAAATAAAATTCTGGTACTTTTTTCTGCAACAAATGAATTATTTGATGCAACAGATGAACCATCTGATGCAATAGATGAAAATCTAATGCAACAGATGAAAATCTGATGCAACAATGAAAATCTGATGCAACAAATGAACAATCCAACAAATCATTCATCTATTGCGACAAACGACTCTTCTATTTGAAAGAAACCTAAATAATATTGACAATTGATAACAGTTCCAATAGATAACTCATTTAGCAATAGATGAGTGATCTATTTCAACATATGAGTGATTTATTTTTATTATTTCTAACGGATTTCTCATCCGTTGCAACAGGTTGGTTATATGTTGTAACAGATAACCTACCTGATGCAACAAATGAGTGATCTATTTTTACTGTTTCCAACGGATTACTCATCTGTTGCAATAGGTTGGTTATATGTTACAACAGATAACCTACTTGGTGCAATAAAGGAGTAATCTATTTCCACAGATGAGTGAGCCCTTTTTATTATTTCCAATGAATTACTCATCTATTGCAACAGGCTGGTTATATGTTGCAACAAGTAACATACCTGGTGCAACAAACCAGTCATCAATCTTAATAGATAAGCGATCTATTTTTATTGTTGCAATAAATTACTCATCCATTGCAATAAGTTAGTTATATGTTGCAACAGATAACCTACTTGGTGCAACAGATGTGTAATCTGTTGAAACTGTTACTTTACTGTTGTACATGTCAGATATATTGTTATCCCTTTTTAATGATGCATTAATCAATTATAATCTATTTTATATTCCTGTTATTTTTAGATTATATGGCTCCCAAAAGAAAAGAAACAAAATTAAGTCCAAGTAAAGGAACAAGTGAAGCAGCTAGACTACATCCACTAATCTATGAACTTACTTTACAAGTGTTATCTCAATTAGAAGAAGAAGATAATGAACATGGGGAGGAGAGATGTTTCAAAAGAGATGATCCAAATGCTAATAGCCCTTCCACCGAAGAGTTGGTCAAAACCTTTAGCATTGATAGTTATCCTGTGAGAATGTAGTGCGATAGTGCCACAGATTTAACGGGTGATTTCGTGGTTAAATCAGCCATGAAAAAATCTTTTGACGCCTTCAGAAAAATACTTCGAGAACAAAATTTGGAAGCTTATTTCAGGGACAGCTATTTTGGGCAATATCTTGATTTGCCAGGGGACAACAATGCTCATTTCCAAATGAAAATAGTATATGATCTTCTCAAGTGTAGGTTTATGTATGAAAACAAAGATAAGATGAATGAGGTGTGGATAAATTACTGTGGCATGCCTGTTTGTTTTGGTTGGAGGGAGTTTTCCATAATTACTGGATTAAAATATTATCCTCCTTCTCCTTCTCAAGTTATACCTATTCTAATGGAAAAAAATACCCCGCACACCCAAAAAATGCAAAAACAAGTCGAGTGATCATGATGACCTATTTTCCCTTATTGGTCCAAGCTTCAAAAACATAAATTTGATAGAAGCGTTGAAAGGTAAAAGACTTTCAAAGAAGCACAAACAATCATTGTGCTTGGTTTGGTTTGTACATAATATTTTTGGGGGAGAGACGTTAACAACAACATACCACTTGGTTTGATAAAGCTCTCCGAGGATCTTGAGGCATTTAACAACTATTCTTGGGGTTATGAAAGCTTCAAAATGACTGTCAAATATATTTTGACTCTATTAACGCCAAAAACAGTCAACTTATATGGCTTTCCATGGGCTTTCATCATAAATATTTCTTTTATTATGACATGATTTTTTTTTTATTCTATAATGCTTTTGATTTATTGGTGTTGTTGACACCTAATTTTTGCCCTCCACAACTAAGTTTAATTCCAAGTTTCTTTGATTTTAAATAAAATTACAATATTTATTTTATCTAAATAATTTTTTTTAAAAGTATTTATCTAGGTAATCTCGTCATTTTAAGAGGTGATTATATATTATCATATTCAATTATACTAAAATACATAATTTTGTCACTTAAATATCTATTTTATGGAATATCATATTTTAATCAAAGCTTATCTTGAAAATAAATTCAAACGGTTGAAATCTTAATTCAGATATAATTCGTTCTCAAATAATTTATTTATAGAAATAATTGTTTGATTTTATTAAATCAAGAAGTCTGGGCTTAAATGAGGAATTAATTCATATCGAATTTCAATTTAATTTGACCATTCTATTAAATTTGATCATAATTGAAACTAAATTGACCACAACTGCAATGTAATTGGCCATTTAACTTTTAATTTGATCATAATTTAAATAGAATAGGCTAAATCCTAATTGAAATTAATTTTGAATAACTACTAGTCTAATTGGGGTTATTTTCTAAATAACTCCAAAATCCAATCTTAACCCAATTTTGCCAGGCCAACAACAACAGCCCAAACGGCCAGCCCATTTCTTTTTTTCTTTACCAATCAGCTAACCCAAGCCCAATTATACACTGACCCAGTCCAAGAAATAATTCGACTCGGCCCATTTCCCATTTATCCTTTCTTCTTCAGCAAACATCACCACAGGCCCAATTTTTCCATCACCAGCCAACCCCAACCCACTCTTTACTAAGACCCGGCTCATTCTTCCTTTTCTTCCAAATTACAACAATAGCAGCGTACAACTATAGCCAAAGCGCGTACAACCAACAAGAAACAGTGCCTCAATGTCATCGACCCAAACCCGATTCTGGCAAAACAATCGGAATCCGTCCAACATTAACCCAAAATCGAGAAACCAACTCCAACTGACCCGACTTTTTTCCACATACATCTCACGCGGGTTCGTATGAAAGATGGTTCGAGATTATTTGTGAAAAACATCGAGGTGGCTCTCCCAACGGCCAAATTTGAACAATTCATACCTGTTTGGTAGAATTTCATTGGTTCCCAAGCATAATTTATTTTTCTCAAATGTTATTGGTCCACCCATTTTAATTTTTCTCAAGAAATCCAAAATTTGTTCAAGTTGTTAGCTAGAAATTCTATCCTAAACCTGAGTCCGAAATTCTTTTTTTATCTCCAAAATGCCCCTAAGAGTGGCTTATCCCACATCAGTTGAGGATCGAAATGGAATCCTCAAATTTCCCTATAAAAAGCTCCTATAAGAGCAAAAAATAGGGAAGTCTTGAAGGGGGAAAACTTCTGAGCCAAAAATAGTCTCTTTTTTAAGTAAAAATATTTTTCATGAAAAGTCAACAATTATTCAAAGTCCTCGGAGTCGCAATGAAGCTTTTCGGTGGTGGCGAGGAGATTCCAACAATATATCAAGTCCCATTTTTCTGCCCCGAAAGAGGTAAGCTTCTCGACGCTTTATTTCCTTTCTCGTCATTTTGCCTCGTTTTCGCTTTCGAAGTAGTAGTAGTAATCTAATTCTCTTATGCTTGCTGGGAGTAGTTGTAGAAGCCCCAAAGGCCATAGGATTTATGTTCTATTCGTATTGATTTCTTCTTAGTTGCTAATGGCTTAGTTTTTTGTGAGATTTTCTACACAATACTCTTTTAACTCCTTTGTTTTCATACAATTTCTCAATTTTTACCTTACTGTTTTGCTTTGAGGTCATCGTTACTACCCTTATTTAGATTATCTTGATTTTGGTCTATTAAACTATAATAAAGTGACTATGGCAGTAATTTGTTAACCTACTAATTCAGATTTAAGGAGTGTATTGTTTTATGTTTAATCACTATTCTTTTTTAAATGTTCTTACCCAATCCCTCTTTTGATTCACTATTTTGTTTTAATACATCTTGTTTTCCCTAAAATCAACTTCCTTTAAGTGTTTAATCTCACTGACTATTTGTTTCGGTCGACAATATGTCTAGTATGTTTAATTTTATGTTATGATGGATTTTCATAAAATTTTGATTAATTCCAGTTTATAAAACCGAGTTGTCTCTCTTTTATTTTATTAAAGTTAGGATCAACGAGAATAAGAAAGTATTGGAAAAGTCGAGCTCAAGTGAGACCCTTGAGTACCCTAACTCGGTTTTCTAGGTTGTTCCTTGATCCAAACTTTCTTATCACTCATTGAATTTTTCTTTGCTAGAGTTAAAATAAATCTATTTTTACATCGCTTGCTCATGTAGTCTCGCATTAAATACATGACATTTATTTGTGTATTAGTCTTCCCAAGAAGTATTTTTTATAGCTTAAATTCCCTTTTGATCCTCTGTATGTCTGTGTGGAAATTTGTTTTTTGCTTTCACAAAAAAAGCTCAAACTTTCCAGTCGCTAAAAGTTGTGACTATTGCTTTCATCATTATCTTTCCTTAAGTTTTGGTTTCAAAATACTTTTTTTTCTGGATAAAATTGGATAATATGTAAGCCCTATATTTTGGTGTTTCGGCGCGTAGTCACATCTTGTCCATATTTTGATCATATTTTTAACTTTATAGAATCTTGAATAAGTTTTCTTTTCGTGTTGTTTGGATTGATTGGCTATGAAGCAATAGTTCTTTGATCACGAATACCTTTCAAATGAGTTTACAGTATGTTTATAACCTATCTACATTGTCACTCATGATATGCTCTTAGGTATCAAACATGTTACTTACAACTAAGTGCAAAAAAAGTTTACACCAAGACATCACTTGTTTAGTATGTTGTTTGACTATCTGAATGTATCACCATTCTTTCTTATTAGCCTACTTTACATTTTTCTTTTTCTGTGATCGAGAATGAGCCAGCTCATTCTTAGCCTTTTTTTCTTTGGATGGTTGTTTGTTATATATTTTACTTCCTTTCTTCCTTGATTTGATTTTGTGTATACCTACTTTACTTTTCCTTCCTTTCTTTCATAGTTGATCATGTATTGATGTTTATCTGTTTTTCTTGCTTCGTATGAAAACCCCATTCGGAGTCCGAATGGACTCCCCTTCCTCTGCATTTCTAAGAGGCCAATGAGGCCCCTCTTTTCGAGTCAAATATTGAGAGAAAGTTCAAAAGTTTACCATGTGGAATACTGGTGCAAGAAGATAGAAGAAGATGAAGGATCGGTCAAAAACTCACTCTTAGAGTTGCTAAGTGACTCGAAAGTCTCAATTATGTTATCACTTTGCTTTATTTATTTATTTATTTATTTATTTATTTATTCATTTGAGCCTCGAAGACAAAGTTATAAATTAATATAGGTGAAGTCGATTATGGGCCAAAAGGTCCAAAAAGATAGTTTAGGACAGGTTATGGGCCAAAGCCCAACATTTAGATTAGGACAGGTTAGGGGCTAAAGCCACACAATTAGATTAGGACCGGACTGATAGATTTGGGCTTAAGAGCCTAAATCACTTGTTTTGTCCCCCTTTCCCTTTTGTTATGCTTATTTGTTATTTGACTTTAATTTTCTTAGAACTAGTTAGATTTCCTACAAAGTCGTTGAAAAATTGATTTTGCATAAATATAGAAAATATTCCTTAATCAGTTTCTTTTCAATAATCAATTTTTCTTTTAAAGATTGTCAAAAGAATCATTTTCAAACAGTCCGAATAACCGCAAGTTAGCAGACATTTTAGGTGCCTTAAAAACCTTGCTAAAATGTTAATAGGAACCGCTTACCTAGAACTTCAAAACTTAAATGATATTTCTATTTTGAATCATTTGAGTAATTTATAAAGTTTTTTTCTTGATTTTTCTAAAAAAAATCAAGTGGCGACTCCAAAAGTCATTTTTTCGTAAAACAAAAATGGCGACTCCAATGGAGATTTTAACTAGGTTCTAACCAAATGTTTGAATTTATCTTTTGACTAACTGTTTAAACTGTTTACGTGCTTATATGTTACAATTCTGTAAAATTTAACTATTGCATTTCATGGCATAATCCCGAATATTTATTAAACTATTTTGGTGTTTCGTGGATGTCCCGACCTCTATTGTTTTACTCCAAATCAAGTGTTAGGAATACGATAGTTTATCGGCATGTTAGGCGGTCGGAGGCCGTTCGTATTTTCAAACCCAAGTTGTCCGCTTGGGAACCTGTGTTCAAACCCACTCTAGATACTTAGGATAGAGCGAAGCCAAAACTCTCTTTTAGGCATGAGCCTAGGACGACCCAATACCCGAGGGGGTATTGGGACCATTAGAAGATTTTCCCTGCGTCTATTGACCCCGAGTCAATTACAGACGAACCATATTTATGTGTTGAAGAAATATATGTTTATCTAATCCAATTCATTATCCTTTGGGGGTTGAGGGAATGTTTGCTTTTCTTACTTTCGTGTAAGGATGCCTCAATCATACACCAATTGAGGAAGGAATTGAAGTGAGCCAGTAAAGAAGTTGCATGATTTTCCAGACTAATGATTTATAGCACAGTTATTCGGGAATCGCTTTATTATCAACAGATGTCGCATATAACAAGAATTGGGCAAAGCTAAGAGGTCAAAGACCGATAGACGAACATCTAGGAACTAGTATTTCCTATCCCTTGTGCGGTACATTATTCTTTTTCTCGTGATATTTTCCCTTTCCCTAAAGATTGTATCCCATTCGTGCAACTTTTGTAAGCATATATGCCCTTTATGTATGTCTATGTAGATTTGGGGGATAATGGATTGGTTTTAAGAAGTATATATTTCCTTCAAAATTCGCTAGGCCAACCCTTGTCTCAAAAGGGTCACCCAACTAGGATACACATTTATTATAATATTTTTATGTGATGTAACTGTCTTATGTGTTTATGTGCTTATGTTTCAATCAAAGACAAATTTATCCACTATGCTCCCGTGGATCAGTTTGACTATGAAGCAAACAACTCTATGTGGTTACTTTTTATCAAATATCTTGTATTATTTATCACATTTGGAACTAACACATCTGCCTTTGAGTTATTTTACTTTACAGATAATCGAAAACTACTCTGTATTGAAACAAACTGGCAGAACATCCTTACTTCACCCAATCAAAAGTTCATGAATTCCCATCCCCTAACCATTATTCAAATGTGACTAGAAGTGACGAAGAAAATGCATTGACCATCAAGGAAAACGTAATGGAAAAATAAAGTGAGACGATTGTTGAACTCGCGAGAAAATTGGAAATGCTTCAGGAGGAGATGAACCATACTCGAGATTTGGATAATCTGACCATCACTGTCAATGCTCTCGCTCCAGGAGGACACGAGACTCCACTCCAGATTTCTCCCCTCAGCATGCCCATTCTCGGGGACCATCCAAATAATATATCACCCGCTTCCGCTCCTCAACTTATCCAAAACACCAATCGAGAAAATAACCCAGATGCTTACCATCCACCAAATTTGCTCCCAAATCCACAAAATTCGTCTCCAAATCCACAAAATTCATCCTCGTATCCCCAAAATCTATTTCCGAATCCACAAAATCCTCTCCCAAATTCACAAAATTCATCTCCAAATTCACAAAATCCCTATCAAATTCTACCAAACTACTCTCAAACTCCACAAAATGCTCTCAGTTTCCAAAATGTATTCCTCACCTACAATCCAACCTCTTCTTATCCTCAAAATCAAGTTACCCTTCTAAACCCTTCTCATGTCATCATATCCCTTTATATCTATAATCATTTTCCCCATCCCGAGGTAGGTCATTACGAGGAGAAGGAAAAAGAGTAGAGGACTGAGCATGAAAAGAAGTTTCTGGCCATGCATAAAGAGATTTTGAGGATGAAAGAATCTCTTAGGGCTGGTGATAATAATGCTTTGGGGTATGATGATCTGTGTATGCATCCCAGAATAGATCTACAAGAGGGTATAAGTTCCCTAAATTTGAAGTGTTCAATGGTATCGAAAATCCAATGGCCCATCTAAGAAGGTATAGTGATCAAACGGTAGGGGTAGGAAGAATTGAGGCATTATTGATGTGTTTATTCAGCCGAAGCTTAAGTGGTGAAGCCTTAGATTGGTTCACGTCTCAAGAACTAAAAATATGGTCTAGCTGGAGGGCATTGGCCAAAAGTTTTCTCGATAGATTCCCATTTAACATTGAGATTGTCCCTGACCGATACTCACTAGACTGGATCAAGAAAAAGAATGATGAGTGTTTCCGACATTAAGCCTTCTGTTGGAGAAAAGAAGCTGTTAAAGTACAACCTCCCATGTCTGAGGAAGAAATGGTATCGGTTTTCTCTCGCGCTCTGGAGGGAGAATTTTATACCAAGATGGTATCCATGGTCCGAGCAACTTTTGCAGACTTGGTAAAGATTGGGGAATCATTAGAGGAAGGCATTCGAACAGGGAAAATTTACAAAACCCCAACATCATCTAAATCTTCTACATTCTCAAAGAAGAAAAGAGAGGATGTGACTGCGGTTTCTACTAATTCTGTGGATAAATTGAAGAAGAAATACAAGCCAAGGAATATTCTTTCCTCACCTCCATCATCAAGTTTTTAGCCTCTATTCTACGCCCAATCCCAGTATCAAGCTCCACTTCCAAATATTTTACCCCAGTATCAAGTCCCGCAGCTAAATTATCAGTCTCATGTTCAAGCTACCCTTCCAAATAACTTAACAAAAGTCCAAACACCTCTAAATTAGCATTAAGTACCTACTGCTACTAATCAAAACCATTATAACCCCCCTTTCCAAATCTCGAAAGAAGACCTCCTCAAAACTTTACTCCATTGGCTGAAAGTCTTACCCAGTTTTTCGGAAGATTGATAAAAGCTGGTTATTTACAGCCTATTCCATCAAAACCTACCAATCTTAATTCCTAATTCATTCAGGCTAATCAATTCTATGCTTATCATTTCGGAGCAGCCGGGAATAATACTGAAAAATTGTATCAACCTAAAACACAAGATCCAAGACTTGATTGATCAGAAGATCATCACTCTTCAGGCCCTAACACCAAATATCACCAGTAATCCATTGCCTAATCATGGGGGAGCCACGGTTAGAATGATTGAAATAGAAGGCGAATAGGTATCTAGCAAGACTATTACTAAGGTGGATTCAAAAAATTCCAGAAAGACAGAAGGAGTAAAAAAGATAGAGAAAGTTGTGGCTGCCTTAAGTGTCTTGGGTAAGAATTTAGAAGAAATTATTGAGCCCATTATGGTCCCAGAAAAATCATCTAGGTGTGGGTTAGAATACCATCCAAGAAAGAAAGATGAGATTGAAGATAAGTCAAAGATAAGTTTGTCTAAACCGTTGCCACTCTTGTACCAGTCAATGGGTTATAAATATTGCACAACCCTTTTATCTTCCCCCTTTTGGCATCATCAGAAAACCATTTAAGTGCAATAATATTCCAGCCAAAGTGATTTGTTATGCTATTCATGGCCACTGGGGCTATCACCAAAACAATCAGACAAAGACTTTGGCCAACATAGTAATGTATTAAAGAGAGCAAAAATATGAGTCAATTAAGCAAAGATAACCATTCCATTAAACTGCCTGAGCATGTTCCACATTAAACCTAAGATAGTACTTAACAAAGCAAAACAATTGAGCATAAAAAAATATGGTATAAAAGTGGGACATGGCTAAGGATACAAACAGTGAGGAGCTGATGAGGAAGGTGGAACAGGTGATATCAACTGTGTCAATTAACGAAGGACTTCAATAATTTCATCCCTTTATCAATCAAAATCAAGTTTCAAAATCATGATCCTAGCCTTAAGGACCTCTTATTCCACTTTATGGTTGTCTTGTGCAGCTTCTAGTTCAGATTTTTTTTCCCAATTTTTTCATATAAGTGTTATCCCTCCTTATTGAAATAGGTAGAGCAACATGATTCATCTGTTTAAGAATATCTAGTCAAACCTGAACTAGGACTGATAAGTCCTAAAAAATAACTAATTAGGAACTAAAAGGGAAAGCATGCCCCTTTTCATTCTTCAGAAACATATGTTGAATGTGATTGATGATCAAGCTTGGAAAATCCATAGTACACAACTGATATTTTGGTTGAGAAAGAAGAAGGATTTTCTGGTATAGGATTAACACATTTGTGCACACCCATTTGGAGAGAATCAAAGAAAGTTTGGTCATCCAATTCATTAGCTTTATTAGACAATGAGAGAATGAAATGTGTGGAATTGAACAGGTGTGCTCAACTATTTCAACTTAGACGACCTATGCTTATGTCAGTGTAGAACATACCTGATAAGAAGAACTTTGTGGTCACAATTGCTTGTTTGTACCTATTTTTCTGCACAATCTAATATAAAATTAGGTTAGAAAAGTCAAAAATCTGGAATTGGGACACACAACTAAATGTGCAAGACTGAATAGAATAACTTTTTAGCTAATAAGATTAAGAAGAAAAATGATTATTCTAGTCAATCATTGAGGGGATTTCATGCAATTTTAATCATCCCTAAGTCTAACCTATTCCTTTCAAAATGCTCTCTACTTAGTTCCTTTGGTGCTTCTCCAGTCAATTAAGTAACCCACATAGTCAACATTTTTATAGCCCTCAAGAGTGAAATTACGTTTATTTGAATACCATAGTTTCAAGCCATTGATTCCCATGAGATATCTCAAGATTCTTGTGACAACACCAATTCTTATGAATTACTAACAAAATTATCATCAGCTTGTGTTGGTGTTATTGATGCATCGATTTCTTGATTTGTTGCCCCCCTGTCAATATGCCCTCAGTCTGTACAACAGTTGAACCAGGTGGTACAACATGTTCCTGTGCATGCTCATCAGTTTCATAGTCATCCTCTTTTTTATTTATTTTTCAATCTCCCTTGCTTCCCTCTTACACGAGCACTACAAATCTGGCCATCTTTCAAATGATCCATTCCCCCTTTAAATGTGGTGAGTGAAAGAAACTTTATTTTCTTCTAGTCTTATGCCTTGACCAAGCTTTATCCATGTACAAATTTTGCTTGCCTCCTTTCACTCTCACCTGCAAAATAAATTAGGGGTTAACTTTAGGCACCCAGACAAGCTTGGGTCCTTTCTTATGAGAAAAATAATGTATGAGGTTCCTTCTAGCCCATCGAGGCAACAAGTTATGTGACCTATTTATCTGACCAGATTTGACCTTCTTGTTAGCTTGTGCTAACATGGAATTAGATTTTTTACTAGGCTTATGCTTCTTGATTTGCTTTTTGCTGCAATTAACATTCAATGGTTAGATGCCCCTGGTCACCACAAATATAAAACAGATCTTTAATAGCATTAGAACTTTTATAAAAGCCCAACCCAACCTTTTCATTGTGAGTTCTTTGACCTAACTTATCAACAATTCTTGAAGAATGCGTCCATCTATTAGCTCTTTCAAGATCAAGTTTCAATTTTGAAACTTCTTAACTCAATTGACTAATCTTTTCTTTTTCACAAAAGTATTCATGTTTAAACTTAGTCAATTCTGACTCAATTTTTTCTTGTTCCTCACTTTTGACCTTTTTTCCCTTTTCAGAAAGAGTCAGTTTCAAGATTTCAGATTTGAGGATCAGGTTTGATGAATCAAGTCTGCTAGCCTATTACTTAAGAGTGCAGTTTTCCTTTTGAACAGTATTCTTACAAGTTTCTAGATCAATAAAATCAAACTTGAGACTTGCAAGATTGTTGAATAACTCATCCCTATCAGAAGTTAATTCTTGGAACTCATCAATTAGAGCACTCATTAAGGAAATAAGTTTTGTTTTAGAAAACAAATACAACTTTTCTTTAAGTTCAAGTATACGTACCTCAAAAGTATCATCTTCTTCCTCCAAGTCTGAATCTCCAAGAGTCATAAGTGTTGTTTCATCAACTTTATCATCATCTGAGTCAAATCCGAATGCTGCTACAATTGCATATTCTTCCCTCTTTTTGTTTTTTTCTTTCAATTCCTTTTCAGCCTTTTCCTTTCTCCATTCTATTTCCCAGAAAGGACAATCCCTGATCTGATGATCAGTCTTACCACACTTGTAGCATCCATTTGGATTGTCATTGGACTATTTCTTGCTACTTGTTCCCTTCTTCTTTTTGAAGAATTTGATGAAGTTGTTAGCTATAAAGGCAACTTATTTTTCATCAAGTTCAATTTATTCATCACTGTCAGATGCCTCCAAAGCTAAGGTATCCTCAAGGGCTACTAGCTCTTTAGTTCCATTAATTTCCATTTCATAAGTTCTCAGATTCCCTACTAGTTCATTTAGTGTCATGCCTGTGAGATCCTTATTTACCTCCCTAATAGCAGTCACTTTAACATTTTATTTTGATTTTGGTAGAACCCTCAACAACGTTTCAATTTATTCTTCAACAGTGATGACTTTTCCCAAAGAAGTCAAGGCAGTAAAACAAAAAATAAAGAACACAGTGATTTTTACATGGATAACACCCGGCTCAAAAAGGTGTAAAACCCACGACCTGTACCTTTACAGGATTTAACCCCAACTTCACTAAATAACTCTGAGCCTCAACAATGACTGATTACAAACCTCTTGTAACCAACAAATAGGAATTATAAACTCTAATCCCTATAACTCAACAACTAGGAATTATAAACTCTAATTCCTTTGACTCAACAACTAGGAATTATAAACTCTAATTCCTAACTACACACACACCTCCCAAGGTATGCGTTCCCAAAGTCTCTGAGTTTTCCCCAACTCGAAGACTAGCTCCTAATTCAGCTTATAACACACTGAAACTAATATTACATCAATAGTTCAAACAAAATGAACAACTCTAAAAATCAACGCTAAAACTCTTAGTTGGATTCTATACTTAGGACCAGGTTCTTCAATATGTTTCTTTAGTGATTGAGTAGCACTTTGCGAAGTCAATCTGTCAATTGTGCTTTTCTGCTTTGTAAGTGTATGAGTTACTCTGAATGATACATCTTCTATTTAAACACATCTCTCCAAAGAGTTATTCTTTATTTCAAACACCTCCTTTAATCAAAACTCTCATTACATAGAGTTCTACTTCAAGTGAGACTCCTTCTTCAATTCTAACTTTTGTCTCCTTAGTGTTGTAGTCAAACTTTAACTCTTTAAATCAACTTATCTTCAAGTATTTTACTCAACCACAACTTCTTCAATTTCTCATGTGATCAGTAGCTTGAGTATATCAGAATTAGGCTTGCTAATTCATTCTTGACTTTCTGCAATCTTTGTCTGCATCTATCAGTAAAACTTGAAACCTGTCTTCCTATGCTTGGAACAGGTCAAGTAACATGGTCCATTCATGTGTCAGTCATCAAAAACTTCATTGATCTAACAAAGAGTCCTTCAATTTATATGTTTCCTATCTTGCATAGATGTCTTCAATCTGCAGAATCTTTCTCCTTCTACATATAGGACGCTTCAGGATATGCTCAGAAGTGAAACTCCTTCTTTCCATAGGACTTTTTTTTTAACTCAACTTGCTTTCCCTTACCATCAAGTGTTCGAATCAAATTCAACTTCTTCAAATTTGCACATATTTATTTTGTTGAGTTTATCAAAATTAACTACTCATATGGTTCTTGATTTCTTCCACCCTTGTCTTTAATCATCGATGATTTTGCTATAAGTTTTAGATATATGAGACAGTGTGTCTGTGAACAAGGTTGACTGACATATTTCATATCACATTGTCAGATTGTCAATCATCAAAACTACATCATACCCAATATGTATGAACTACATAATGACCTGAATTCCCAATAAAAGGGATACGTAGGCGGTCTATGTCGACTTCGGTCGACCCATTAGATTTTTCTATATATCCTTAGTGTAGTCCTAAAATACGTTTGACCTGATTCCTACTTCAACGGGATACGTAGGCACCCCAATGTCTCGGTCATATAACCCCAGAAAATGGAAACTGGGCCAGAATTTTCAAGAAGGAATCTCGAAAATTCACAAGAGGAAAATCATCATCCAAAAATAAGATGAAGACCTGCGAAGACCGCCGATCCTCTCAAGCCAAGGTCATCTCCAATAATATTAAAATGGGACAGAAATTTTGAAGAAGGCCTTAAAATTTCCACTAATATATTGGAATATATTTCAAATCCCCTAGCACCAGAGGTCAAAGCCAAGTTTTGGAAATCACCAGCTGCGATAAAGTCTAGGTAGACTAAATCTTCGGCTATGAAAGAACTTCTGATAGAGAGCCTCAACGTTGCTGAATACCTGACAATCCTCTGTCAAATGTCAAATGTCAAATATAGTCAGAACCAAGAGGAAGACGTTCGTTGAGCTAGTACATGACATGGCTGGCAGAGATTTTCTAAATCTTTTACAGATATTTTTGAAACTTGTTTAGAAAAACTAAGACTACTTTCAAAAATCTATACAAATATTTTTTACTTAGTGATTGCCTAGGCATCTAATGGAACGGGGAGTTAGAGTGGAAGTTCCAACATGATGGAGCACCCTAAAGATGGCGAGGAGAAAACTAAGGATCGAAGCAGGTCAACACGAAGTAGTTTCACTCAAAACTAATTATTTTTCTGTGGATGTAGGGATCAATACACAAAAATGGTAATCATTTTCAACAATCTCCAAGTGAGTTGCTGTCACACCCCCCTTTTTTTACCAAAAAGATTGAATTTTAAGGTTCTGAAAGAGTTTTTATTATTAAAGTGACAAAAATGAAAATTTGTTTCGAAAAAGACTTTTTATATTCAAAACTTAGAGTCGCCACTTGGCATAATTGGGTGTGACAAGTCACCTTTGGAAATCCTTTTTAAAAATGATTTTGACTCTAAAACTGATCTGAAATCATCTCTCATCCTTCTCGCTCTATTGTTTAAAAATTTCACTCCTCTTTTCCTCACCGTCTCTCTGTGTGCGTGCTCCTCTCCAACTTTTTAATGAGTGTGTGCCTCTGTGGGTAATGCATGAATCTGTGTTTTGTATGTGCAGAGTGGGATCTGTGTATTGTGTCTATGGTGGTGTTGTGAGGAAGAAACAAAAATGGTGTATCTCCTTTTTTTCAATGATTTCCCCCTCCCCCCAACTGAATTGTGTGTGTGAATCGTGGTCCTTGGAGAGAAAAAGAATTTTTAGTGGGTTCTCTTATGCTTTTCATGTCTAGGTCCATGTTAATCCCCCCTCTTTGTGTTGTCTTGCGTGTATATATTCTGTAAATTGAGAGTGATGGTGAGAATTGTGTGGTAGTGGGGTAGGGTAGGTGGGGTAGTAAGGTGTTGTCTTTTAATTGGAGGGGTAGAAGTTAGGTGTCCATTGTTGATTGGGTGGGTTGTTGGAATATTAGAATGAGACAAAGTTTGTTAGGACTTGTTATTTGGATAAAACAAAACACAAATAAATACATAACTAAGTTAAAGATGAGGTGTTTATTTTCGTAGGAAAAATTATAAAAATAGGGTTAAATCGTGTGATATCGAAATAAGAAATATTTTTTGATAGGGAAAAATTACGTGTCTACATCATGCCCCCTTTGAATGCAAACACTTAGTGTTTTCATACAAAGAATTAGACGACGAGGAAGAATTTTGTCCCGATAATTATTCGTAGAAAGAAACAGAAGGAAGAAGGGCAACCGGATCTTGACGTACATCCTACCTACCCAAATTATGAGGGAATCAAGTGACCGGTATCTTACAAGATCGGAAGGAGGTGGACTATACCGAGTTGAAGAGTCGAGTGAGGTTCCATCGAGGTTCCATTTTGTGGCTCTATCATTACATCAAAAATGGAAATTACAAGTTAAAACATAAATGAAATTACAAAATCCTATCTACGCAACTTTCCTTGACTCTTGACTTGAGTTTTATCACCCTATTCTTTAGGCGGGATCCTGACTTGCAATTTCTTTCAACTTGTTGCTTGATTTTCTATTTCTTCACTTCGTTGATCGACTTTCATTTATTTTCCCTGCTCTTCAGGCGGGCTTCTGACTAGCCATTTTTGTCTTCCAATTTCATCACCCTGTTCCTCAGGTGGGTTCCTGAAATCAAAATAAAACTAGAACAAAAATTATCCAAAACAAAAATTATGATAAAGAAAGATTTCATTTTTTGAAAGTAATGACTCATTCTTCGGGAGGGTCCTGAACTGAAAGTAAAATCCCATTTTTCAGGAGGGTCCTGAACGAAAGTAAAATCCCATTTTTCAGGAGTGTCCTGGACAAAAGTAAAATCTCTTTTTTTCAGGAGGGCCCTGAACAGAAAGTAAAATCCCATTTTTCAGAAGGGTCCTGGACAGAAAGTAAAGTCCCATTTTTCAAGAGGGCCCCTGAACAGAAAGTAAAGTCCCATTTCTCAGGAGGGTCCTGGACAGAAAGTAAAATCTCATTTTTCAGGAGGGTCCTGAACGAAAAGTAAAGTCCTATTTTTCAGGAGGGTCTTGAACAGAAAGTAAAGTCCCATTTTTCAGGAGATTCCTGAACAGAAAGTAAGATCCCATTTTTCAGGAGGGTCCTGAACATAAAGTAAATTTCCATTTTTCAGGAGGGTCCTGAGCATAAAGTAAATTCCATTTTTCAGGAGGGTCCTGAACATAAAGTAAAATCCCATTTTTCAGGAGGGTCCTGAACATAAAGTAAAATCCCATTTTTTAGGAGGGTCCTGAACAGAAAGCAAAATCCCATTTTTCAGGAGGGTCCTAAACAGAAAGTAAAATCCCATTTTTCAGGAGGGTCCTGAACCTAAAGTAAATTTCCAGTTTTCAGGAAGGTCCTGAACAGAAAGTAAAGTCCCATTTTTCAGGAGGGTCCTGAACAAAAAGTAAATTTCCATTTTTCAGGAGGGTCCTGAACAGAAAGTATAGTCCCATTTTTCAGGAGGGTCCTGAACAGAAAGTAAAGTCCTATTTTTCAGGAGGGTCCTGAACAGAAAGTAAAGTCCTATTTTTCAGGAGGGTCCTGAACAAAAAGTAAAGTCTCATTTTTTATGAGGGTCCTGAACAGAAAGTAAAGTCCCATTTTTCAGGAGGGTCCTGAACAGAAAGTAAAGTCTAATTTTTCAGGAGGGTCCTGAACATAAAGTAAAGTCCCATTTTTCAGGAGGGTCCTGAACAGAAAGTAAAGTTCCTCATGGATGTGTTTTTCCAATGGTAACTGAATTAAGTGAAATGAATTTGCCCCTGTTTCAACAAAGAAAATTTGTCAGTTAAAAACTTAGTGGTGGTTTGCTGCACTTGGCTTCCTAGGCATCTGCTCCAACTGTTGTTCCCTTCATCTTTGTTTCAGATCGCTGAAACTTTCCACTGTCTTGTCGCATCATTGACCCGGATCCAAATTGATGAAACTGAGTTCTGACTCAAATAATGAATTTTCATTTTACCATGCCTCTAAGATGCACCCTTTTCCAAATCTGAATACTCTCATGAACCCAGCAGCCTGTCAGTTGATAGACATCCTTTTCTTTGTGTTGAATTAAGATTATATTTCTTTCATGTGCTGGTCCTTGGCTTTTTCTCATACAATTGGGAAGACTAATAGCAAGTTTTGAAATCCTTTCTCGCTTGTTTTGACACAGACTTAACTTAAAATATAAAGAAATGATGGTGACTTTTATTTTGATAAATGACATAAAAAGACAAAAGCATGAATATGTAAATGAAAGAAAAGGACAATATCCCTTATTAAAAAAAAACAATCTGAATACGGCAACCAACTCCAATAAGTATGACATGCATTTTGGATTAAGCTGCCTAATCTTTCTATCCAAACTTCCTATTTGTTGTTGAGTTTGTGCCTTTTCCGCTGAGCCACTTCTTCAAATCCATTGGACCCATATATCTCATTCAATCGACGACATCTTAAAAGACTTTCGCCAACAAATCTCTTTTTTTTCACTTTTCACTTTTCTCTTGAACTCGCCATCGCCTTATGGTGCCCGTGAGGGTTTTCACCAGTAAGACTCTCTCATTTTTATTTATCTCCACTCACCATCTCCTTATGTTTCCCGCTAGGGTTTTCACCAATAAGACTCTCTCATTTTTATTTCTCTCAACTCACCATCACCTTATGGTGCCCGCGAGGGTTTTCACCAATAAGACCTTTTATTTTGTATTTCTTTCCTGATTTTTTATGCTGAGGAAGACAAGTAGTACCCAAAAATGTATCATCATATCCATTGCATGCTTAGCCTTAACATTATTACGGAAAAGGTATCGTTTCCACCCCAAACTATACCCGAAAAGTCGAAGCCACACCTAAACTATACTAGTGACCTATTACACACCTAAACTATAAAAAAGTGAAACTATTTATACCCTGTCAGGCTACCACCACTTGAATATGGTGTAGTGTTTTACACGCGTTGCCACATCAGCACCACGTCAGTAAAAAGTATCACTTTTTTATAGTTAAGATGTGTAATAGGTCACTTATATAGTTTAGGTGTGAATTCGACTTTTCAACTATAGTTTGGGGTGGAAACGATGCCTTTTCCCTTAATGTTTTTAACCATTTACTTTTGTTATTTAATAGGATGGACGCGCCTAAAGTAAGTGTAACACACGCGCCTTAGAATGGGGGTCGCGGGGAAGTAATAATATCACTTTTATATAGTTAAGGTGTGTAATAGGTCACTTAAATAATTGAGGTGTTGCTTAGACTTTTCTTGTATAGTGTGGGGTGGAAATGATGTCTTTTCCCTTATCAAAATTAATCTGAAGGACTTTCTTTGGTTGTAACTTGGCTTTTGGATAAGGTTAGAAAAGGATGGCAAGAGGCTCAAATGACACTTGAAGTTGGGGTGGGACTTACAACTTTGGAATTGACTCAAACCACACATTAACTCATGTCCCAGTTTTTATTGACTGGGTGACTCTAAAATCTTTATTTGGTTGGACCGAGCCCTGAATAGGGCAGCCTACGTGTCTCACTCCCAAGAGAGGAGAATCAGGTCGCACGTAGTTCCATCAGTCTGTACTTTGTTTTGATTTGATTTTTCTCTTCTTTCTCTTTTATTTTCTTTTATTTTCATACTTACTCTTTTTTTTCTTATTCTTCTTTTCTTGACATTTTATTTTTTACTTTGTTTTGATTCCAAAAGAGGGGTATGAATGAAAAATAAGACTAAGCTCAAATAGGGTAAACAAAGGATGACACAATGTTTGGATAGCAAAATGGAATGCCTTCATCATATCAATCTTCAAAAATGCAAGTACTAAACACGCAATAGAATCAACAAAGGATAAAATATCATACATAATATCTTTTGACCGCATCAGTATTGATAGTCATTTATGCTATTTTTCCTTCAATATCTGTCAAATATAAGGCTCCATTGGGCAACACTTTCTTCACAATGAAGGAACCTTACCAATTTGGGGAGAACTTTCCTTTCGCTTCAACCTGGTGAGGAAGGATACACTTCAATACCAACTAACCAACTTCAAAATGCATGGGTCGTACCTTTTTGTTATAAGCTTGAGCCACTCTTCTGATACAAATGGTCACGACATACCGATGTTAGCCTTTTTTCTTCAATCAAACTCAATTGTTCCAGTCGGGTTTTGACCCACTCATCATCATCAATCTCTGTTTCCACAATGACTCAAAGAGAGGGAATTTCAACTTCTGCAGGAATGACTGCTTCTGTCCCATACACTAATAAATATGGAGTTGCTCCTGTTGAAGTGAGAACAGTAGTGCGATAACCTAGTAATGCAAACAACAACTTCTCATGCCATTGTCTAGACCCTTGTACCATTTTTTGTAGTATCTTCTTGATATTCTTATTGACGGCTTCCACAACGCCATCTGCCTTTGGACGATAAGGAGTGGAATTTCGACGTGCGATCTTAAACTGTTGGCACACTTCTTGCATCAAATAACTATTTAGATTGGCGACATTATCTGTAATGATCATCTTTGGGATTCCAAACCTACCAATGATGTTGGCGTGAACAAAATCTACCACTGTCATCTTTGTTACTGACTTGAAAGTTACTGCTTCTACCCACTTTGTAAAGTAATCTATGGCCACCAAAATGAATCTATGCCTATTTGATGCTTTTGGCTCAATCGGTCCAATCACGTCCATTCTCCAAGCTACAAACGTCCATGGATCAGACATTGCATGCAACTCGGTAGGAGGTGAATGTATCAGATCATCGTGTACTTGACATTGGTGACACTTTCGAACAAATCGAATAGAATCTCTCTCCATAGTAAGCCAGTAATAACCTGCTCGAAGAATCTTCTTAGACAAGACATACTCCAGATTGTATTTCAACCATGATCGCCGAGGCTTCTCTTGCATCTACACACCTCAAAAGTCCCAGATCTGGGGTTCTATTATAGAAAAATCCACTAGCCAAACGCCTAATAGTCCTCTTTTGATCACTGGTGGCATGTGATAACGCTCAAACTACAACTCTCGTAAGAGTGTAAGCGGTCGTTGTCAAATATAGAACCCAACTGGGTTGGGTATCGATCCCATAGAGAATACTTGGTCACTAAGTAAGCAAAGATTATTAGACTTTTGGTGCAAGTCTCGTAAAAGGGGGGATTTTGTAGCGTGCAATAATGTAAACAAAATAATAGAGTAAAAACAGAAAATAGCAAAGTAAAAAGAAAGAATGTTTAGTAAGATGTTTAACCAATGAGAATTGAGAGTTAGGGTTATGTCCACCTTATGAGTTATACGTCTCTATTGGCTATGAGTTATGCGGAATCCAGACATGTATGTGCTTATAGAGAATTGTATTTTATGGTAAATTCAGGCGTCTTTCGACCATCAAGGATTATTTCACTTTAACTCTTTCGAGCTTAAAGCTTATCTAACGGTACAAATTCTCCAAGAGGTTAATCCAGTTACGGCACTAACTTTTTAACAGGGGTTGGTGCCCTATTACCTTGACATTATCTCTTTTCCAGACATATAACTTTTCTTTCGAACAAGTTAATGCTATACTGGCGTATTCTATGTGTTTGCAACCACAACAATTAGAATTAAGATGAAGAGAGTAATGATATAAGCAGCACACGTGTCACGAATTCACAAACTCATAGCAATAGATAGTATCTCATAAGGCTTCCATAACCCCAACAGAGAAGTTTAGCTACGCATAAGTGCAACGGAAAACACAATAGACATTATCATCATAAAAATCTCACGTGAATTCCTTGCAAATAGCTTCTCTTGTTGTAAAAATTAAAAGTCGAATATATGAAAAATAATGTCAACAATGAATTAATGAAGAAAAAGGGGAAGGATAGAATAGGGATGAGGGTGGTGGAGAATTGTTTTGATGGATGGATGGGGATTATCAAAATCTCCAGCAAAATAGGGTATTTATAACACCCATATCCTATTCCTACTAAGCTACTGCATTACTTATCCTAGTCCTACTAGGTTACTGCTGATCCCCAAAGTCTTTAGAAATGCTGTTTTTGCCCGGGACAGGTTTTCCATGCGTCACTTTTAGTCCCTAGGCGTCCAAACTCTGCTTTCCTTCTTTCGTGAAGCTTCCTTTGGCGTCAAGTTATCCATAAAATACTGAAATCTTCATCATTTATACCTGAAAACTTGCTAATCACGTTTGTTAGCTCACTTACAGGAAAAAGGACTAAAAGTGCATGAATTATATATTTTGTCCTCAAAACTTAGCTAAAATATGGGTAAATTATAGTACTTTAGGCGTGTAAATACGCCTATCATCATCATGTGTTGGGTATTCTCTTGACTGAATGTATCTCTTTATATCAAAGAACCAAGGTTCTCCATCGAGCTCTTCTTCAACCGCATTAATGTAAGCATGCTGATCACGACTTTGTATATGCACTGGATCGATGTAGGCCTTATCAGGGTGTTGGAGCATTGAATACAAAGTGGTCAAAGCATCAGCAATCTCATTGCGAATTCTTGGAATATGCCTAAACTTTACAGACATAAACCGTTGACATAGATCTTTCAAGCATTGTCAATACTGTATTAACTTTAAATCTCGTGTCTCCCAATCACCTTGAATCTGATGGACGAGCAAATCTGAATCCCCCAACACTAATAGTTCCTGGACTCCCATATCAACAGCTAGCCTCAAACCTAAAATGCAAGCTTCATATTCCACCATGTTATTGGTACAATAAAATCAAAGTTACGTTGTTACCGAAAAATATTGCCCCGTCTCAGAGATAAGAACTGCACTTATTCTGACTCTTTTCATGTTGATAGCTCTATCGAAGAACAACTTCCAACCTAGATAAGCATCTATAATGACTTCATCGACACACAACACTTCTTCATCGGGAAAATATGTCTTTAATGGCTCGTACTCTTCATTAATGGGATTCTCAGCAAGATGATCTGCAAAGGCTTGGGCTTTCATGGCGGTTCGAGTCACATATACAATGTTGAACTCGGTAAGCAATATTTTCCACTTTGCCAAATGACCGGTCGACATAGGCTTCTGAAAGATATACTTCAAATGATCCATACGGGAGATGAGATAAGTAGTGTAGGACGAAATATAATGCTTCAACTTCTGTGCTACCCAAGTTAGGGCGCAACACGTCCTTTCAAGAAGAGTGTACCTGGCCTCATATGCAGTGAACTTTTTGCTTAAATAATAAATAGCCTTCTCCTTTTTGCCCGTGACATCATATTGACCCAGTACACAACTGAAAGAATTATCCATGACCAATAAATATAATATCAAAGGCATACCAGGCTCCGATGGTACCAGCACGGGTGGATTTGTCAGATATCTTTTGATTTTGTCGAACGCTTCCTGACATTCTTCAGTTCACTCTACCACAACACTCTTTTTCAGCAACTTAAAAATAGGCTCACACGTGGTTGTGAGTTGAGCAATAAACCTACTAATGTAGTTCAATCTACCCAGCAAACTCATCACTTCTGTCCTATTCTTGGGTTGAGGAAAATCCTGGATGACTTTGATTTTCGAAGGATCCAATTCAATTCCCCGACGGCTGACTACAAACCCCAACAGCTTTCCAGATAGAACTCTAAATACATATTTTTCCTGGTTGAGTTTGAGATTATACCTGCGAAGCCTTTCAAAGAACTTTCTTAAATCTTTAACATGGTCAGCCTGACTTTTTGATTTAATAATCACATCATCTACATAGACCTCAATCTCCTTATGCATCATATCATGAAACATAGTGGCCATGGCTCTCATGTATGTTGCTCCAGTATTCTTCAAACCGAATGGCATTACTCGATAACAATAGGTCCCCCATGGTGTGATAAAAGACGTCTTCTCTGCGTCTTCATCATCCATAATGATCTGGTGGTATCCATCATAGCAATTCATAAAAGAGGCAACCTCATATTTATCACAGTTGTCCAGTAAAATATGGATGTTGGGCAGCGGAAAATCTTCCTTCGGACTTGCTCTGTTCAAATCATGGTAATCAATACATACTCAAATTTTGCCATCTTTCTTTGGGACAGGAATAACATTGGATAACCACGTAGGATAACGAACCACTCGAATGACTTTGGCTTCAAGTTGTTTCATGATTTTCTCTTTGATTTTAATGCTTACATCAGTTTTAAACTTCCTCAACTTTTGTTTCACAGGGGGGAATGTGGGATCAGTTGGTAATTTATGAGACACTAATTCAGTGCTTAAACCAGGCATATCATCATAAGACCATGCAAAAACATCCTTATAATCAATTAATGCTTGAATCATTCCATCTTTTAGTTGCGGCAAAGCATGTACACTGATTTTAGTTTCCCTAACATCTTAATTCCCTAGATTGATTGGCTCAGTTTCATTCCAATTAGGATTTGGCTTGTCTTCAAACTGTTCCAACTCTTTGCTTATTTCCTCTAATGCCTCTTTGTCATCATATTCCCCCTCTTGCTTCATTATATCTTAATTAGTTTGGATTTTAAGATCAGGCTAAAAATTCCGCATGCATGTTATGTCATTAGAATCAGCATAAAGAGACCTGTACAAAGAAAAAGACAAAATCAAAATATATTAGACACAAAATAAGGGAACATATGCATTTCATTAAAAGGGAAAGATAGGAGGGTTTAAACACAAATGACAACAAAATGTAAACAAGCTAAATTCCGAATTACAACCCTGGAATAACTCGAATAAATAGAAAGAAAAACAAAATGAACTACCAAAACTCTCTCCTGGCGGGGAGAGGAGTGACTTCCCAATTGTTGAGCTAGACCTCAGGACCTATGAACTGTACGCCTGCCTTACTGGTTCCCTCTCCTGCCTCAACTATGTCAACATCAATCAGTAGGTTCTGCAAGTCATCAACCAATTCAGCTTCAAATTCTATAGACTTCATGACATCGCTCTTGATAAATGATTCACTGAGTAGCGGCATTGGGCGAGGGAGTGACCATGTTTCCTTTTTCCTTCCCTTGGCCTTCTTCAAACCTTCAGCCATAGGTTCAAATCCCAGACCAAAAGTGCCCATGTTCTCTCTCGGACATATGGGATGAACGATACCGTGCAGAGACACTCCCAAACCCTTTCCTGGCACAAATCCATATTTCAAAATCTCACTCACCCTCATGATAGAAACGGAAGACAATTGTGGTCCCAAAATAACCTGCCCTTCAACGATACGATTCACCGACATTGTATCAAAAGTTTGATAGACAAATTTCTCCTCTACATTATTTGCTTCAACAAGGGACAAAGGAGAATTTTCGTAGGCGAACAAATACCCTTCACCATGAACAACCACTTCTTTCCTGTCATGCTCAAACTTGATTATTTGGTGCAATATAGATGCAACCACCTTGGCCTTGTGGATCCACAATCTTCCCAACAACAGATAGTAAGAGGAGTCTATATTCAATACTTAAAACTCTATGGAAAATTCAATAGGCCCTATAATAAACATTAGTTCTATTTCACCAATGGAGTTTGATTTTGCACCATCGAAAGCCCTGACACATACATTGTTGGGCCTGATCCTCTCAACACCAATATTCAACTTTTGCAATGTGGAAATAGGGCAAATATTTGCACCTGAACCTCCATCAATCATGAAATGAGTGACGTAAAAATCTTTGCACTTCTTTGTAATGTAAAGACCCCGGTTATGCCCCGTACCTTCAACTGGCAATTCGTCATCAGAGAAACTGATTCGATTGACCTCAAAGATTTTTCCGACCATTCTCTCAAGCTAATTTACTGTAACCT
The DNA here is from genome assembly GCA_030864215.1 of Capsicum pubescens. Taxonomy (NCBI): domain Eukaryota; kingdom Viridiplantae; phylum Streptophyta; class Magnoliopsida; order Solanales; family Solanaceae; genus Capsicum; species Capsicum pubescens. The sequence goes on from CM061546.1 coordinate 78,206,618, forward strand.
CCCTAGGAATATATGTTTCACTTAATACCTTCAATATAATATCATGATTTTCCTTGGAGTGCAACAACAACGATAAGAGGGAAATTTGAGCAGGGGTGTTCTTCAACTGATCTATTATTGAATACTCCGATAATTTTATCTTTTTCAAAATCTTTTTGACTTCTTCTTCAATGATAGGCTTTTTGATAGATGAAGGACCACTCACGATTGGCTTGGGCTTCCTTAAACCTTCAGGCACAAAGCATCTTCCTGACCAAGTCAGACCCCCTACCTTATCTACCTCTTCCACGTTCCACGACTTCCCTCACTTGATAAGTCATCACAGTCCGCTTATAGTTCCAGGGACCTTTTTTGTATCAACTATCAGAGGTTGGGTCACCAGTTTGATGACAATAGGTGCTACCAGTGCTCCTTTCACCGTTAAGATAGGCTTACCCGAAGATCCTACCACCGTCAACTTAGGTTTATCCTGACTTAAATCAACATATCTTCTGGCACCTTGCACCGTGATCAAGGTTTTCTTTGTGCTTTCTTGGGCTTTATCTTCTTCCATTACTTCCTAGCTTAATAAAATTGCTTTCAACGACTCTACCACATTCACTGATTTATCCTCATTGGTCTGTATTCTGACAATAGGATTATAACACCTTGACGACTCTTTTCCATCATATATCAATTCTAACATATTGGTTTCAGCATGGGTTGGCAATGGATTCTGGTTAATGTTTGGAGATTCCGGGGCCTGGACCAGAATTTGATTTGCATCAATTAAATCTTGGACAACTCTCTTCAAATGCCAGCATTTCTTGATATCGTACCCCGACATGTCAGAACAATACGCATATCTTAATGAATAATCTAGATTTCTCGGAGATGGATTCGAAAGTCTTCCTTGAATTGGGCTTAAGATCTTCATCTTTCTCAACCTATCAAACAAGCTATCATATGACTCTTCAAGAGGTGTGAACTAATTTTTTACCGCCTTCTCTTTCTTGTACTCGGGCCTGGGTTGGAAACCTGGTCTGGAGGGGATTTGGTAATTTGGTGGAGCTGATGGATGATTTTGTAGAGCTTGCGTGCGCCATTTCGGGTAAGAAGGGGTTTGGACATATGGTTGTGCACTATATACTGGGTACGGCGGGGGGGTGGAATGGAATATAATGGGTTTTGTGGAAGGTAGTAATGGTAGGGAGGAATATATGGAGCTTGGGCATAGACTTGGGCCTGAGATTGGGGATAGGGGCGAGGTGGTATTTTGGGATAGGAATGAGTTCCATCTACAACGGTCGCCACATCCTCTTTCTTCTTCTTACCTCCGAATGCGCCAGATCCATCTTGAATCGCTTGTGTGGTGGATTTCAACGCGGCAAAACTCACTATTCGATCGGTCTTGATTCTGTCCTCTATCATCTCTCCCATTTTGAGGACTTTAATAAAAGAATTTCCCATTGCCAAAAGTAGATATTGAAAATAGATCTCATCCTGTGCCTGAATGAAGACCTCTACCAGCTTACTCTTCTTCAATGAAGGCTTTACCCTGGCGGCCTATTCACGCCACTTTATCGCATAGTCTCTAAAGCCTTCAGTGTTTTTCTTCTTCATGTTGACCAAGGATTTTTCGTCCGAAATCAGGTCGACGTTATACTGAAAATGTTGCACAAACTCAGAACCTAACTCATCCCAGCTGTTCCACTTGTCGATATCTTGATCGACAAACCATTCTGAAGCCAGATCAGAAAGACTCTCGCCAAAGAAAGTCATGAGCAACTCTTTCTTTCCCTCTGTAGCCCTCAATTGGTTACAATAACGTCTCAAATATACCATGGGATCACCGTGCCAGCATACTTCTCGAACTTAGGCATTTTAAAATCGAGGGGAAGGTTGACGTCCGGGAACATGCAAAGATCTTTATAGGAAACACTCTTATAACCTCCGATTCCCTGCAAATTCCTCATGGCCTGTTCCAAACTTTTCAATTTCTGTGCTATGACCTCCTGTTCCTCTGTTGCGACAGGTTTATCTATTTCAAATGGAAATACAGGTGGTTGAGCGTACCCATACGGTTCATTCATTCTCAAAGTAGGCTCCGGGGCATAATACTGACTATCTAAAATCTTTAATACTGGCTCACTGGCAGACCGAGGAAGAACCATTATCGAACGCACAACATATGTGGGAGCTTTAGGTGGTGGCGGAGCCACGAACAAAGGCACTACCGGTGGCGTCGGCTGAGTCACTGGCCTTGGTTGAGGAACTTCCAGGGGCACACTAGAAGTGCCAGGGTAATATTGTCGTGGGGTGAATCCTGGTGCATGCTCCGGTGACTCAATGGGAACAGAGAATTATGCCTGAGAGAGCAGTGGGCAATTGGGAATATTCATAAGATCTTCAGGGAATGGAGGGGGAGGCATGCCACTAGCCCATGCTCGGTGCAGATCTAGCAAATGTTGTCTAAGTCTCAATACCTAATCATTGCGTTCTGAACTTTCTTCCCTCGGATCCTAATATGGGTCAATGAGTGAATTTTCAATCTCCCTACTAGCCATGGAAAGCTTTGCTTTTGATCTAGTGAAGTATGGAAGACTAGCCAAAGTGCTTCAAACCAACCACTTATCTGAAAGAACCTGTTCATCAAAGACAAAACCCGTTAGGATTAGGTCAGGCAACAAGCATAGAAATCACATTGTATACATCCTAGGTTTATTCACATTTCTATCAGCCTTTGAGGGTAATGAGGCTATTTTAACATCATCCCAATTTCCCCATTACATTATCACACCTCGTTCTTTCTATTTTTCACCTTCATTTCTCTTTTCTTTTGCATCAATCTCTTTTTTTCCTCTTTTCTTATCCTATTGCTCTTTTTTTCTTTCCTTCTCTCGCGATCTCATTTCCTTTTATCATTCTTTATGGCTTTTGTTTTTCTTTAAAAGAGGAAAATGGGGGAAAATCAAAGAAACAAAATGATTATATCGAACCCAAAAGTAGGTTGCCTATGTATCATGTTGTACATGAATCAGATCTTGTGTAGTTCAGGCAATGCATGCATAAACACCGCAAAGTTGAAGATTTTTTTTTAAACGAAGAACACACAAAAGGAAACAATTCCGCAACTTCACTACATTTCATAAAAGAGACAACTAAAACAAACTTCGAATTTAAGAAATCTTAAAAATTGATCAACATAGACTAAACAAAATTCTAGACCCATAAGATAACATGCGTAATACTCCTAGTAAAGACTCTTAACGTTTAAAACAAACTTGACCCCGACTGAACAAAGACACAACAATACAAGGACAGAAAAATAAAAGACTCAAACTAAATAAAAGATAAGAGTTGCTCTTCCAAATTGGTGCGCTGTGGAATGACCCTGGCTGAGATGGACCTGTCTGTGAAGTTCTCTTTCTCCCATTCAAACTCTGTAGCATATATTTCAAAGATACCCTGATATTTGGGAAGAAGTTTCTAGCACGTATCCCCGCCTCATGGAGAGTGCACCTGGAAAGATTGTTCTGATACCTTTCTACAGTCTTGAGCAAATCTGATAACTGAACTCTCAGTGTCTCCACTTTGGCCCCCGCCCTTTCATCCTGATTGTCATCGAAAATACATTTTTCTTGTATTTTTCCTCTAAGTTGCAAAGGCAATGGCCTACTCATACCCCGAGGTGTGGTTTATAGCCAGATCTCATATCTTTGAGTGTACCCCGGATTATCCAAACTTTCTTTAAAAGTATCCACTCCTAGCTTTGTTCCATGATTCCAGAAATGCTCGTATTTACTCTCGCCTAAGGCTTGGTCCTTGAAGTACTCGACATCCTTTAGAAGATCCACTACTGGTGGCACATCCTGTGACCTACCCAACTATCTCATTACCCTAGAAGGAGTGTATGGTCTGGTGCAATTAAGCCCTAATATAACCAGAAGGAGTTCCATCTGACAACCCAACAAGATTACTTTTGGACGAAGCCACAAATAGGTCCACAAAATATTATCCTCAGTCCTTGACTCGAGAAACTCAATCCAAGCATCGACTCCCATAGGTAGCGAGAATTTATCCAAGCGCATCCTGAGGTCTATGGCTTTCACTCGATTGGGCATGCAATGATCAATCACGTCTGGTCTAACTAAGAAAGGTGTATGCAAATGCTCCATCATCCAAAGTTGCAATATCAGGTTACTGTCCTAAAAAAATCTCATCCCCCCCTTCACCTCGGTTAAAGCCTTATATATTTTTGTTAAGATTATGGGTACAATAGTAACCCCGACCTTGTTGACCTTGTCCTTTTGCTTAGCTCCCTTGTCCTTTTGATCCTTATGAAATAGAGTCATCACCATAGATTGCAAACGTGTATTAACACGTCTTTCTTCTTGTGAAAACACTAGAGTGCCTAACAAGGCGAGGGTGAAGAATTCAAGATATTTTTTCTCCCACTTTTGCTTAGTCATATAAAATTCATCCCAAAAGCAGTCAAAACCTTCCAAAAACCCAAATCTCGCGAATAGAAAATCCAAGAAAATCCATGATTGATTCAGACAACCCAAATGCCTATTGTTACTCTTCAACCCAAAACACTGCAGAAACCTATTGCCCGAGTGGTTCTGAGCTCGGATCATGCTTTTATCAATATAAGGAAAATGGAGCAGACCGGATATTTCTACCAAGGTAGGCGTCATCTCACACTTTCCGAACCTAAACACCAAATTACTAGGATCCCAAAAGGTTATTATAGCATCTATCAGATCTGGTCGGGGAAAGATATGCAGAAGCTCCGTAAGATTACCTAATACTTTAATTATCTCTTGTTGGTCAATGTAGTTGAACGTGCCCCACCACTTGATTAACGTTTTAGGCACCTTTCCAACCATCCGGACTTTAGACTTTGTGAACAGATCCATCCTGTAATGACACATAAGACATTATCTCAAAATTCGATAGGAACGAAAGATTCCCAACCCTTGGGACTTTGACGCGGACATATGTCGAAGGGACAGACCACTTTATGACTCCAATTCGCCGAACAGTATCACTGAATAAAATTAGACTACTTGGCTAAGACTGGCTAACAACACTAAATTATAAAGAAAAAAAGACCTAGGCTAAGGCTAAGACAAAGGCAAAAATAAAGATTATCGGACCCACCGAGGGTTGCCTACGTATCCCGCCCCTAGGGACGGGAATCAGGTATGCGTAGTTCGTCCAAGTTGGACAATTAAGGATTAAAATGGACTGAGACTTGACTTAAGAGACGTGATTACAAACGGATGATGAAAATAAAATCTTTTTGGGATTCTCAATTAGACACTTCACATAAAACTGACACCAACAACTATGAAAGAAAAATTCTTTTTGGTATTGTCATTTTATGAAATGGACACAACTACTACCATTTTTGAAACTTCTAAAGAAAATCTTTTTTGAAATTTCAGAATTATGAATGCATGCTAATTGAGATAAAGGAAATATTTTTGAAGTTTTGAATTATGAATGCATGGTAAAGGAATAAAAGGAAAATCTTTTTGATGTTTTGAAACAACGAATGCGAAAGGTAAAAGAAATCTCTCTTTTTTTTCTTGAATTTTGAATTGTGAAAAATAAAAGCCATAAAGAACTCTAAAATCATGAAACTCTCCTTTTTTCTTTCCGACTCACCTTTTTTCAAAAAAAAATTCAACATTTCTTGCCTACACACTTTACTTCTAACACATGCTTTCCCCAAATCAGTCCGTCAAATGACCATGTTACCCTCAAAGATACAACATTTAGCACGTAGGGATGCTTTAGAAGTGAGTTACCTATGAAGGACCAAGTGGGTCCCGCTAGGTCTCAAAATAGTGCAAATAAGTATGACCTGAAGGCTGACCTACGATGGGGTTTACTAACAAAGATGTTCGGGGAAGCGTAAGGTGGATAGCGGTTTGCTTTAGCTGTCCACCTACTCCTTACAACCCAACGGCTCCCCCCCTAAAATAAGGGTGAATCAACTATAGATCTTGTACACATATATATCACGGACTTGTTCTAGAAAGAATGACTCGGGTTATGCACATGATGCCAGATATAAATCGGTAATACATAAAGAAAAACTATAAACAAAGAGCACGGAAACACACAACAGTGATAACAATAACACAAACAATAATTACAAACAATGTTTATACACTCGTAATGCCAAACAAAGCCGATACAACTCCAAAATAAGCTCGAATTCTGAAAATTCCCCAGCAGAGTCGCCAGAGCTGTCACACCCTTTTTTTTACCAAAAAGATTGAATTTTAAGGTTCCAAAAGGATTTTTATTATTAAAGTGACAAAAATAAAAATTTGTTTCGAAAAGGACTTTTTATATTCAAAACTCAGAGTCGCCACTTGGCATAATCGGGTGTGCCAAGTCACATTTGGAAATCTTTTTTTCAAAATGGTTTTGACTCTAAAACTGATCCGCAAACAGAGATTCCGGTTAAGGAATTCTGTTGACCGAGGGGAAGGTGTTAGGAGCCCCTCGATCCCGTGGTTCAACCACGGTCGCTTGGTGGAGTATATAGACTAATTTGACACTACGAATGTACAAACCACACAAAAACACATAAAACAATCAAACAAATAAACAAAAAAATCAAAAATATAGTGTCCAGTCCGAGTTATACAGTCCCAAAATAGAAAAATACGGAAATGTAAATCCTATTCTAAACTAATCTTAGACTAAGATCCAATGCCTCACCCGATGCCTCAGGCCTTCATCACGAACGTCCTCCGAGTACAAAATACTTTGGAGAATTCACCGAATAAAATAATATAAGTACTTCGGGGCATTCCCCGGCCAAATGATACAAATGATCCCAAAGTGATAAAGCCAAAAACCATTCAATCATACAGTTCAAATATTCAACAAACCCTAATCCCTCAATTTGCCTACCCCTAATGTTTGCCTATTTTTTGCTTCGACCTAACATAATACTACAAGATTCGCAAACTCGATATTAATTCTGCATTAAACAAAACAACAACGAAACCAACATTAATCCAAATTGACCCCTTTTTATCAACTTTCGATTCTCACCCTCAAATAACCAATTTCAACAATGGCACATTTAATTATTCAAATCTCAGTTCATTCAATTATCAATTCAACTTTTCAAAAATCAAAACCAACTCCAAATACATATGCACAATAAATATTTGAACAAGTCAAGCACACGAATCATTCACAATTACGTAAATTAAAGGGAGAAAAGATAGAATTGGACCTCAATGTTCCTTTTATTCAATCAACTTGAATTGATTTGGACAACGATGAAAGCCTTGGGAACCAATGAACCTCGAATAGACTCGAATCAACCGTCCTCGACCTCAAAACTAGAACAATCCCAATCTCGGTATGCCTTCAGTGTCTTCCCCAGATCCCATCCCGGTATAAAATAAAACTCCAAGAGCACGATATCGGAAGAAAAATTGTGAATGAACGGAAACCAAAGTCTCCAAAATCTAACCGAGAGCTGAAAACCAATCAAAATCTGAGCTCCGGTGAGCTGTGACGAAAGAAAGCTGACAGAAAAAGTTGAATTTCGGTGACTGTGTCACCGGAACAGAACCAGAAATCATCTCTCTCTTACCCTTCTTGCTCTAGTGTTAAACAATTTCACTCCTCTTTTCCTCACCATCTCTCTGTGTGCGTGCTCCCCTCTAATTTTTCAATGAGTGTGTGCCTCTGTGGGTAATGCGTGAATCTGTATTTTGTATGTGCAGAGTGGGATCTGTGTATTGCATCTATGGTGGTGTTGTGAGGAAGAAATAAAAATGGTGTCTCTCCCTTTTTTTCAATGATTTGCCCCCCCCCCCCCTCAACTGAATTGTGTGTGTGAATCCTGGTCCCCCTCCGTGTGCCTATACGGTGTTTTTGGTGAGAAAAAGAATTTTCAGTGGGTTCTCTTATGCTTTTCATGTCCAAGTCCATGTTAATCCCCCCTCTTTGTGTTGTCTTGCATGTATATATTCTGTAAATTGAGAGTGATGGGGAGAATTGTGTGGTAGTGGGGTAGGGTAGGTGGGGTAGTGAGGTGTTGTATTTTATTTGGAGGGGTAGAGGTTAGGTGTCCATTGTTGATTGGGTGGGTTGTTGGAATATTAGAATGAGACAAAGTTTGTTATGACTTGTTATTTGGATAAAACAAAACACAAATAAATACATAAATAAGTAAAAGATGAGGTTTTTATTTTCTTTGGAAAAATTATAAAAATGGGGTTAAATCGTGTGATATCGGAATAAGAAATATTTTTTGACGGGACAAAATTACGTGTCTACAGTTGCGAGCCATACCAAAGCATATAATGCAAAAATAATGCATTCAAGGGAGTCGGCATAATAAATACAATAATCAAAAGGATCACTCAATAGGAGAGATAGCAAAAAGTCATCCTCAAAATTTGCCTTGAAGCGAAGCAAACGGTTTTAGTCATCCTCAAAATTTGCCTTGAAGCGAAGCAAATGGTTTGAGTAATCCCTAAATAAGGATTTTTCCCTATTTACTTACATTCAGTGGATCTGGTATTTAATTATTGCTTCAAAAAAGAGAAGATTAATAGTGTAATAAGTCATTCAAATTATGATGCTCAGTATTTATCATAAAGCTTGACTTTGGTCGCCAGTAAGAGCGAGATTAAGTCTACTAACTGTCTACCTTGAGTACAAGTACATGTAAAAGAAGACAAATGGATTCAGGTGAAAATGTTTTCAAGACACTGAGAGAACCATTTGATATCATCACTGAGAGGTCCATTTCATGTCATTGCTAAGAGGGTCATTGTATATCAGCGTTGAGAAGGCCATTTATACCATTATCGAGAGGGTCATTGCATATCATCGCCAAGAGGGTAATTTCATGCTATGCTGAGAGGGCCATGTCACATCATTTAATTTTTGAGAGGGCCATTGCATATCATCGCCAAGAGGGTCATTTCATGCCATCGCCGAAACAGCCATTTCATGTCATCGCCGAGAGGGCCATTTCATATCATTGCCAAGAGGGATATTTCATGTCATTTCTGAGAGGGCCATTTCATATCATTGCCAAGAGGGCTATTTTATGTCATCGCCGAGAGGACCATTTCATATCATCGCTAAGAGGGCCATTTCATGTCATTGCCGAGAGGGCCATTGTATATCATCGCTGAAAGGGCCATTTTATGCCATCGTCAAGAGGGCTATTTAATATCTATTGACACACGAGACATAAATGATGGCGTCGAGGATATCATCAAAATTTAATATCTGTTGACATGCAAGACACAAACACTGGTGTCGAGGATATCATCAGCATTTAATATCTATTGACACGCGAGACACAAATGTTGGCATCGAAGATAGCATCAGTATTTAATATCTGTTGATATGTGAAACATAAATGTTGGTAACGAGGATATCTTATCATTTTATGAATCAGCATCTGAGTTCATCAAGAGCACGCGATTTGAAGGGACGCCTTTAAGTCGCTATCTGAAGACAAATGATATATGAGATTTCCTAGAAATTGAAAATTTGAGGGTCATCTATAAGTCATATCATTTAAAATAGGATAGTGTACAATATAACCTATGAGTTGATAGCCCATAGGTCATCCATAAGATGCAACAACATCCTAACCGGATAGTGTGCATGGTTACCTAAAAAATTAATAGTCCACAGGTTATCCATAAGTTGCAACTAAATTCTTACCTGAGAATATGCGAGATTATCAAATTGATAAGTCCAAGGGTTCTCTATAAGACACATCATATCCAAAGATCGATTACGTGCAGGATTACCCAAAGACTAGCAATTTGAGAGATATCTATAAGTCATATTGTATCCAAGGTCAGATGAAGTGCTAGAATACCTGAGATCTAGCGATTGGAGGGATATCTGTAAGTCATCTCTTATCCAAGGTCAGATAATATGTGGAATTACCTAAAATCTAACAATTCAAAGAATATTTATAAGTCACCTAGTATCTAACATCAAAGAATGTGCAAGATGATCTAAAGATTGACAAGTCAAGGAAAATCTATAGGTCGTATTGATACAAAAGATACGCGAGACTTACCCGAGGTCATATGCGAAGAATCATTGTTAATAACTGGAGAGGTTATCATTCCATATACAACCATCATTATAGGTGACCAAAAGGGTTACCGCATCATCATAAGATTACACGATTGCATGGACCGTTTTGCATAAAGTGTCATTAGTGTCCAAAAGGGCGGCCACCCAACTTTGAAAATATATTCAATCGACAAATAAGATAATTATACAACAACCAAGAGGGTTGTTGTGTATTTTATTGCAAGTTATTTCCTTCCAAGCAGGTATATGAAAGGAAGACTTTGCTTTTTAGGCGACAACTAATGTGGAGAGATGGTAAAGACTATATACGTCTTTCTTGAATTATGTTTAACTCTAATGAATTTTGTTTGAAACATTTTCGAGAGAATCCGAGAGGATGAAAATCTCAAATCAAAACCACAAGTGCGGACGACTCCAGATAGGACGCAGCACAACGTGGAACTCTTTCTTAGCATAAAAATGGGACATAGTCTAGAGAGGGACATCAAACTCTCTGGACGCGAGCTAAAGGATAATCACTACCACCATCCAACCACACCCCTATTAGAAGAAATGTGGGTATTTTGGGATATTCTTATTTTAGCTTCACCTTTGGGATATTTCTTAACTCATACCGAGGGTAAACTTCTTTTTCTTTCAAATTCGAGTAACAGCATACTTAGAGTTTTGGAAATTATGTCTAGGTAAGTTATTTTCTATGGATGTGAAGGATCCCATATTCGTGGTTAAGAGGTTACAAGCCTCTTTTTCGTAACTCAATCAACTTGTCATTCCTCCTGAGCCAAAGATCGTCTGAAATAAAAGACTATCTTTTCTACCGATTGAGTCGAACTACAAGAAGTCTGATTCCCTTAGTCTCGGGGATATGTAGGTTGGGATCTATTTATAAAACTCAGCTGCATTCCAATCTTCCCCCTCAAATCTCTCTATTCTCCAGCTTTTTGGTTTCATCAAAAACTCTAAAATCGAGATAGCGTGTGAATTTTTTGAAAGTCATGCTTTAAATAAAGATTTATGAAATACAAGTGGCCTAAATTCTCATGTAACCTGAGATATGTAGGAAACCTGATACCGAGGTCCGTCCATAACTCAACAAAACTTATGCGAAAGCCAACCTCTTTCAGATTCGAATTTATGGTTGGACAAAAATTAGGAATGTCAAACTCCCTTTGCCTAGGGTTACTTGCATCCACTCTACCCAAAGGGAGGGGTCAGTTGTTAACACCAATTTTTTTTTCCCTCCACAACTAAGCTAAATTTCAAGTTTCTTTGATTTTATATAAAATTACAATATTTATTTTATCCAAATAAAAAGTTTTTTAAAGTATTTATCTGGGTAATCTCGTTATTTTAAGAGGTGATTATATATTATCATATTCAATTATATGAAAATATATAATTTTGTCACTTAAATATCTATTCTATGAAATATTGGATTTTAATCAAAGCTTATCTTGAAAATAAATTCAAACAGCTGAAATCTTGATTCAAATATAATTCGTTCTCAAAATAATTTATTTGGAGAAATACTTGTTTGATTTTATTAAATCAAGAAGCTTGGGCTTAAATGAGGAATTAATTTGTATCAAATTTCAATTTAATTTGACCATTCTATTAAATTTGATCACAATTGAAACTAAATTGACCATAATTGTAATGCAATTGGCCAATTAACTTTTAATTTATCATAATTTAAATAGAATAGGCTAAATCCGAATTGAAATTAATTTGAATAACCCCTAATCTTATTGAGGTTATTTTCTAAATAACCCCAAAACCCAATCTTAACCTAATTCTGCCAGCCCAACAACTACAGCCCAAACCGCCAACCCATTTCTTTTTTTCTTTACCCATCAACTAACCCAAGCCCATTTATACACTGATCCAGTCCAAGAAATGATCCGACCCGACCCATTTCCCATTTATCCTTTCTCATTCAGCAAATAACATCACCACAGGCCCAATTTTTCTATCACCAACCAACCCCAATCGACTCTTTACCAAGACCAGGCCCATTCTTCCTTTTCTTCCCAATTACAACAATAGCAGCGTACAACTATAGCCAAAGTGCGTACAACCAACAAGAAATAGTTCCTCAATATCGTCGACCCAAACCCGATTCTGGCAAAACAATCGAAATCCGTCCAACATCAGACCAAAACTGAGAAACCAACTCCAATTCGACCCGACTTTTCTCCACATGCATCTCACACGTGTTCGTACGAAAGAGGGTTTGAGATTATTCTATAAAAATATCGAGGTGGCTTTCCCAACGGCCAAATTCTTACAATTCGTACCTATTGGGTAGAATTTTATTGGTTCCCAAGAACAATTCATTTTTTCCCCAAATTTTATTGGTCTACCCATTTCAATTTTTCTCAAGAAATCCAAAATTTGTAAAAGTTGTTAGCTGGAAATCCTATCCTAAACCTGAGTCCAAAGTTCCTTTTTTTAATCCCTAAAATGCCCCTAAGAGTGGCTTATCCCACATCAGTTGAGGATCAAAATGGAATCCTCAAATTTCCCTATAAAAATCTCCTTTGAGAGTAAAAAACAACCAAGTCTTGAAGGGGGAAAACTTTCAAGCAAAAAATAGTCTCTTTTTTTTTGTAAAAATATTTTTTGTGAAAAGTCGATGATTATTCGAAGTCCTCAGTCACAATGAAGCTTTTCAGTGGTTGTGAGGAGATTCCAATGATATCTCGAGTCCCTTTTTACTTCTCTGAAAGAGGTAAACTTCTCGACGCTTTATTTACTTTCTCGTCATTTTGCCTCATTTTTGCTTTCGAAGTAGTAGTAGTAGTAATTTAATTCTCTTATGCATGTTGGGAATAGCTGTAGAAGCCTCAAAGGACATAGGATTTATGTTCTATTCATATTAATTTTGTCTTAGTTGCTAATGGGTTAGTTTTTTTTTGTGATTTTCTACACAATACTTTTTTAACTTATTTGTTTTCATACAGCTTCTCGATTTTTACCTTACTATTTTTCTTTGAGGTCATCGTTGCTACCCTTGTTTAGATTATCTTGATTTTGGTCTATTAAACTAGAATACAGTGACTATGGCAATAATTTGTTAACTTACTAATTCAGATTTAAGGAGTGTATTGTTGTATGTTTAATCACTATTCTTTTTTAAATGTTCTTACCCAATCCCTCTTTTGATTCACTGTTTTGTTTTAAGATATCTTATTTTCCCTAAAATCAACTTCCTTTAAGTGTTTAATCTCACTGACTATTTTTTTTGATAGACAATATGTCTAGTATGTTTAATTGTGTGTTAGGATAGATTCTCGTAAAATTTTAATTGATTCTAGTTTAGATAACCAAGTTGCCTCTCTTTTGTCCACATTTCGATCATATTTTTAGCTTGATAGAATCTTGAATATGTTTTTTTTTCGTGTTGTTTGGATTGATTGGCTATGAAGCAATAGTACTTTGACCATGAATACCTTTCAAATGAGTTTACAGTATGTTTATGAGCTATCTACATTATCACTCATGATATGCTCTTGTGTATCAAACATGTTACTTACACCTAAGTGCAAACAAAGTTTACACCAAGACATCACTTGCTTAGTATGTTGTTTGACTATCTGAATGTATCTTCAATCTTTCTTATTAGCCTTATTTACATTTTTCTTTTTCTATGACCGAGCATGAGCCAGCTCATTCTTAGGCTTCTTTTCTTTGAATGGTTGTATGTTACACATTTTACTTCCTTTCTTCCTTGATTTGATTTTGTGTTTACCTACTTTACTTTTTCTTTCTTTCTTTCTTGGTTGATCATGTATTGATTTTTCTCTATTTTTCTTACTTCGCATGGAAATCTCATTCGGAGTTCGAATGGACTTTCCTTCCTCTGCATTTTTAAGAGGCCAATGAGGCCCCTCTTTTCGAGTCAAACTTTGAGAGAATGCTCAAAATCTTACCATGTCATAGACCGATGTAAGAAGATAGAAGTAGATGAAGGATGGGTCAAAAACCCACTCTTAGAGTTGCTAAGAGACTCAAAATTCACAATTATGTTATTGCTTTGATTTATTTATTTATTTATTTATTCATTTGGGCCTTGAAACAAAAGTTATAAATTAATACAGGTGAAGTTGATTATGGGCCAAAAGGTCCAAAAAGATAGTTTAGGACATGTTATGGGCCAAAGCCCAACATTTAGATTAGGACAGGTTATGGGCCAATGTCCAACAATTAGATTAGGACAGGGCTGATAGATTTGGGCTTAAGAGCCTAAATCACTTGTTTCGTCCCCCTTTCCCTTTTGCTATGCTTATTTGCTATTTGACTTTAATTTGCTTAGAACTAGTTAGATTCTCTACAAAGTCGTTGAAAATTTGATTTTGCGTAAATATAGAAAATATTCCTTAATCAGTTTCTTTTCAACAATTAATTTTTCTTTTAGAAGTTAGTCAAAAGAATCATTTTCAAACAGTCCAGTTGACCACAAGTTAGCGGACATTTTAGGTGCCTTAAAAATCTTCTTAAGATATTAGTAGGAACCGCTTATCTAGAATTTCAAAACTTAAATGATTTTTTTGTTTTGAATCATTTGAGTAATTTATAAATGTTTTTTCTTAATTTTCCTAAAAAAAAATTAAGTGGCAACTCCAAAAGTTATTTTCCCGTAAAATAGGCATTATTTTATAGGCTTGGGCATTTGAAGTCTTTCCTTATTTGAGACAACAAGTGAACTACCAGGAAAAAGTTTCCTGTCCAAGAATCCTGAGATGTTTGTCGACCAAAATTTATAAAAATGCAAAATTTCTTGATCTCTACAACCCCCAAAGGAAGCAGTAAGTCTAATTCTAATTAAGTTTTCATTTTAATTAATGATGTTTTAAAGTGATTTCATCATTATTCTAATATATGTACTGATTTATTTTAGATTATCCATCTGTGCTTTTTCCAACCAATTGAGAGTTGAAGATCCCATTTTTTCTTACTTTACAGTCTTTGCAAACTTTATCGGATCCTAAGGCCATTGATAGAATAAAGAAAGAATTGTTTGAAGCAACAACCATTAAAAGAAAAATAATTTTAAAGGGTGGGCTTGTTGTTGTTGAAGATGGTAGTGGTAGTGATGCTGTTGTTAGGGCTAATGATGCTCCTCTTACAGTTTTTGGAACAACAAACCATTATGATTATGATCATACTAGTTATACAGATTTTGCCACTTCTAGAGAATTTTTGGCATGCAAATGTCAAGATTGCAAGGCGAAACATGACGGAGTGATTAATGCTATTAATGCATTAACTGCTTCTATAAAGGAAATGATATCTAAGAGAGGTGTCACTCCATCAAAGAGGATTTCATATCCATACACTTCACTAGAGATCAAGGTGTCTAAGAGAAAAAGGATAGAAATTTCCAAGGCATCATCAAGCATAAAAAAAAGCAAAATTATAACTCCTTTGTCTTTGTCTTGCACCTTTGATAAATGTACAAGGGCCACAGGAGATCAGCACAAGCTGAAGAAGGTGAATGTATATCATTTATTCCAACAAACAAATAGACACATATTTGTTTCAACAGATGATACAACTGCTGAAAATTACCAAACAAATATATACATCTATTACAATTGTCATCTAACCTGTTGCATCAGATGTGTTATCTATTGCAACATATGTACGTCTATTTTAGCAAATCAAACAGGTCTTTATACTATTTTAATTTATACCAACAAATGAGTCATTTGCTGTAACAGATGGGTCATCTGTTTGAAATTATCGTACAACTTGATTTTACCTGTTCAAATTTGTCCCAGTAGATGATCCATCTGATGTAACAGGTAGATAATCGGTTGTATATCTGTGATTAGCATTGACAATTTTGGCTTTCCAAGTAGATGTTACAGTTGATAATCCATCAACTGCTTTCATGGAGAAAGAAAATATGGAGCCTGTCAGCTTGGGAGAACGAAAGAATTACCCGTTTGAAGGGTTCAACATCTCAGACGAGGCTCCAAAAAAACTAACAAAGTTGATTAACGACTATTCAGAATAGATTGCCAATGGAATGTTAAAGCATTATGCCAGCAGGTACATAAATCATTTTTGAAGATATTGATTTATACAATTCTTGTTGTAAAATCATGACATTAACAAATATAAATCATATAGAAAACAAAATGACGAACACTACAAAGTGAATGAATTGAGTCTTAGTTTTGATATATTCGACGTTGCTGTTGCACATCCCGGAACAAAGGATTGGTTCTATTTGATGTCACAGCCCCAAACTTGCTGGAATGATAAGGTTTAAATGTCATACATATTACTATTAATTCATACTTTATTTAATTACATATATGTATTAATTTTATTGTTATGTAATCTGAAATATTTAATAATATGTGCAGCACATCGATGTCATTTTTTACTACCTCCGAAAGAAGGCCAAGTTACAAATACAAGAACAATACAAATACACGACAGGCAATTATTTGTACAAAGTTTACATCAATAATGCCTACTATAGGTTTTGTTAATAACAGCCAGAAGTTTCCTAAAATGAGGAAGTCTTAATCAACATCATCAAAGGTTTTAGCATTCCGATGGCTTACCTTGGCATTTGGTCGACGAAGTGTACATCCCAATCAATTGTGGTGATGAATTCCATTGGGTGTTGGTTGTCGTCGTTCTAAAAGAGAGGTGCACCCGAGTTTATGACTCAATGTCGAGGAGGAGACATTTCAAGCCATCATCTGAGATACAAAAGTTGGCCAAAATATTGCCTACTTACCTTGATATAAGTGGCTTTTTGGACCAAAAGGTTTGTACTGATTGGTCGACGATTGAAGTATACCGGGATAAAATGAGTAATCCATTTGATGTAGAATATGTTGAAGGAGTAGATCAACAACCCATTGGTAGCCTGTAAGTATCATGATTTAGTTTCATTTAATAAATTTCATAACGCATACATTAATTGCAAGATATGGATTATCCATTTTTTTAAAATGCAGGGATTGCGAGCTTTTTTTGTTGCCTTTTACGCTAAGTATTTGAGCGATGTATTACAAGTACCAAATGATGGACTTGATGCCAAATTACTCTGCAAAAAATATAGTGCTCTTTTATGGAAATACGGAGAAGCAAAAGCACAAAAATCGTATGCAAGCGACATTAAAGATCCACGATGACCAAAGCCGAACTCCATAGCTCTGGATGAAGAACATCTTGTCCATATTGAGTAGATCTTTATATCTTGAGTCTGTTAAAGTAATAACCGCTCCTTTTGAATTGTTGGCACCAAAGGTAAAATTGTTGATTTGTTTGTAGAGTAGATCATTTGTACCCATAATAATTTTTTTACATTTCATTTATTTGTTGAGTTATTTCATATAATTTCTGAAGGCTTCAATTTATTTTATGTTATCTATGAATATAATTTAATCCTTAGTTATAAACTTATTAATTAAAATGGAATAATAGATTCAAATATCGCAACAGATAATACATCTGTTGCAATAGATGATATATCTGTTGGAGATTATCAAACAGATTTAGACATATGTTGCAATATGTAGGTCATCTGTTGGATATAATCAAATAGGTCTTTCTACTATTTTGATTTATTCTAATAGATTACCTATCAGTTGCAACTGATAAACTATATGTTGCAACAGATTGTATATCTGTTGCGATAGATAGATTGAGAAACATTTGCATAATGCAACAGATGACCAACCCATTGCAATAGATAATCAATCGATCACAACAGATATATTATATGTTCTAACAGATAGACAATCTGTTGCATTATAAAAAAATTTAACTTTCGTCAAACATAAAAAATTATAAGTACATGTAAAGTGAAGTGCCTTGAAATAAAAAATTGTTATGGTGTTTGTCTTTGTACATCTTCTTTATACACAAGCTCCAAGCATCTAGTTATACCTCATAAGCGCAGACCTCTTGCATTTTTTTCACAACGGCATCGCACAGACCAGCTATTTTTGTACCGGTCAGCAAACATTCGATGTATGCAAGCGGGTATAGCCCACACGCGGCACCAGTTTTATTTTTTGTAAGGTCCATGTCCTTGTTTCGACCTTCAAATTCCCATGCTTTCTTCTTCAACACTTTCACTGGAAAATGGTCCATCAGTTTACTCTGCCTCAAAAAGTTGGGGAGCAACTCCAACAGTAGCTGTATGTGCGTAAAAAATTCACAGTCGCCGAAGACAGGTAAGTTGCAGTCATAAAACTTAATATTTCCCTACTCAAGAAGTATCTCAACAATGAGAAAATATATGACTTTCATGTTCATGACTATAAGAATTCTCTTTGCCTTGGTCCATCTCTCGCCATGTAGATATGGTCTATTCCCTCTAACATAGTTAATTATATCTTCATTCCATTCGTACATAGAAATTAATCAATTAAATCTCAGGCCACCGTAAGTTTTAGCTAGCCTAGTGAGCTCATTGTACCTATTCTTGAAATTATTGTAGAAGTTGAGGTCCATTATACTATCGACAGCATCATAAGCATTCGGGTACGCTAATTGTCTGCCCCTCATGAGACAGAGAATTTCATAAACACACTGTGATATAAGAAAATAATTTTTAAATAGGTTAGTAATTGTAAAAAAAAAGAAAAACATAGTGGAAATATGCAACGAATAGTCTATCTGTTGCAGAGGGTTCTCTGAATCTGTTCACAGATTACCCAGCTAATGCAACTTATACAATAGATGTTTAATCTGTTACAATAGAACCACCACCAATTGCACCAGAATATCCAGATGTTGCACCAAATTACACATCTGTTGCATAGCTTCTTCTTCATAGAGTAGATAAGAAGGCTAGGTTAGGTAAAGTAAACTTACCTTGTCCACGTACCACTCACGCATATTTTTCATACTCTTGAAGTCTTGGGAGTCAAACATATGCATGGTGTATTCTTGTACATTCTTCTTCTTGGCATACGTGGTCTTTCGCAGTTCTTTTCTCTCTTCATTGCCAAGTACCGCGTATATGTCAACTTCTTCTCTGGCCCCTGAACTTCAACAACTTTTGGAGAGAAAGGAGTTGTAATTTTTTTTATTTTCAGACTAGAGAGTATTTGGCTAAATTTTTTTTCTTCCTCCTAACCGCCACTGTAGAAGTGTATGGCTCCCTCACCTTCTTTGATGATATGACACCCTTCTTGGATTTCAATTCCTCGATAGCTTCAGCGATAGCCTCTAGTTTTTCAAGGAGTTTATCCTGTCTATCCTTGCATACTTTGCATTTGCAATAAGAACATAAAGGCGAAGAGGGGTGAGAGGGACTACTGTAAGGGTGGGAGGGACCAGTGTAAAGGTCAGAGGGTCCTGTGTAAGGGGTGATTTCAAACGTATTTATTTTTTCTTGAGCACCAACATGCTCATCATCACAATTGGAAGCAACATCAACATCAGGATGGCTACCACCAACATCAACAACTACACCAGCAACACCCCCAAAAGAAGCACCCGGATCTGTTGCAGTAGGTTGGTCATGAAGAGCTTTAACATTAGAATGACCTTGCCTAACTACACTTCTTATAGTTGTTTCTCCATCCAATTCCTTCTTTATTAACTCTACCATTGGGTCTGCTATTGTATCAATAAGACCTAGAGTAATAAAAAAAGTCATCCCCAACTCCTTCTCAGTTGGCACGATCCAAGGATGCACAACTAATAAAAAAAAACATATATATTTAAATCTTATAATAATAATTTGTAATCAGTTGGGTTACAAGTTAACACAGCCAACTTATGCAACAGATGATCTATTTATTGCAATAATTGATCTGTATGTCACAACAGATTAGCAATATATTGCATCATATTACCTATCTGTTGCATAATTTATAGTAAATGGGTAACCTGTTGAGTTGGGTTCAGAGAACCAGAGAAACAGATGATTAATCTATTACAAAATATGGATCGTCTATCATAACAAATTACATATTTGTTGCACCAATTGTAGTATATGGGTAATCTGATGCAACAGATGACCTATCTGCTGTAACAGATGGCATATCTGTTTCAATATCTTTCTTTGAGTTGAATTATTTTACTTGAAAGAAGACATACTACATCATCCAAAGAGTTAAAGAGATCAGCCTACTTAATTCTTGTGTTTCTCTTTGTAGCCAATCACCTAAGGATCCTTGGATAGAAAACCTCATTCGGGTAATCTTTGACCTGCTTTCAAAGTGGAGGAATGGCTTCAAATTCCCAAGCCTAAAATATGTAAATAGGAAGTAAGTAAAGAAAGTCATAATAATTATTCAATATAAAATAATGGATTAGTAAACAAATAGTGATTAAATTTACCATGAAAGCCCAAGAAAAGTTGTATAATATGATCGTCTTTGAGGATAGCTTTGTCAGTAAATATTTGACAGTCAAGTTGTAGCTATCATATCCCCAAGGATAATTATTGAATTTCTTAAAATCCTCAGCAAGCGCCAGCAAATCATCTTCTATGACTTTCTTGATGTCTCTTGCCAATATAACGGAATGAACAAACCAAAATAAGCACAATTCCCCTCTGTACTGCTTTGGTATGGTTTTATCCTTGAGATCTTCTATCAAATCTGCAGCTTTGTAGCTACGTCCAGCAATGTCCAATAACCCATCTATTTTTTTTCTAGCGTTGATGGTTTTGGTGGGTAGTTGCTTGGACAATGCCTTCCCTCTATTTGATGGTGATGGTTTGGCTGTCCTGCTTACCTTGGACCTTTCGCGGGGTGTTTACTTGATGAGAGGTTCTTCTGGATGATCGCATCTTATGCCTGTCATTATGGCAAACTCTTTCAAGCCAAAACAAACCGACATGCCACAGTAGTTGATCCAAATTTCATCCATCTTTTTTCTCCCTCCTTTGAATCTTTATCATCCCCTATGTACTTGATCCTGCGATTAAGAAGACCATATACCATGCTCATTTAGAAATGGGCAGTGTGGTCCTCAGGCAGCTCAAGAAAGCATCCAAAGCATCTCTTCTTATGAAGTTCGTCTATGTTTTCATTCTTCATAATATTCCTAATGTCATCAAAAGGTTTCCCCAACTTACATTTAAGTACAAGATCACCAATTAGTTCTGCAGGGTCATCAATCAGCATCGCAACTTGAAATCTGTTAATATTAATAGTTTTAATAGCCTCATGCTAGGATTTCGATCTTAATTCCTCCTGACTTTTATTTTTCTCACCGGCCTCTATATACCCTTCTCCATTTCCCTTTTCATAACTTTTCTCAACTTTGTTTTTACTGAGTGAGATTGTTCAAGAAGTTCCTACGAATTCATTTGTACTCTAGCCTTTTTGGTTGGGTGGTCAGAAATTGATCCACTTTCAGTTTCTTTTTTTTTGGAGACATCTTTTAACTGCAAACAATAGAAAAACTAAAATACATTACATTTGATGTCTTCATAATTTTTTTAAGAAAAAGTAAGACAAATTTTTATAAATGATTATACGCCATATTACAAATAAATACTCCAACGAATAACCCATCAAATTGAACAAACGGGAAATCTATTTGAAGACCTATTTAATATCTCCCAATAGATGTTCCACTTGTTACAATAAATGGACCACCAAGACCACCACCAACACCACTACCAATGCCACCAAGACCACCAACACCACCACTAATGCCACTACCACCTAGATCATTAATACCACCACCAATGCCACCAATACCCACACCAAGGTCACTAAGGCCACCAACAGCACCACCAATTCCACCAATACCAAAATCAAGACCATTGACACCACCAAAACCACCAATACCAACACCACAAAAAACAGACACCAACAACACCACAAACACCATCCAACAATACCACGAAAGTCAACAAAATACTATGACAAAAACTAGGGTTTTCTTGGGTTCATCCTACATTTTTAGTATCAAAACTCAAAATTATTAAACCATTCTCGAAGATAATATAACTAAAACTCTTCTTTTTCATCATTAACTAAAAATCACTAATTTTTAGAATAAAGAAAAAATATAGAAATCTTCTCGAACTCTGTTATATGTGAAGACAGAGAAAACGATAGATACAAACGAGAATAAAGTCAAAAATAATAACTATATGGTCGGAAATGGGAAGAAAATCAATCTGTTTTAAAGTGTTCAGCAATATGTTGAGTAGTTATTGTCTGTATTGTTGAGACAGAAAGAAAAGAGCGAGAACTCAAGATTTGAAATGATGAAACATTTTTTCTGCAAATGGATGATTTGTATGGGTTGATTTGTATTTTAGGAAAAGAATGACAAGTTTGAAACAGTAGATAACAGTAGCCTGCAAGATATGACATATCTATTCAAACATCAACTAAAACATATCTGTTACATAATTCCAGGCTCATTAACCTATCAAATCCTTTGAAGGTTGCATTGAACAAGTTGCATTGAACAACGCTCAAGAAAGTGAGTTGTTCAACTGTTGGGACCACTGCTTGAGTGTGCATCAACACGTTCACCTAAAACAAAAATAGTGACCCTCCATTTATCATTTAAGCCTTCTGAAGAGACTGTTCTAGAATCTTTCTGAAGTCCTTTTACAATGCCACAACTTCAAAAAAAGTGTTCCTTATTGACGAGCTCACAAAAGACCAAGAACTCTATACTAACCTCAAAGACGGCAACGACATGCTTGAATACCGAATCAGCAAGCTGAAGGCAAGCTTGAAAATTATTGGGATTCACATACTACAGGAAACATCTGATCTTCTCTCAGATATTGAAAGCATGCTAAGGCAAGAAAACACAATCAATTATATCCATATTGCTAAGGAAGTAATAATAATCAATCTTCTTTTTAATCTTATTTGTGGTTCTGATCAGGTCAATAACAATGGACCTAATCAGAACCACAAACAAGAAGTCATGGGATGCAATTTAAAATTCAAAAATTGTCGCCTTCGCTTAGATTCCTTATTTTAACCGCAATTGTTCTTATCACAAGTTTTCTTGACTTACTGTACATCATTTTAACCCTCGGTGTCTGCAAAGCTGCTTTCTTGGTGTTCTGTTATTTTCTATGTAGGTGATCATCCCGACCACGCTACCTAGTCGCATCTTCCTAGCAAAGTGTTCGTATGCACTACTTTTCTTTGAGAGAGACAAAAGATGAATTTTCATTACTGGATACACTTTCATATTTGCACTTATTCAGATTTCTCGTATTTTAATTCAGTTTTATCTTCCAGATTCTTTAAAAGTTTCTTGCTACCCTATGTTTCCTCTTAATTAGCTCTCAAATGATATAGTCTTTCATCAACTCCCCTTTCCCTCGCAGGTATTCTCCTACGGCTCCTTCTGGCATATAATCATCTTCTCGAACAACCCATCTATATAAATCTGAGCCAGGGGAATTTCTATTGATTTTTCGTTCTTGTTTGATGCAGTGCGAGGCTTCGAAGGCCTTCTCAGAGTCCAATGCACACTTAAAGTTAAGTCCAATCGGTATTGGATCTCTACACTGACACCAAATATTGATCCCTTCTCAAAAATTAACATGCATAAACATGATAGTAGTAGTAGTAGTAGTAGTAGTAGTTCACCATTTTTATTTTTAAATCTGTTTTCTAGATTATTTATTTACTATATAATAAAAAAGTTACAACATTGGATTAATTAAGGTATATGATGATTGTTAAAAAAAATGTGAACAGTCGTGACTTTTTGTTTAACACATTCAAAATAGTTGATACATCAAATTTCCCATCTGTTACGACTGATGAATCAACTCAATAAAAATAGTTAGTATTTTATTAAAAAAATGGTTATTGAAAAGGTGAGAAGTCTTCAATTTTTTAATTGAGAAAAAGGCTATTTAAATTTAACAACTAATTAATAATAATAAGCAGAAAAGTCATGACTTGTCACAATAATAAAAAACTCACCAGCTTGATTTAATTAAGTCATTTTTCTTTTCACAAAAATAATAAAGAAATAAATGATAAACACAATTTATAACCGTAAAAAAATAATTATTTAATTTGAATAATTGATGTTAATGTTAAATAGGCGACAAGTAGTGACTTTTTGCCATTTTTATTTTTAAATCTGTTTTTTTAATTTATATAATAAAAAAGTCACCAAATTTAGATTAATGATATGATGATTATTAAAATAGATTATATGTTTCAACAGATAGATTATCTGATGCAAAAGGTTATCGATTTGTTACAATAGATAGTATATTTGTTGTCACAGGTGGGTTATCTAATGCAACAAATATAGAATCTATTGTTACAGCTCAATAAAAACAGTTTGTGGAAAGAACTAATTAATAATAATAAGCTGAAAAGTCATGAATTATCACAATAATTAAAAAGTCGGTCAACAGCTTGATTTAATTAAGTTATAACTTTTCATAGTAATAAAAAAGTCACCAGTTTGTATGTAATTAATAAATAGAGGTGAACAGTAGCGCATTTTTGCTTAACTCATTCAAATTCAATCCTCTATAAATAGGTCCCTCCTTACTCGTTCATTCTACTACACTCTATTTATTTCTTGCATCTTGTCTTTCATATTACACCTTCAACCACTTTATCTTTCCTGACTCAGGTAAGTTTTTTTCTTGCTTTTTGTGTAAATATACCCAATTGGTAGTATATGTTGTATTACATTCAAATTCTTTTCTTTATTTTTGTTTTTACGTTTTTTGTTAATTCATGTGTGTTCTAGATATGGCTGATCTAGTGTGGGACGTTGCTTTTCTGAAGGATGCCATGTAGGAACTTAAGAGACAGGTTCATGACCTGCAGTGGGAGTTGGGCGCCGTGAAAGCGAGGATGCTCTGAGAGATCTGCAAGCTGAGGAGAGCCCTGCTGCTGCCGGTTAAAGATTGGTCGGCTGGTAAAAATAATACTAATAATAATAATAATAATAATAATAATAATAATGATAATAATAATAATTAGATTATTTTTTTCTTTTAGCCTATATATTTTTCTTTGTTTTTGTTTAATAAAAAAATTTATGTTTGATCGACTTTGACGTTTTAATTCTTATTTAATTTTTATTATGTCTTTCTTCTTCTCAACAAACATGTCGACGATTAGGGAATAATTTGAATCCAATAGCAATAGAAAGAGTTAAAACATATTGGCTATTTGTTGGGTTTGTGGCAAGAGTTGTATTGTGTTGTTCCAAATAGATTTCTCATCTGTTGCAACGGAATAATTATCTGTAGAATTAGATAAATAGTCTGTTGCAATAGATAAATATTCTGTTGCAACAGATAACTAGTTTGTTGCAACAGATAACTCGTTTGTTGCAACAGATTACCCATCTGTTCAATTCAAGTTACGGGCACTATAGGACCATAAACATGAATCCAACATATGAGTCTTCTGTTGCAACAGAATATTTATCTATTACAACAGACTGAGTGATTTGTTTAAATTATGGCCTCTTATGTTGTATTCATGAACGGGTTCTATCCATTGTTGAAAAAACAGCAGTAGCAGTGCACCTAGATGACAAATTCAATTAAAAATCATAATTTTACTTCCCAAAGTCACCTATGAAGTAATGACAAAGTGGAAAGTGATGTACGAAATAAAATTTCACCTAAAAAATTGGTCAAGTAGCAGCATTAGCGGTAAAAACAACAACAATGGTCGACAAAAAGAAGATGAAGATGATAATGAAGTAGAAAATGATGATAATGAAGTAGAAGATGATGAACAAAGCAGCAGTAATAATGAACAACAAAAATTGCGAAGAGAGAGAAAACAACAACAGATTAGAAGAGAGAGAAACGCGTTTTTTTCCCCTCTATTTTCCGTTATATCAACTAACATTTGGATCAAAGTGTAAATTTAAAAACTTGTGAGTTATTTTTAAATTTCTCAAATTTCTTAATCCATAATAAAGTAATTGTCACCTCCACTCAATTATTAAGAATTGAGTCACCTACACCTCATTTTCAAACTCTTTTGTTACTTTTAGCTCAAAGCCCCAAGAAAGTACATCTTTTTTCAATATATATATTAATGGTAAGTTGGTAAAATCACTCTTTATTTTCTACGAATGAGCAATTATTAAAGAGTGTTCTCAAATTAAAAATATAATTTATTTAGGAATGGTAGGAGTATATCTTAACATGTTGGTCAAAATTCATCCAGTTTCACTTTCGAGGAGCCTGACAAGTATTTATGTATTTACTCTATATATATAGAGATTATATATATATATATATATATACTTTCTTCGTCTCATTTTATGTGTCACCGTTTGATCGGACACGAAGTTTAAGAAATAAGTGATGACTTTTTAAGTTCACAAAATTATCCCTCTTAAAGTTTTCTTTTTAATTATTTTTTCTTATAAAGTGGGATCCACTAAAGATAAAATGGAAAAGATATCATTAGATAATTATCAAATAAAAAATATGTTATTCTTTTTAAAATGGATCAAAAAGAAAATGGTCACACATAAAATGAGACGAAGGAAGTATGTCTGGATCCCCAATTTGTCTTGATTCGCAATTTGCAGGCAAAAGAGAGCATTGAAACAAGCTGCCATAAGGGAAATGGTGTGGCAAACACTGAACATTTTGTATGGTTTTCGCCAGAAATCCTCAAAGGCTCAGTGCTTTTTTTGTCTTGTAATGAGCAACTTTACAAAGTTCTCTTCTCTGAAAAATTTTAGGAATAACTACATAACTTAGCAAATATAGACTTTTAATTACTTTATTTAGCCTAAATTTTAATTAATTATAATTTATAGCCTCCTCTTGCAAATTAATTATCCCTAATTATAATTCATAATCTCTCTCATATATTTTTTCTTTTTCTTTATATTTTACTACTCTCCTTTTTCAGTTTTTTTTCTCCATTTTTTTTTGTGTTTTCTCTTTCTTTTTTCTTTTTTCACTTTTTTTTCTTTTTTGTTCTCTTTTTTCCATTTTTCTTTTTATTTTTTCTCCTTATTTTATTTTCTTATTTATTTTTTGCTACTCTCCTTTTTGTATTTTTTTCCTTCTTTTTCTTTCATTTTTTCTCCCTTTATTTTTTTTTCTTTTTTCTCCTTTTCATTTTTTTTCTTCTTTTTATTTGTGCGAACTAACAAATACAAATACAAGTGCGAACTATAAAATATAGAGAAAAAACATCTTTTCCCCCCTGAACTTGTCCTCCAAACTCACTTAAGCACTTAAACTTAACTTTCATTTATTTACCTCCCTTAACAACTTTCAAGTGAATTAAATTCACCCCTATGGCTGACGTGGCAAAAAAAAGAGTGATTTTTTTTTAAAAAAGGGCCACTTTATTGCTATTATTATTTAAAAAGGGCCACTTTATTGCTAAAATTAAAAGAAAATCAAGAAAGGGCATGTCTTCTTCATGAAGACATTTTCATCTTCTTCATCACTCCCCTTCCCTATTCCCACCCCAACCACCACCCCACCCCAACACTCCATTTCTTCATCTTCTTCATACCTCCACCCCGTTTCTTCGTAATCCTCTTCCTATCAAGTCCTAATTGATTCAAAATTTTATTTTTTGACAATCAAAAAGGCTTCAAGATTGATGAACAAGTTTGGTTCTTGGCCAAGAATTTCATGTCATGCGAATATCATCTATGCCATTTCTAAATTTGGGACTGTTTATGCCATTTCTGTAGACATTTTGAGTAGAAGATTGAAAATTTGAGAGTTTTGGGATTTTAGATTTTGGTTAATGTGAATGAATTTGAATTTGAGATTTTGTGTATTGATGTGTTTTTGTGATCATGTACTTGTATTTAGTCTATTGTTGAATTTGCTCAAGTTAATTCCAGTTAATTTTTCATTTGATAAAGAAAAAAAATTCATTGAAAAGCTTGCAACATGGCTCACTGGAACAGTGAATTTCGGTGATGGACGGAGTATTTTGAATGTTGTTTCTGGTGTTCACGAGTGAAATCAAGGGATTGGGGGGTCGATTTTGTGTCAATGGACAAAATAAAGATTATTGTTCTTGTTCATCAATTTTTTTACAAAAATTCAATATTTTTAGTGTTTCTTGAATTCGGTTGTACTTAAATTTACATAATTTATACATTTTAATACATATTTTACCTTTTTTTGAGAATCTTTATGAAATTCTTTAGTGTAATTTTGGTGGTGGCAGTCGTCGTGGTGGTGACGACGGTGGTGGTTGCCGAAAGTTGCCAGCAGAGGTGCTGAGTTTAGAGAGGATTGGTAGGAAAGTGGAAGTGGAGGAAGTTAGAGCTAGGTTTGTTCATGGCCCCTCCTCCAATTTTTTGTTCATGATTTCTCCTCCTATGTGTATATAATCTGCAGGTTTGAAGAAGATGAAAGGGAGGGGGGGTTGTATTTTTTTATTTAAAAATATTATATATATATATATATATATATAAATATTTATATTTATTTATTTTTATTTTATATATATTTAAAAAATATTTTGTTTGCATGGCATTGACGTGGCGTTGATGTGTGAGCGAGTGTAACACACTCTCCGGTGTGAGAGTGGTATTCAGTTTTAAAGGGTGAAATTAATATATTTTAAAGATGTTAAGGAGGGGGGGGGGTAAAATAAATAGAAGTTTAGTTTAAGTGCTAAAGTGAGTTTGGAGGACAAGTTCGGGGGAGAAAAGATGTCTTTTCTCTAAAATATAAATGCGAACTATAACATGCAAATACAAGTGTGAACTATAAAATACAAATACAAATGCGAACTATAGCATACAAATACAAGTGTGAATTATCTTTTGTATTTTTTAATTATTAAAAAGGAACAATTAATTTTTTTCTATGAATACTTGTTTGTATTTATTGATACGAGTTGTATTTATTGATACAAAT
The DNA here is from genome assembly GCA_030864215.1 of Capsicum pubescens. NCBI lineage: Eukaryota > Viridiplantae > Streptophyta > Magnoliopsida > Solanales > Solanaceae > Capsicum > Capsicum pubescens. The sequence continues at coordinate 78,235,554 of CM061546.1, forward strand.
AAATACAATTTAAATTTTTATACAGATACAATATATTCAAATTTGTATTTATAAAATCATTTATTTGAAATTGTATTTGTATCAAGTAATATTTGTTTATTTACAAATGCGAATGATAATTTTGACATACAAATACAAAATGGTACATTTTGCATCAAATGATACATTACATATTTATATATTTTAGAATCAAGAAAATACAATTAATGCATTTTCTTGTTTGTATACAAATATAAATGATAAATTGTACATACGCACGGCTAAATACAATATGTAATCAACTTACAAATACAAATACAAAATAATTTTTTAAAAATAAAAAGATATTGACGAAAATAGAATACAAATACAAATATAATCTAATTATACAAACACAATAAAACCACAATAAAAATATAATCCTATATAATATACATTCAATTATAAAATACAAATACAAAATAGTTCTTTAAAATACAAGTGTGAATTATATAAAACATAAATGACAGTGCGAACTAACAAATACAAATACAAGTGTGAACTATAAAATACAAATACAAGCGCGAACTTTAAAATTCAAATACAAATACAGTTGTATCAATGAATACAAAATATTAATGACGGTATGACTACAAATACGACAAACAATTATGATATTTATGTTATCATCCATGACTTATACTCGAGTAGTCATATTTTTCAAAAATATAAAATAGAACAAAAAAAATTATATGAAAATAAGTACAAAAAAAAAATTAAAAAATTCAAAGAAGAAAGGAAATAGAAGTTAGAGATAGAAAAGAGAAAAAAAAACAAAAAGAATAAAATAGGAAAAAAAAGAAGAAGAAAAAATGAGAAAAATAAAAAAAATTAAAAATGAAAAAGAAAAAAAATGATATTCATTTTGGTGAGACTAAATATGTAGTGTATTTATGTTTTTATGAATACAGACCACTGAGTAAAAGTAAATACAACGGATGTGAATCGAATACAGTGACTAAATAAGTACTGTATTTATATTTTATATGAATACAGACTATTGATAAAATCGAATACAACGGACATAATTGATTACAGCGGTTATAAATGGTAATTATGTAAAATATGGCTATAGAAAGTGAGTTTTACAGCAAAGTATAACTATCTCTAAAAGATCTCCAAAATTTTATGATGGGTGAGGCTCAACCAACAAAAGTTGAGTTGCTTGATAAAGTGGAAATATGGGTTCCACATTGACTTTGTGTAGCACTGTGTTCTTCTTTATTTTGTTTTCTCTCTTATCTTTTTTTGTACCATCTCCGTTTAATAATATTTTATCATTATTAACTTGATATATTATTAAAAAATAATAAATAATAAGGATAATTTTATTATATCATCTTTGAATACATAAATTTAATTCTTTAATAAAGAAATTGAGTAAAATGAATAAAAATGAGTAAATTATTATTGATTTTTCAAACTAAATAGATATTATTAAATATATATTTCTTAATAGCATAAATAAATATTGTTGGACAACGGAAGTAATAAATTGCACAAAAATGCTAAAGCTTTTTCATTCTATAGAAAATGGAAAATGCTAATTACTGTAAAAAATATTTTGTATGTATTTCTGTCCGATTTCACTCTTTTTACTTCTTTGATCTCTCTTAAGTCCTATCCAACTCAAAATAGCAAGAAAAAAAATTGTGGTGGTACGAAATTGTTTAATTTTATATTTTTTCCCTAAAATAAGCAGTAAATTTTATAATTCAATCGATGGATATTTAGTAGGCGTCTGACCATGAAAAACATAATTACTTTATTTAGAATTCTTGATTTGGAGTTGCAGTTGTGTTTGACCATAATATTTGGAGTTAATAATTTAAAATTCAAATGTATGTTTTTCTTTTTTAAAAAAAATATGATTGGAACTTGAATATAATTTAAATAGTGTTATTATATGAAAATAAAAAAATATTAGATTTTTTTTTTTTGAGGAAAATTTTTAAAAGTGAAAGAATTTCAGAATAAAATGAATAAATATTTCAGAATAAGGTGAATACAATTCATGACCAAACGGGTCCTTAGTAGCATAAACATTCATGATCATCGACTCACATTAGGCACCATTCATGATCATCAACTCACATTAGGCACCGTAACAATATATATGCATGTAAGACATCATTGATATCATCTAGACCTCTAACTCAGATATTTCTATCATGATAAAGGTAACTAATGCTTAATGAAGGCCCATATTTGTAAAGTAAGCCACCGCACGGTATTATAGCTAGAATATAGGTATTTAGATGCACAAATAAGGTCAATGATGTCAAGTAAAGCCCCCACACAGGCAACACACAATATCAGATATCACAAGTCAACAACAATAGAATATAAGGCCCTACACGGGCACACAAAAGTAGTAATAATCTCAAAATATAAATCCTACAGTTATCTTTTTCAATCCATAGCATTAGGGGTGTGCAAAAAATCGAATCGACCGATAAACCGAACCGATAAAAATGTTATTGGTTTATTGTTATTGGGTTAACGATTTTTTAATGGTTTTGTAAAAAAAATTATTGGGTTATTGGTTCGGTTCGAATTTTTCTTATTGAGTTATTGGGTAAGCCGATAACCCAATAAGAATATATATATATATATATATATATATATAATCTTAATTTCTCTTTAATTTCTATAAATTAACAAATCTATTATTTCAATTATACAAACTCTTAAATTCTCCTAACAACATTAGTTCAAACTTGAAGATTCTTGTAAATTAAAACACATCATGTAGGATTTAAGGTTACAACTAAGATTCGGTTTTTTTCATGTTAGTTACTACTATTTCTATTTTATGAGTATTTTCTTATCGGTTAAACCAAAAATCGAATCGATAAAGACTAAAAATCGATAAATCAAAAATCGATAAAAAATATCTTATTGGTTTGGTTATTGGTTTAGCATATTTAAAAATTAAAAACCGATAAATCGAACCGACCGATGCACACCCCTACTTAGCATGATTTACTTATTTATTAATTACTCAACTCAATCTAAAAGAAGTTACATAAGCCATAGCCTACCTCGAAATAGTAAAATTCTGGTCTAAAGTGCTTTAACACAGAGCCTTCCCCTTACAAATGGCCACAGAATCAACAAAGCTCAAATGGTAAAAAAAAAAATAAACCTCGAGAATCGTTCAAATTCAAAGCTCAAAGAAACAAAAATAGGAAAAAAAAGTGAAAGATAGTATATATATTGATACAACTTTGGTGGCTAAAGTGACACCCGCTAAAGCGTTTAAGTACTCACTTTAATGGTAGGCTTTGTCGCTTAAGCGGCTGCACTAACAACTTTGCTCAGTTGTAGAGTTGTCGGTGAATTCCTTGAGATTTGTTTGAAATTTTGTGAGCATAAACGAACTATGCCACTCGGCTATTTCGACGTTCCAAACTCAATGGCAGCGGTGAATTTTTAAAAAGATTATTTTCAACAAATTAATTTTTGGGACCCTCTTTTCATTATTTTTCAAATGAAGGGTCGAAATGCAAGATAAAGGTCTCAAACCCAAACTAACCACACTATCTAAATTCGATATTCCAAATCTGCTGCCACATTTCAAATTGTCATCCGACACTCAAAATAACGAATGTTGATCGAAGTCAATATTTGAATCAGTTCAAAAGTAGGTCAACTTTGTCGTATTTTTACTAGTGTCTTTTTGTAGTCACTGGTAGGTTTTAAGCTCATTCTGTTAGGTTTTAATAGTCGTAAGAAAATAAAAATGCTCAAAGTTACAACTAAAGGACCAAATTTGACCTACTTTCATAGATAAGGGCTAACTTTGAAAAACATCATACAATTGCACAAAAATCTAGATAAATGTGCACCGATAAGAAAAGTACTACTCTCTTCATCTTAATTATCGTGAGTTGGTTGATTTAGCACAAAGTTTATATTTTTGAAAAAAAGAAAGTTATTTTTGTTATAAATGTATTTACGTTATAGTGAATGTCTATTAAGATCTATTTTGATATCTATTAGGATTTGAATCATCTGTCTTTTACTTAAACTAGGAATAAATTTTTCCTATAAATAAAAGAGTTTTTTCATTATAAATTACACATCAAGATCCTTAAGAGAATAAGAATCGTTCTCTCTATATTCTCTATTCTTCTTCTTATTATTTTGTTATTTCTTAACACTTTTAAAATTTGTGGTCTGAAATAAATTTTATACACTGACTGTAAATCATTTTGTTAAGAATAAAAAAAAAATATTAAAATAAAGTTATTTTTAATTATGAAAATATGACTTTTTTTAGGGCAAACTAAAAGGAAAATAATGTCGCATAAATTGTGACATCAGAAATATACTTAATTAGTAAATAAAAGATAAGCTAAATATAGCTTAAAACTAGTAGGAACCAAAGAATACAACAATAACAATTAACATATCTTGTCTATTTTTATACGTGGAGTGTGTGAAAAATGAGTGAACGCAACTTTTACCCCTATTTTTGTAAATAGATATTTGATTCAAGAAGATGATTCTCCAGAAAATAATTTGAAAGAATTTATGAGTAAAAGATATAATGAAAATACTAAAAAAAAAATATTAATAGTACGATTATTAAAGATAATCAAGACTAGAATGATTGAAGAGAGGGCCTCCTCGGGCACGAAGGGGAAAATAACCTGCTGCTTATGATAATTTTAGCTACCTTCCATACGTGGCGGTTTTCATTTAGTACTGAATCAATATAAAGAAAATTTGTGGGGTCGATTTTGACATGCGATACAAAATATGATACGGTATAAAATTATTTGATATGAATTTAAAGTTTTATTTGGATTTATAATTTAGATTTTTTAAATTATTTTTTTCTCATAAATATGATAATCCTATGGTTTGTTAAAACTATAAAAAAGGGAAAGAATAAAAATGAAACTTCACTCTAAAATAATTCTATCATAATACCCGCTCAAAACTAATTACCTGTAATTAGCCACTAAACTAATTTCTACTTTTAGCTATTTTATTGTAGGCTTCGTCTCTTTTTCCGTTTCTTTTTTAAAAAAATTGTTGTTCCATTAAAAAAAGACGTTATTTTTCTTATGAAAAAAATTCAGTTTTTTATTTCACCACTACATTTTATAAAAAATAAAAAATGATTGTTCATTTTTTCACTATTTCTTTTTTATGTCTTTTTTTGTAACATCTTTTTTTAAAAAAATTACTTTCTTAATTGATGCTTATTTTTAACAACATAATAGTTATACAGTTTCTATACATATCATATACATATATACATATTTCATACAAACATGATACAGCTTACATGGGCCTTTGGGCTGTAGGTGACAAAAAAGTTTTAAAATGAGTTGTAGGTGACACAAGTCTTAATAATTGAGTGGAGGTGACAATTACTTAATTATGGATTAAGAAAGTTTAGAAAATTTTAAAATAACCCATAAGTTTTTAAATTTACACTTTGATCCAAATGTTAGTTAATATAACGAGAAACGAAGGTAAAAAAGGAGTGTTTTTCTCTCTTCTCATCCATCGTTATTTTCTCTCTCTTCACGATATTTGTTGTTCATTGTTGCTACTATTTTATTCATCATCTTCTGATTCATTATCATTATCATCTTATACTTCATTATCATCTTCATATTCTTCTTGTTGACCATTGTTGTTGTTGTTACCGCAACTGCTGCTCTTTGACCAATTTCTTATGTCAAATTTTATTTTGTACATCACTTTCAACTTTGGCATTTACTTGAGAGGAGACTTTGGTAAATCAAATTATGGGTTTTAGTTGAATTTGTCATCTGGGTAACTGCTAGTGTGTTGTTTTTTTACCAATAGCTAGCACGCGAACATGAATGCAACATAAGAGCAATCTGTTTAAACAAATCCATCATCTGTGGCACCAGATAAATATTCTGTTGCAACAGTAAACTCATGTTGGATTAATGTTTATGGTTCTAGGTGCCCGTAATATGAATCGAATATATGGGTATTCTGTTGCAACAAATTAGTAATCTATTTCAATAGATAAATAATCTGTTGCACCAGATTAGTTATCTGTTCCAACAGAGAAGTAATCTGTTGCAACAAAATATTTATCTGTTGCAACAGATAATTATTCTGTTGCAACAGATGAATAATCTGTTTCGAACAACAAAATACAACTCTTGTCACAAACCCAATAGATAACTCAACTTATATGTTGATCTCTTGCTATTGATACTGGATTCAAATTATTCCTTAATTGTAGACATGTCATTTGTTAAGAAAAAAAATAGACAGCATGAAAATTAATAAGAATTAAAACGTCAAATGCATCAAACATAAATTTTTTATTAAACAAAAAAATTAAAAATACATAGGTAAAAGAAAAAAAAGATTAATTATTATTAGCATCATTATCATTATTATTTGTATGGCCAGCCGGACAATCTTCAACCGGCAGCAGCAGCACCCTCCTCAGCCTGCGGATCTCCCTCAGCATCCTTACTCTGACGGCGGCCAACTCCCACTGCAAGTCATGAACCTCCTTCTGCAGTTCCCGCATAGCGTCTCGTAAAATAGCGACATCCCACATTGGATCAGTCATATTTAGAAAACGCATAAGTTGACAAAACACACACGTAAAAACAAAAGTAAAGAAAAGAAAGAATTCGAATGTAATACAACGTATATTTACACAAAAAACAAGAAAAAAAATTACCAGAGACAGAAAAAAGCTATCAAGTCCTTGAAGAGAAAGTAAGTAGTTGAACGTGTAACAAGAGCAAGGAATAAATAGAGTGTAGTAGAATGAACGATTGAGTAAGGAGAGACCTATTTATAGAGGATTGAACTTGAATGTGTTTGGCAAAAAGTCGCAACTGTTCACCTCCATTTATTAATGACATTCTTGCTTACTGTGAAAAGTTATGCCTAAATTAAATTAATCAATATTGTGATAAGTCATGACTTTTCAACTTATTATTATTAATAATTAGTTCTTTTCGGGAACCGTTTTGATATTGAGTTGTGATAACATATTATATATCGTTGCATCAGATAACTCATCTGTGACAATAGATATATCATTTGTTGCAACAAATAGATAACTTGTTGCAACATATAATCTATATATCTTTTTTTAAAAAAAATTATCATCATGACATCCAAATTTTCTGACTTTTTAATTATATAAATTAATAAAACAGATTTAAAGGTGCAACTGTTCACCTCCATTTATTAATGACATTCTTAATTACTGTAAAAAGTTATGACTTAATTAAATTAAGCAATATTGTGATAAGTCATGACTTTTCAGCTTATTATTAATAATAATTAGTTCTTTTCAGGAATCGTTTTATATTGAGTTGTGATAATAGATTATATATATGTTGCATCAGATAACTCATCTGTGACAACAGATATATCATTCGTTGCAACAAATAGATAACTTGTTGCATCAGATAATCTATCTGTTGCAACATATAATCTATTTAAAAAAAATTATCATTATATCATTAATCCAAATTTGTTGACTTTTTTATTATATAAATTAATAAAATGGATTTAAAAACAAAAATATTTTTGGTGAGTTTTTTACGGTTTAAATTGTGTTTATTATTTATTTCCTTATTATTTTCTGTGAAAAGAAATGACTTAATTAAATCAAGCTGGTGAGTTTTTTATTATTGACAAGTCATGACTGTTCAGCTTATTATTATTAATTAGTTCTTAAATTTAAATAACCTTATTCTCAATTTAAAAATCGAAGACACCTAGTTTTCAATAACCGTTTCTTTAATAAAATAATAACCATTTTTTTATCGAGTTATGGCAACAGATTGTATATCTGTTGCATCAGATAACTCAATCTGTTGCAATAACTCGACCATCTGTTTTAGGAGTTTTTTTGTATTTCTTCTAACAACTGATTCATCAGTCATAACAGATGAGGAATTTAATGCATCAACAACGTTGTTTGTTTGTTGAATGTGTTTAGACAAAAAGTCACAGTCACGACTATTCACTTTTTTCTTAACAATCATCATATAACTTAATTAATCTAATGTTGTGACTTTTTTTATATTTAATAATCTTTCTTTTATGGTTATAAATTGTGTATATCATTTAGTTCCTTATTATTTATTTATGAACTATTTTTAGGAGAATCATGACTTTTCACCACCCTCTGTTGCCACAAGTGCTCAATCCCTACCTCCAACCGTCGACATATTGAGAATAGGGAATAAATAGAATGATAATTAAATATTAAATAAGAATTAAAAATTTAAAGTCGACCAAACCAAACCAAATATATACATATATTTTTGAATCCCTTATAGGTAGATCCGATATAAAAAAGGAAAATACATGCGCTAAAAGAAAGAAAAAACATAATCTAATTATTATTACTACTGTTATTATTATCATTACTATTATTCTTATTATTACTATTATTACTATTATTACTATTATTACTATTATTATTGTCAACCAGATAATTTTCATCTGGCAGCAGCAGGGCCCTCCTCAGCCTTGCTCTGAAGTTGGCCAAATCCATCTAGAGTTCATCAAACTGCCTTTGAAGTTCCCGCAAGGACTCGATATGAATCTTCTTGTACGAATTTGGATCAGCCATATTTGTATTGTAAGTGTAGTAGAATGAACGAGTGAGATAAGAAAAGGAGGTCGGAGGGACCTATTTATAAATGATTGAATTGGAAGGGGTGACTTAGTCAAACAAAAAGCCACGACTATTCATATCCCTTAATTAAATAAAACTGGTGACTTTTCGAATATGTAAAATTAAAAAAAAAATGGATCTAAAGACAACATTTTATATTTTATTGTATTTTGGAAATAAAAGAAAAGTGCTTTACAATAAATCTAACAGATGGGTAATCTGTTGCAAACTATATTCCATCTGTTAGATAACTTGCAACATATTGACGATCTGTTGCAATAGATTGATATATCAGTTTGTTTTTCTAGATGTGGCGTTTGTTGCAACTTGCTAGTCATTTGTTTATTCAATTTAAGCCATAGATGGGCTAGGAAGACTAAGGTGCGTGCAGATGGATCCATTATCATATGTGTGTGAGTTAAGAAGTATTACTGATAAGGTCACCGGTACAACACACATAAAGTACAATATTTTTATAAATATAGTTTTTATCCGATTAGGCACTGATCATTCAAACAAGATCCTGCATTGTACAGTTAAGTTTGATGGGTTCGAATTGATAAGACTGATGGCCTCATAAAGATGGTGCAGATACCTTGTTACGAATTACTAACGATTGTTGCTAGTGTTTATGCGTGTCAAGTTTTGAGAAGGGATCAATATTTGGTATCATTGCAGAGAACCAATAGCAATTGAACTTAACTTTAAGTGTGCATTGGACTCTGAGAACACCTTCGAAACCTCGCACTACATCAAATAAGAACGAAAAACTAATAGAAATTCCCCTGGCCTAAATTTATATGGAAGGATTGATCGAGAAGATGATTATACGCCAGAAGGAGCCAAAAGAGAATGTCTGGGAGGGAAAGGGGAGTTGATGAAAGACTATATCATATGAGAGTTAATTGAAGAAGATACATAGGGTAGAAAGTAACTTCTAGCGAATCTGGCCGAAGGAATTATCTTAAAACATGAGAAATCTGTATCAAGTGCAAATATGAAAGTGTATTCGGTAATGTAAATTCATTTGTTGTCTCTCTGAAAGAAAAATAATACAGATGGACACTTTGTTAGGGAGCTGTGACTAGGTAGCGTGGTCGAGATTATCACCTAGATACAAAATAGAAGAAGACCAAGAAAGCCACCTTACGGGTATCGAGGGTTGAAATGATGTACAGTAAGTCTAGAAAACTTGCGCCAACAGCAATTGTAGTTAAAGTAAGGAATCTAAGAAAATGAGGCAATTTATGAAATTTAAATTGCATCCCATGCCTTCTTGTTTGTGGTTCCAATTAGCTCCACTGCTATTGTCCTGATCGGAACCACAAACGAGATTAAAAGACAGATTGAGTATCATTACTTCTTTAGCAATATGGATTAGTTGATTGTGTTTTCTTGCCTTAGCATGCTTTCAACATTTCTTGGAGAAGATCAAATGCTTGCTGTAGTATGTGAATCCCGATAATTTTCAAGCTTGCTTCCAGCTTGTTGATTCTGTATTCAAGCTGGTTGTTGCCGTCTTTAAAGTTGGTATAGAGTTCCTGATCTCTTGTGAGCTTGATTAGGAATACTACCTTCAAAGTTATGGCATTGAAGAAGGCCTTTAGAACACTTTCTTCAGAAGCCTTAAAGGATACATGGAGGGTCGTTGTATTTGTTTTAGGTCAAAATGTGTTGATGCACACTGAAGATGTGGTTCCAACAGTTGAACAACACACTTTTATCGAGCGTTGCTCAACCAATTTGATAAATTAATAAGCAAGGATTTACGTAGTGTTTGATCTAAACTGAATCTACCAAGCCTATCAAACGTTATGTAACTACAGGCTCATTACCCTATCAAAACAATTATCGAGCCTGGAGTTACGTAACGTTTGATAGGTTTGATAGAGTCGGTTTAGATCAAACGCTACGTAACTCCTTGCTTTTAATTTATCAAATTGGTTGAGCAATGCTCAATAAAAGTATGTTGTTCAACTGTTGGGACCACATCTTCAGTGTGCATCAACACATTTTGACATAAAACAAACACAACGATCCTCCATGTATCCTTTAAGGCTTCTAAAAAAGTGTTCTAAAGGCCTTCAAGAATGCCACAACTTTAAAGGTGGTGTTCCTGATCGAGCTCATAAAAGATCAGGAACTCTAGACCAACTTCAAAGATGGCAACGACCAGCTTGAATACAGAATCAGCAAGCTGGAGGCAAGCTTAAAAATTATCAAAATTCGCAAACTAGAGCAAGCCTCTGATCTTTTCCAAGAAATATTGAAAGCATACTAAGGCTATAAAACACAATCAATTATAACCATATTGCTATGAAAGTAATGATACTCAATTATTCTCTCAATCATGTTTGTGGTTTCGATCAGGTCAACAGTAGTGGACCTAATCGGAACCACAAACAAAAAGGCATTGGATGTAATTTAAAATTCAAAAATTACCGCCTTTGATTACATTCCTTACTTTAACTTCAGTTGCTTTTGGTGAAAGTTTTCTAGACTTACTATATAACATTTTAACCCTCGATTCCCTTAAGGCGGCTTTCTTGGTCTTCTGCTATTTTCTATTTAGGTGATAATCCCGACCATACTACCCAGTCGCATCTCCCTAGAAAAGTGACCAGATGCACTATTTTTCTCTTAGAGAAACAACAAATGGATTTTTCATTATCGAATACACTTTCATATTTGCACTTGATACAGATTTCTCATATTTTAAGATAATTTCTTCGGCCAGAATCGCAAGAAGTTACTTTCTACCTTATGTCTAATGATATAGTCTTTCATCAACCACCCATTTTCCCTCGAAGGCATTCTCCTACCACACCTTCTGGCGTATAATCATCACCCCGAGCAACCCAACCATATAAATTTGGGCTAAGGCAATAACTATATTGGTTTTTCATTCTTGTTAGAGGCAGTGCTAGGCTTCAGAGGCCTTCTCAGAGTCCAATACACCCTAAAAGTTAGTCCAATCGCTATTGAATCTCTTTACAATGACACCAAAACTAGATCCCTTCACAATACTTGAAAAATAAACATGAGCAACAATCGACATTAAATCTTAACAGGGTATCAGAACCTTATTTATGGTCCCTCAGCCTTATCAGTTCGGACCTACCAAACTTAACTATAAAATTGCAGATATCTTGTTTAAATGATCTACGACTAATCGGTAAAAACAACATTCACAAAATCAGTGTACTCTATGTATGTTTCCACGATAACATTATCAGTAATACATACCTTCTACATATGAAATGGTTCCATTTGCATGCAACTTATTCCTCCAAACCCATCTTTACTGCAGCCTCTTGTGATGGTCGAGCGTAAGTTGATCAACTGTCAGTTTCTTATATCTACAAAGAAAAGAAATTAATGTCACAGAAAGAACATTATCCATCTGTTCAACAGATGTAGAGTCTATTGCATCAGATGTAGAGTCTGTTGCAATAGATCTGGAGTCTGTTGCAACAGATGTGGAGTCTGTTAGAATACATCAAACCAACCTTGCTGATGGTTTTATTTGTTTCAACAGTTGCTCCGCCTGTTGCAACATCAACAACAACATAAATTACAAAGAAACAACAAATAACAAACATCAACAACAAAAAACCAACAACATTTATTCCAACACCATCAACAACATCACCAATAATAAAGAAGCAACATCCTTTGTTCCAACACCATCAACAACAACACAACACACCACAACTTCCAACAATGCCAACCCAATTAACAACATCAATAACAACATAAACAATAAAGAAACAAACAAAATACATACAAAAAATGATACTGCCAACAAAGCTTTTAAATTTCTCCCAACAGAATATGTTTTTGCATATTGTAATAAAAATTCTTGGTTCATTTATTCAACACTTAAAAATTTCTTCAAATTTTTTAAATAAATATGATATGGGTAATGGTAATTAAATAAAAAAAATAGATGTAAATAACTTGCAAAGAAAAAGACGAGAATGAAATAGCAATAGTGAACCATACCTTAACGTCAAAAGGGGATCAAAAATGCAATGTCTATCGAACAAAGATATGGATTAATTTAGATCAGAAAGGATCTTTATGAAAAAGAGAAGAAAAAGGAGAGAAGGGAGAAAAAAGGTTGTGATCACCCTAACCTAAAGAGAAGAGAAAGAAAAAAATGAGAGATGAATAAAATAAATTTAGGGTTGAAGCTGAGGAGAGATGAGATAATTCTAGATGTATCGTGTATGTAGACGTAAGTTTCAATATCCATTAATTAATATAATTAATATTCATTAATAATTTGAGGGGCACGAGGAAGACTAGTGACATTGAAAAGACAAGATAAGACTATTCAATGAACATATTTTTGAGTTATCCAAGAAAAAAAAACTCTTTATTTTTTTCCGCATTTTGTAGTACTTACTACTTTATCTACTTGGATAGAAGTTTGCTTTAAAATTAAAAAATAATAATTCAAACATATATGTTATCTTTTGTAACAGATATCAATATCTATTTAAAAATCCCAACAACACAGTCATCTATTACAACAGATACAAATATCTGTTTAAAAATCCCTTTCTATTTGATAATTAAATCAGATATGTCAACTGTTACAACAGATATCAATATCTGTTAAATATCCCAACAACTCAGTCATCTGTGACGACAGATGTAAATGTCCATTTGATAATTAAATCAAATATATCATTTGTTACAACAAATATCAATATCTATTTGAAAATTTACAATAGCTCAGTCATCTGTCACAATAGATGCAAATGTCTATTTGATAATTAAATCAGATATGTCATCTGTTGCAACAGATGTGAATATCTGTTAGAAATTTCCACCAGCTCAGTCGTTTGTTCCAACAAATTTTATTGCAATTGATTTAGGTGGAACTAGGGATGAATGAATGAGCTTATAGGGTCAAAAATAACTTCAATTGAGTCTTTGCAATTGGTGTTGGTATTGCGTTCATCCCGACCCGGGTCGTCGATCGATTACTCTGAGTTGAAATAACTTAATGTTAGAATTAATATTACCTAAATTGATTTAGGTGTAACTAGGGATAAATGAATGCGCTCATAGGGGCAATAACAACTTTAATTGAGTCTTTACAATTGATGTTGATATTGCGTTCATCCCGAACCAGGACATCGATCTATCACTCTGATTTGAAATGAGCTCTGAATAACTTAATATTAATACTAATAGTACCTAAATTTATTTAGGTGAAACTAGGGATAAATTAGTGAGTTCATAGGGTCAACTACAACTTCAATTGAGTCTTTGCAATTCGCGTTGGTATTGCATTCATCCCGACTCGGGCCGATGATCGATCACTCTGAGTTAAAATGAGCTCTCAATAACTTAATGTAAATTTTAATAGTACCTAATTTGATTTAGGTGGAACTATGGATGAATGAATGAGTTCATAGGGTCAACTACAACTTTAATTGAGTCTTTTCCATTGGTGTTGGTATTGCGTTCATCCCGACCCGGGTCATTGATCGATCACTCTGAGTTAAAATGAGCTCTCAATAACTTAATTTTAAGATTAATAGTACCTAAATTGATTTACGTGGAAATAGGTATGAATGAATGAGTTCATAGGGTCAACTACAACTTCAATTGAGTCTTTGCAATTGGTATTGCATTCATCCCGACCCAGATCGTCGATCGATCACTCTGAGTTAAAATGAGCTCTCATTAACTTAATGTTAGGATTAATATTACCTAAATTGACTTAGGTGGAACTAGGGATGAATGAATGAGATCATAGGGTCAACAATAAGTTTAATTGAGTCTTTGAAATTGATGTTGGTAATGCGTTCATCCCAACCCGGGTCGTCGATCGATCACTCTGAGTTGAAATGAGCTCTCATTAACTTAATATTTTAAAAACTAGTATATCTTTTGAAATTTTAAAAATTAATTAAGATCAATTCGGACCAAATTAATAATTTCAAAACTTGTCATTCTTTTCCAAAATTACAAATCTTCCATTTGCGAGAATAACTTTTCCTCATTTCAAATCTCAAGTTATGGATCCTCTCTATCTTCCTCTCTCCCTTTCAATAATACAAACAACAACTACTCAACATATTGCTCAACCCTTCAAAACAGATCAATTTTTTCTCCATTTTCGACCATATAATTGTTATTTTCGACTTCATTCTCACTTGTATTCATCATTTTCTCTATCTTCATAGGTAACAAAGTTCAAGAAGAGTTCTACACTTGTTTTTTATTCTAAAAATTAGGGCTTTTTAGTTAATGATGAAAAAGAAGACTTTTAGTTGTATTATCTTTGAGAATGGGTTAACAATTTTGTGTTTTGATGCTGAAAAAGTAGGAAGCACCCGAGAAAACCCTAGTTTTTGTCTCAATATTTTGTTGACTATCGTGGTATTATTGGATGGTGTTTGTGGTGTTGTTGGTGGATGTTGTTATTGGTGTCGATATTTGTGTTTTTGGTGGTGGTGTCAGTGGTCTTGGTGTTTGTATTGGTGGCATTGGTGGTGGTCTTGGAGGCATTGGTGGTGGTGTTGGTGGTCCATCTATTGCAACAGGTGAGATATCTATTGGGAGATATTAAATAGGTCTCCAAACAGATGATTCCCCATCTGTTCTAACTGATGGGTTATCCATTGGAGTATTTTTTTTGTAATGTAGCGTAGAATAATTTATTGAAATTTTTCTTAGCTTTTTTTTTAAAAAAATTATGCAGACATAAAATGCAATGTATTTTTTGTTTTTTCTATTGTTTGTAGTTAAAAGATGTCTCCCAAAATAAAGGAAACTAAAAGTGGATCAACTTTTGACCACCCAACAAAAATGGCTAGAGTACAGATAAATTTGGAGAAACTTCCTGAACAATCGAAAAGTGATAACTTCTTCTCACCAATGGGGCGTGAAATAATATTAAAATCCTAGCATAATTCTATCAAAACCATTAGTATCGACAGGTTTCGAGTTGTGATGCCGATGGATAGCCCTGACAAAGTAACTGGTGATCTTGTACTTAAATGTCAGTTGGGGAAATATTTTGATAAATTAAGGAGAGTTATGAAGAATGAAAACATGGATGGACTTTTTAACAAAAGTTGTTTTGCATACTTTCTTGAGCTGCTGGAGGACTGCACTCTCCGTTTCCCAATGAGCATGGTATATGGTCTTCTCAAGCGTAGGATCAAGTACGCGGGGGATGATAAAGATCCAAAGGAGGGCAAAAAAAAGAAGGATAAAATCTGGATCAACTACTATGGCATGCCGGTCTGTTTTGGGTTGAAAGAGTTTGCCATAGTGACGGGCTTGAGATGCGATCGTCCAGAAGAACCTCTCATCAAGAAAACACCCCACAAAGGGTCCAACAAATGCAAGGGAAAAAAGATGGGTTTCTGGGTATTGTTGGACGTAGTAGCTACAAAGCAGAGGATTTAATAGTAGATCTCGAGGATAAAGACATACCAAAGCACTGCAGGGATAAATTGTTCTTAGTTTGGTTTGTCCATTCCGTTTTATTGGCAAGAAACGTCAGAAAAGTCATAGAAGATGATTTGTTGACACTTGTTGATGATATTGATAAATTTAACGACTATCCCTGGGGATATGACAACTACTAATTGACTGTCCAATATTTACTGACAAAGCTATCCACAGGAACGATCACATTATACGGCTTTCCTTGGGCTTTCATGGTAAAATTGATCACTATTTTTACTCATCCATTAATTTATAATGAATATAGTTATTATGACTTTTTTTGCTTGCAACCTGTTTACATTTTTAGGCTTCGGCATGTGAAGCCATTCCTCCCCTCCGAAAGCAGTTCAAGGATTACCCGGATGAGTTTTCTCATCCAAGGGTCCTTAGGTGGTTGGCAGCTGTAAAGGGCAGCAAAAAAAATATTAAGGAGAAAAAGGTTGATCTATTTAACCTTCTGGATAATGCAGTACGTCTTCTTTCAACTAAAATAATTTACCTCAAAGAAAGATATTGAAATAGATATTCTATTTGTTGCAATAGAGGGGTCGTCTATTGCAACAAATTACCCATTAACTGCAACTGGTGTAATAGATGGCTAATCTGTTGCGACAGACGATCCATATTTTGCAATAGATTAACAATTTGTTTCTCTAGTTATCTGAATCCAACTCAATAGATTACCCATCTACTACAAATTATGCAATAGATGTGTAATCTGATGCAACATATTGTAAATATATTGTGACATATAGATCAGCTGTTGCGGCAGCTATATCAGCAGTTGCATAAGTTGGATTTGTTAACATCCATGTAACCCAACTGACTGCAAATTATTATTATATGATTTAAATGCCTCCTGTCTTTTTTATAGGTTGTGCATCCCTCGATCGTGCTTACCATTGATGAGTTGGGGATGACTTTTCTTCTTACTTTGGGTCTTGTTGATACAAAATAAAACCCAACGATGGAGTTAATAAAGAAGTAATTGGCTGGAGCAACATCCATAAGAAGAGCAGTTAGGCAAGGTCAGCCTAATGTTGAAGCTATTCACGACCAACCTCAAACTATAACGGATCTGGGTGATTCTTCTGGGGGTGTTTCTGGTGGAGTTGTTGATGATGGTGGCAGCCATCCTGCTTCTACTGCCAGCCGTGATTATGAACATGTTAATGCTCAGCAAAAAATAAATACGTTTGAAAACACCCCTTGCACAGGTCTCTCTCACCTCTACACCGGTCCCTTCCACCTTTATAGTAGTCCCTCTCACCTCTCTTCACTCTCATATTCTCATTGCAAATGCAAAGTATGCAAATAAAGAGAGGATAAACTACTTGAAAAGCTAGGGGCTATTGTTGAAGCTACCGAGGAGTTAAAATCCAGGAGGGGTTTCATACCATCCAACGAGGTGAGGGAGTCATGCACTCCTACAGTGGTGGTTAGGAGGAAGAGAAGAAAAATAAAACAAATTCTCTCTGTTCTGAAAACAACAAAAATTACAACTCCTCCCGCTCTAAGAGTTGTTGAAGTTCAGGGGCCGCTGAAGAAGGTGGACATATTCGCGGTACTTGGCAAGGATAATAAGAAAAAATTGGAAAAAATAATGAATGGCAAGACGAAGGTTCGAAAAAAATACACCATGCATTCATTTATCACCAAAGACTTCACGAATATGACAAATATGCGTGAGTGGTACGAGGACAATGTAATTTTACTTTTGCTAACCTAGCCTTCCAATCTACTCCATGAAGAAGAATCTACGCAGCAGATGTGTAATCTGTTGCAACAGCTTGGTATTCTGTTGCAACATAATACACATCTGTTGCATAAGTTGCATTGGCTGGGTAATATGTGAACTGATTTAGAGAACCCTCTACATCGGATTCTTTCCATTGTGTTTTTATTCTTTATAATTACTAACCTATTTAAAAATTATCTTTTTATTCTACAGTATGTTGATGAAATTCTCTGCCTCATGAGGGGAAGGCAATTAGCATACTCGGATGCTTATGATACTGCCGATAGGATAATGGACCTCAACTTCTACAATAATTTCAAGGATAGCTATGATGATCTCCGTAAGCTAGCTGATTTTGGTGGCCCGGGATTTGATAAGTTAGTTTTCATGTTCCAATGGGATGAAGAAGCGATTAAATATGTTAGAGGAAAGAGTCCATATCCACACGACAAGAGTTGGACCAAGGCAAAGAGAATCCTTGCAGTCATGAATGTGGAAGTCAAACATTTTCTCGCTGTTGAGATACTACTCTATGAGGGAAAGATTAAGGTTTATAATTGCAACTTATCTGTCTTCAGTGAGGACAAGTTTTTAGCCTACATATAGCCACTCTTGAAGTTGTTGCCCAAGTTATTGACGCAGAGTAAGCTGATGAATCATTTGCTTGCTGAAGTCTTAACGAAGGAATCATGGGATTTTGAAGGTCGAAATAAGAACATCTACCTCCCAAAAAATAAAACTGGTGCAGCGTGTGGGCCATATTTTTTTGCATACATCGAGTGTTTGCTGACCGACATAGATATGACCGGTATGTTCGACGCCGTTGTGGGAAAGATACAATGGGTCTGAACTTATGGGGTACTAACTAAATGGTTGGAGCCCGTGTATAAAAAAGAATATGTACAAAGACATAAACGAACACGATAACGATTTTCATTTCAAGCCACTTCACTTTACATGTAGTGGCAATAATTTCTATGTTTGGCCAAGTTGAATTTTTATAATGCAACAGATTTTATATATGTTGTAATAGATATAACACCTGTTGTGACAGATTGATTATCTGTTGGAATAGGTTGGTCATCTGTTGCATTATACAAATGTTTCCCAGTCTATCTGTCGCAACAGATATACAATCTGTTGCAACATATAATTTATCTGTTGTAACTGATAGATAATCTATTGAAATAAATTAAGAAAGTAGGAAGACCTGTTATATAATTTCCAGCAGATGACCTAACTAAATGGTTAGAGCCCGTGTATAAAGAAAAATATGTACAAAGACGGAGACGAACATGATAATAATTTTTATTTTAAACTACCTCACTTTAAAGGTAGTGGCAATAATTTTGATGTCTGTGGATAGTTGAATTTTTATATTGCAACAGATAGTATCTCTGTTGTAATAGATATAGTACCTGTTGTGACAGATTAATTATTTGTTGGAATAGGTTGGTCATCTGTTGCATTAATAGATGTTTCCCAGTCTGTCTGTCGCAACAGATATCTAATTGTTGCAACATATAATCTATTTGTTGCAACTGATAGGTAATCTGTTGGAAAAAATCAAGAAAGTAGGAAGACCTGTTATATAATTTCTAGTAGATGACCTACGTGTTGCATCTCATGTTGCAACATATGTCTAAATCTATTTGATAAGATATGTCGTCTATTGCAACAGATGTATCATCTGTTGCAATATTTGAATCTAGTATTTCATTTCAATTAACATGTTCAAAACTAAGAATTAAATTATATTCAAAGATAGCATAAAATAAGTTGAAGCCTTCGGAAATGACATGAAATAACTCAACAAATAAATGAAATATAAAAAAATCATTATGGGTACAAATGATCTACTCTGATCTACTCTACAAATAAATCAACAAGTTAAACCAAGGAGGATGGGTTATTACATTGACGGACTCAAGCTATAAACACCTACTCAATATGGATAAGTTGTTCTTCATCCGGTGCTGCAGAATTCGGCTTTGGTCGTCGTGGATCTTTAATGTCGCTTGCGTACGGCTTCTGAGCTTTCACTTCTTCGTATTTCCATAAAAGAGAAGCATATCTTTTGTGGAGTAATCCGGCATCAAGTCCATCACTTGGTACTTGTAATCCATCGCTCAAATACTCGGTGTACGCAGTAACAAAAGGACTGCAATCCCTGTATTTAAAAAAAATAGATAATCCATATCTTGCAGTTTATGCAAGCGCTGTGAAATTTTTGAAATGAAACTAAATCATGACACTTAAACTTACAGGCTACCAATGGTTTGTTGAGCATTCCTTCAACATATTGCAAATCAAATGGATTACCCATTTTATCTTGGTATGCGTCAATCGTCAACCAATCAGTACGAACTTTTTGGTTCAAAAAGCCACTTATATCAAGGTAAGTAGGCAATATTTTGGCCAACATTTATATCTCAGACGACGGGCTGAAATGTCTCTTTCACGACATCGAGTCATAAACTCGGATGCGTCTCTCTTTTAGAACGAGACAGCCAACACCCAATGGAATTCATCACCACAATTGATTGAGATGTACACTCCATCGACCAAATGCTAAGGTAAGCTAGATGGAATGCTAAAAACTTTGATGATGTTGATTAAGTATTCCTTATTTCAGAAAACTTCCAGTTGTTGTTGACAATACCTATGTAGGAATTATTGATGTAAACTTCGTACAAATAATTGTCTGTCGTGTATCTGTATTATTCTTGTATTTGCAACTTGGCCTTCTTTCGAAGGTAGTAAAAAATAACATCGATGTACTACGCATATTATCAAACATTTTAAATTACGTGACAAAAAAAGTAATACGCAGATGAAATTAAATAAAGTATTAATTAATAGTAATATGTATGACATTTAAACCTCATCATTCCAGCAAGTTTAGGGTTGTGACATCAAATTGAATCAATTCTTCATTTCGGGATGTGCATCAATAAAGTCGAACATATCAAAACCAAGACTCGATTCGTTCACTTTGTAGTGTTCGTTATTTTGTTTTCTACATGATGATTTATATGTGTTAATGTCACGTTCTTATAACAAGAATTGTATAAACCAATATCTTTAAAAATTAATTTATGTACCTAGCTTTAACAGCCCATCGACAATCCATTCTGAATAGTCATTGATCAATTGTGTTAGCTTTTTTGGAGCCTCGTCTGAGATGTTGAACCCTTCAAACGGGTAATTCTTCCGTTCTCCCGGACTGACAGACTCCACTTTTTATTCTTCTTTGGAAGCATTTGATGGATTACCAAATGTGATATTATGCTCTCCAGCAGTAGCTTCTACTATAACATCCACCTGGAAAGCCAAAAATTGTCAATGCTAATTACAGATATACAACAGATTGTCCATTTCTTGCAATAGATAAGTCTTATGTTGCAACAAATGGATCTGGGATTAATTCGAACATGTAAATCATAGCAGTACGATAATTTTGAACAGATGACCCATCTGTTGCAATGTACGACTCATCTGTTGCAACAGATAATACATCTGATGCAATAGGTTAGACAACAGTTGCAAAAGATGTATATATCTATTTGATAATTTTCAACAAATGTATCATCTGTTGACATAGATATGTGCCTGTTCATTTGTTGGAACAAGTGATGTACATTCACCTTCTTCAGCTCATGTTGTTCTCCTGTGGACCTTGCACATTGAACAATGGTACAAGACAAAGACAGAGGCGTTGTAATTTTGCTTTTTTCGATGCTTGATGGTGCCTTGGAAGTATCTTTCCTTCTTCTCTTAGCCACCTTGATATCTAGTGGAGTGTATATATATGAAATCCTCTTTGATGGAATGACACCCCTCTTAGATGCTATTTTATTTACCGAAGCAATTAGTGCATTAATAGCATTAATTACTCCATCGGGTATCGCCTTGCAGTCTTGACATTTGCATGCAGAACTTTCGCTAGATGTGGTAAAATATAGAGAAAAATATGTACAACCAGTATGACCATAATCATAATGGCTTTTTGTTTAAAAAACTGTAAGAGGAGCATCATTAGCCCTAACAACACCACTACCACTACCATCATCAACAGCAACAAGCCCCCCTCTAAAATTATTTTTCTTCTGATAGTTGTTGCTCCAAACAATTTTATTTTTATTCCATCAATGATCTTAGGGTACGATAAAGTTTGCACAAATCGTAAAGTAAGAAAAAATGGCATCTTTAACTCTCAGTTGGTCGGAACAAGCCACAGATGGACAATCTAAAATAAATCAGTACATATATTAGAATGATGATGAAATTATTTAACATAATCATTAATTAAAATAAAAACTTGATTAGAATTGGACTTACTGCTTCCTTGGGGGGGTTGAAAAGATCAAGAAATTTTGCATTTTTATCAGTTTTGGCCAACAATCATCTCGGGATTTTTGGACAGGAAACTTCTTCCTGGTAGTTCACTTGTTGTCTTAAATAAGGAATGGCTTCAAATGCCCAAGCCTATAACATAACGCCAATAAATCAAAAATATTATTGAATAATAAAATAATGAATCATATCATGATAAAAGAAATATTTACCATGAAGGCCCATGGAAAGACATATAAGTTGACAGTCTTTGGCGTTAACAGAGTCACTAACTATTACACAGTCATTTTGTAGCTTTCATAACCCCAAGGATAGTCGTTAAATGCCTCAAGATCCTCGGAGAAATTTATTAAACTGGGACTTATGTTGTTGTTAACGTCTCTAGCCCAAAGAATATTATGTACAAACCAAACCAAGCATAATGATTGCTTGTGCTTCTTTGAGAGTCCTTTACCTTTCAACGTTTCTGTCAAATTTTTGTTTTTAAAGCTTGGACCAACAATGGACACCAGGTCCTCACGATCACTCAACTTGCCTTTGCCTTTTTTGGGTGTACGAGGTGCTTTTTTTGGGTCAGAGTAGATATAACTTAAGAAGGAGAAGAAGGATAACATTTTAATTCGGTAGCTATGACAAACGCCTTCCAACCAAAACAAACAGGCATGCCACAGTAATGTATCCACACCTCATCCATCTTGTCTTTATTTTTATATATAAACCTACACTTGAGAAGATCGTATACCATTTTCATCTGGAAACGAGCATTGTTGTCCTCCGGTAAATCAAGATATTGCCCAAAGCAGCTTTTCCTGAAATAAGCATCCAATTTTTGTTCTCGAAGTATTTTTCTGAAGGCATCAAAAGATTTTTCCATGGCTGACTTAACCAAAAAATCACCCGTTAAATCTGTGACACCATCGCACTGCATTTTCACAAGATAACGATCAATGCTGAAGGTTTTGACCAACTCTTCGGCGGAAGGGCTATTAGAATTTGTATCATCTCTTTTGAGACATTCTTCCTCCTCGTGTTCATTATCTTCTGCTCCTGATTGAGATAACGCTTGTAAAGAAAACTCATAGAGTGATGGATATAGCCGAGCTACTGCACTTATTTCTTTACTTGGACTTGATTCGATTTCTTTTCTTTTGGCAGCCATATTATCTTAAATTAACAGGAACAAAAAATAGATTATAATTGATTAATGTATCATTAAAAAGGGATAACTGTAAATATAATATGCACAATGGTAAAATAACAGTTCCAACAGATCACACATTTGTTGCACCAGGTATGTTATCTGTTGCAACATATAACCGACCTGTTGCAACAGATTAGTAAACCATTGGAAACAATAAAAAAGATCACTAATCTGTTGCACCAGGTAGTTTATCTGATGCAAAATATAACCGACCCATTGCAACGGATGAGTAAACCGTTAGAAACAATAAAAATAAATCACTAATCTGTTGCACCAGGTAGTTTATCTGTTGCAACATATAACCAACCTATTGCAAGGATGAATAATCCATTGGAAACCATAAAAATAGATCACTAATCTGTTTCACCAGGTAGTTCATCTGTTGCAACACTATTTTTACCAAGACAAACAACAAATCAACCCAGCAACCCCAATACATCACACACACATACTAAGAACATCAACTGTGAACAAAAATCACCAACAAATTTGAATCAACAGTACAACAATAAGAAGAAGAAATGTCAGAAATTAGGGTTTTATTTAGTCCAGATTTCTATACTAGAAGAGTAGTTGGCTCAAATTCCTCTGTTTCTTCATAATTTTTTACCTGTGAAAAAAGAAATGGGACGACGAAGAACTCAAAGTTGTTGTCACTGGAGAAGTTTTCACGTCGATTGACGGTTGAAAGTCGAAAGAAAACTCTCCTGACTATTTTTCGTCGAAGGTTGAAGTCGCCGGGGATTGAAGGGAGAATTTTGCAGAACTGTTGGTTGGGAGATAGTTGAGAGAAGCTGTCGAGAGAGAGTGGGGAGAGAGACTGGTTGATTTGAATTGAAGAGGGGTGTGGGTTAATTTGTATTTTTAAAAAGATTAGAAAGTTTTGAAAATATTAATCAAGTCCATAATTAGCTTAATCAAGTTTCCTAATGATGTTTGACCCTTTAAGTTGGACAATGTCACCAATCCTTCATTCAAGACTTAAAAGACACCTTTCCTTCAATTTTCTCAACTTACATACACATCATATCAATAATTGTATAGTTTCTACACACATCTTATAACCATAAGTTCCCTGTATATGCATGCATAGGTTCCCTCTATTTTGAAAAAGTGTATCAATATGGTATAAGTTTGGTATAGGGACTGTATATGCATGCATAGATTTCCTCTCTTTTGAAAAAGTGTATCAAAGTGGTATAAGCGTTGTATCAGTTTGGTATAGGTACTGTATATGCATCCATAGGTTCCGTCTCTTTTTAAAAAGTGTATCAATATGATATAAACGTTGTATCTGTTTGATATAGGAATTGTATATGCGTGCATAGGTTCCTTCTCTTTTAAAAAGTTTATCAATATTTCTCAAAAAGGCGATCCCATCCCCTTATTTTTAGATGGATGAAGTAAAACATAAAAGGAAAAAAGAAAAATGAACAGCCTTTTAAGAAGTGGCTGAAATGATCCAAGAATGAAGGAAAGGGTTAAAGTAGTCTAACGGCTATTAAATGATATTAATTTAACTGACCCCCGCAAAGTAGTCTAATGTCTATTAAATGATATATTTGGCACTTGAATCCCTGCGTGTATTTCATGCACATTGAGTGCGTGAGAAAAAAATACAAATATATGCCAGTTAAATACGGTAAAAATAGTCTTCAAGGTGCGTAACTGTAAATTTCGCCTAAGTACAGCTTATTTTCGCACATTTTTTCCAATCGTACTTACTCCGTTCATATTCACTTATTCAGTATATTAAAAATAGTTTTATTTTTGTAATTGAATATTTTCTTTGTTCAAAAAACATAATTACTTTTTTTAGTTTGTTTTTAAAAAATGTTCTTTTTCTTTTTCGGTAATACTTTAATTTTAATATTCGCGTGACATTTTTAAGATTAAAAAATTAAAGAATTTTTTGATACATTTAACACAACTTTAATCTAAGACAACAAGATTTTTTAAAAAATATTTTTTAAATTTCGTGTCAAGTCAAAATCGATCATTCTTCTTAAATGGTGAAAGTACTATTCATTTTTCAATATTTAGATGATTTGTAATTAATAGTAGTGACATAATAAAATCCTTCCTATGCATCAACTCAAGCATGAACAAGTAAAGATAGGAGGGAGTAATAAATAGGTAATCTTTTGTACTCCCTCCGTCTCAAAGTAGTTGACAAAAATTTGTATCAAAATAGTTGACATGTTTAAAATATCAAAAGATAATTAATTATTTTTTTCAAGCTTATCCTTAGTAATAATTGTTCTAAAATTAAGAGGCACATCAATAGATGAAGACCAAAAAATTAATTACTGATATATTAGTTGAATTACACTCCTAATTAATTTTTTCCTTAAGAGTTAGTGCAAAATCTATATATTCCAACTACTCTCTCCGTTCGTTTTTATTTGTAATTAATTTTCTAATTAAATTTCTATTTTTATTTGTCATTTTTGACATATCAAGAAAGACAACTTTTTTTTTCCATTTTACCCTTAGCATTAATTATATTTTTTTAAAATTAATTTCAAGGAACAATATAAATATCATTTAATAGGGATATTATGGTAAAATAGTCATGTTATTAATTATTCTTTTAATTGAGTATGTCAAATAAAATATGACAAATAAAAATTAAATGGACTAATTTGAGACGAATAGAGTATCAAATGTGGCCGGATAGACATGGGGTAAAACAAAAATAATAAGTTTAATCACATAATAGTAAGATAATTAATAGCTACTACCTTAATCACATAAACGGAACTTTTAAAAGCCTCTACGTCCTCTGTTTTCAATTTTAATCATCCTCTTCTTATTTTTGCATTGCAGAACAAGCATAACTACAAAAACCGTATGAGTTCATTGGCAGAGTTAGAGTTTGCACTATGGATTCAAAATAGGAAGAAGTAAATACGTGATGAAAAAAAAAGAAATGACAATTCAACATCTATTATACGCATAAAAAGTAAGTTTAGCTATATATAAATAGTTGAATTTGGATGGACTCTCTTGTCCCTTCCTAGCTCAGACCCTGTACCAAGTCCGTGTCCTATATTTCCGTTTTGGATGGTAGAATTAACTTGTTAAGAAGAAGAAGATTGTTAGTAAGCAAGACAAAAGTTAGTTACTTTCCAAAAGTTAGTTGCATCCAATAAGTTAGTTATAACTAACTCATAGCTTGTTAAGTATTAGAGTTAGTTGTAACTAACCATATAGATGATCTATAAATAGTACTTGAACATGTATCAATTACAACTAATCAATGCAATACAATCAGATTGATAGTCCTCTTCTTCCTCCCTCTTCACCTTCTCTTCACTCCGTATCTCTTTCATTTCTGTATCTCTTCCTCTTGATCTGAGTCAAGGTCTCAGAAAGCTCATATTATTTCATGGTATCAGAGACAGGTTCTCGTAGCTCAGATCATAGGTCTAGGAATTAACATTCAGGCTAGTTTTTGATAAGTCTTGCATCAGTTCTTGTGTAATATTTGAAGTTCTTGGATATTATATCCTATTCTTTATGTCTGAGATTACAAGTTATACTGCTGAGTTGTGAAGAATGGCTTCTGTTGATGGAGAAGTTGTACCTGTTGCGCAGAATGGCAGTCTTGTCATTGATTATAATCACCCACTTTTTCTTAGTCTTGTAGATCAAAGTGGTATTCAAATAGTATCATTTCAGTTGACAGGTATCAAAAATTACTCTGTTTGGTATCGATCTATGAGAGTTTCTCTACTAGGAAGGAATAAGTTAGGGCTGGTGGATGAAACTTGTTCGAAAGACAAGTTCTCTACAGAACTAGGAAACCAGTGGGAAAGGGTTAGTGTTGTGGTGCTTTCTTGGATGATGAATTCAGTTTTCAAATCTCTACTTGGTGGTATCATGTATGCCTCTGTGGCTAAAGTAGTCTGGGATGATTTGTAAGAAAGATTCAACAAGATTGATGGTTCTAGGACATTCAATCTACACAGAGAAATTGCTACATGCACACAAGGGAGTGCATCTGTTGCCATCTATTTCTCCAAGTTGAAAGATCTTTGGGAAGAGTTTGAGGCTTTAGTGCTTGCACCTGGTTGTTAGTGTGATAAGTCAAGAGAATTTGTGGTGCATCTCCAAAAACTGAAACTGTTTCAATTTCTGATGGGATTAAATGATGTGTATATCCAAGCAAGAAGTCAGATATTGCTTACGAGTCCCTGACCCACAGTTAATCAGGCTTATGCTATGATCTTGAGTGATGAAAGTCACAAATCTTTGGCTAACAATGCAGACATTCTTGGTCCTAATCCTGTCATGATGTCAAAAGGGTATGATGTTGCTATGTACTCAAGAAATACAGGAGAAAATGGTCAGTTTCAAAGATAAAGAAAAACTACAATGTGCAGTATGATTTTTGCAAAATAAAGGGTCATACTAAAGATAGTTATGGGAAAATAATTGGGTATCCACCAGACTTCAAGAACAAGAAGAAACCTAGAGTTGAAGGAGGTACAACCTATAATGCAATAATAGATCAAGATGCTATCTCAGGATAATACTCTTATTATCAGAACATAGGAGGACAATCTAGCTCAGGGGTGCAAATGTCTCAACTGAATCTAGTGGGAAATGCAGCCTTTACTAAGGAACAATATACACAGATTGTTCAGTTGATCAATCAAAATAGGGAAGGCAACTAATGAACCTGAGTTAGCTAATGTGGCAGGTATCAGTAATGCTTTTTTGGTAGCATCTAGAGTTCATGAATTCATAATTGATATAGGTGCAACAAATCATATGGTTTCTGATTTGAGTATACTTGATGAAAAATCTATAACTAAGCCTGCAAGTCTTAAATAAGTGTACCTGTCAAATAGTGATACAACCATAGTTAATCATGTTGGAAGTTGTTGTCTGACTGAAGAAAATATTATTACTGATGTGTATCACTTGCCTGAATTTCAATACAATCTACTGTCAGTTCCAAAAGTGACCAAAGAGTGGCAATGCTCAGTGACTTTCTTTTCTGATTTCTGTGTCTTTCAGGATCTCTCTACTGGAAGAGCGAGAGTGGTTGGTAGACTAGAAGGAGGCTTATATCTACTAGGAGATCAACATAAAAAGAGTGCAGTCAATGTAGTGCCAAGTGGTGAAGCAGGTGGATCATTTATGACCAAAGAAAATACAAAATATGCAGAAGTACAGGTGTTGCATCAAAGGTTTGGTTATGCATCTTCTAACATACTACAAAAACTAGTACCTAAGAACAGTCAAGTTGTAAGTGATACTGTAAAAAAATATGCAATATGTCCTGTTGCAAAACAACATAGGTTACTGATAACGCTCAATCTACAGCTCTCATAAGAGTGTAAAGCGGTCGTTGTCAAATATATAACCCAACTGGGTTGGGTATCGATCCCACAGGGAATAGCCAGTCAATGAGTAAGCAAATATTACTAGACTTTTGGAGAAAGTCTCGTAAAAAGGGGGATTTTAACGTGCAAGTAATGTAAACAAAGTAATAAAAACAGCAAATAAAGGAGTAAAAACGGTTTGCTTGGTTGGTTTTTGATCAATGAGAATTGAGAAGTTGGGTTTATGTCCACCTTATGAGTTGTACGTCTCTATTGTCTATGAGTTGTGCGGAATTCAGACATGCATGTGCTTATAGAGAATTGTATTCGATGGTAAATCCAGGCGTCTTTCGACCTTAACCAGGACTATTTTACTTTAACTCTTTCGAGCTTAAAGCATATCTAACAGTACGAATTCTCCAAGAGGTTAATCCAGTTACGACACTAACTTTTTAACAGGGGTTGGTGCCCTATTACCTTGACATTATCACTTTTCCAGACATATAACTTTTCTTTCGAACAAGTTAATGCTATACTGGCGTATTCTATGCGTTTGCAACCACAAGAATTTGCATTAAGATGAAGAGAATAATGATATAAGCAGCATACGCGTCACGAATTCACAAACTCATAGCAATAGATAGTATCTCATATGGCTTCCATAACCCCAACAGAGAAGTTTAGTTACCCATGAGTGCGAAGGAAATCACAATAGACATTATTAATAGACCACAATAAAATTTTCGTGTAGTAAGGTGTGGTGTGGCGTTTTAGGCGTGAACTCCCTTGTAGAGTAACGTTTCTCTTGTTGTGGAAATTGAGAATTGAATAGATGAATAAAAAGTAGGATTAAAAGTAGAAGAATTGTTTTCAGAGTTAAAAGTAATGGAAGAATGATAAAAAACTCTAGTAGAATAGGGTATTTATAATACTCCTATCCTATTCCTACTAAGCTACTGCATTACTTAACCCAATCCTACTGGGTTACTGCATCATTATCCTACTCCTAATAAGTTACTGCTAGTCCCCAAAGTCTTTAGAATTGCTGTTTTTGCCCAGGACAAATTTTCCATGCGCCACCTTTGGTCCTTGGCGTCCAAGTTTTGCTTTCCTTCTTTCGTGAAGCTTTTTTTGACGTCAAGTTATCCATAAAATGCTGAATTCTGCATCATTTATACCTGAAAACTTGCTAATCATGTTTGTTAGCTCACTTACAGGAAAAAGGACTAAAAGTGCATGAAATATATAATTTGTCCTCAAAACTTAGCTGAAATATAGGCAAAATATAGCACTCACAAGTTGAGGTACAAAGAATCATACACAACCACCCAAAACTCATCAACCATGTGTGTCTCACAATATGTCACCCATAATCACTCACAAGTATTGAATATATTTCGAACATGGGTATAAGATTATCCTTGCTCTCACTCTCACAAAGAATTCATATGTTGCAACTGATGACCATAGGTTTGCCCTTAGTGTAATGCTCCACTAAATATCAGAATGCTAAGCTTAGGATCAAATAGGTCTTCTATAGGTTGTAATGTAGGCTAAGGGACGGGTAGGACTATTTTGGCCAGAAATAGTGACTATGTTCCAAAGCGCTTTAATACATCACATTATGCCATTTACACTTTCTTTCAAACAACTTTTCTACTTTCTTCTAATCTACCACCCCTTCTCACCTCTTTTGTTTTCAATTTTAACCATAACTAACTTTTTAGTTTTCTCATAAACACAATTTATCTTTTTGTTTTTCTATTTCTTTTTCTTTTCTCTTTCTTTTTTTTTCTTTTTTTTTATAACACACCTCCATGATAGCCACTCTTTTTCATAAAAAATTCAAGTACCAATACACTCTAAGGCATCACTCTCACCCAATTTCCTCTTATTTTGTCACATGACTTCACAATTTAAAGCACTTCGGAATTTGGATCAAATTATGGTCTTGAAAAAAATGGATTAGGCTTACATATGAGGCTGTCAAAGAAAATGGCTTAAAGGCTCAAAGGGGTTGACTAGGATAATATCCACGGGTAGGTAAAACGAAGGTAAACAAGTATCGGTTGCCAAAGAAATGCCTAAATCATCTCCTAAACTCACACTCTTTATTTCGCTTTACACACACACCAGGCAAGTTCTAGCATCAGTCACAAGCACAGAATATACTATCATCTCACACACACAAGGCACATGGTTAACTTTATTGGGAGCAGTATAGACTCTTGACCCAACAGATGAATGAATTAAACCACAAAATTATCACACAGTGAGTCACACTTAGAGCCTAAGTGTCTCAATAGTAATGATTCTAGCACAAACTCTTGTCATAACACCATGCCGTCTATCAGAACAATTTCATGCATCAAAATAAAAAAAAATCTACGACTACTAACTAAATCAAACAACCAAACATAAATAACATAAATAAATGAAAATGCAGATAAAGAAGTATAGCATGCAAATACCAGCACCCCACACTTAGACGGGACACACTGCCCTCAGTGAAAAATAAATAAGAAGAACCTGATTAGTCAGACTCATCCTCTATGTCTGGGGTCATACCCCCTGCATCGGAATCGTCATCAGAGATGTCGTCATCAGAGTTCTCTTCCACATCGGAGTCTGGCATTTGTCGATCATCATCGGTTGGCATGTCGTCATCAAGAGGTTCCTCAAAATATACACCTACTCCACACATCGCCCTCGCATGCTCATTTATTGGGTAGTCATAATCCAACTGTTGGAGCTCTGCAGTAGTTGGAACACGACCCCCGCTCATCATGGTAAACTTCATCATGCCATATAAATGGCGGGAGAAGCTTTCGTCGCGAGTATGTCTTTCTGCAGTGGTTAGGTTAACGCCATGCATGGTTTCAGCATCTTTAATCTTTGTGAGGTCAACCTTCTTTGGGTTGTGTGGAAGCTTATGATCAGCCGGTTCCTCTTCAATGTCTTCCTTCCTCAATATTGCAGTCAACAGGTTGCCAAAGCTGAAGTGGCACCTCTTGTGTAGCCTAGCTTTCCGCATTGTAGATCGAATAATTGCCCCAATATTGATAGGGACATTCGTCATCAATGCGTACACCAGGCATACTCTATCTCGTGTTATCTTTGTGTACTGTGTCCCTGGAATGAGGCAAGAGTTGACTATTCACAGCCATATCCTAGCTTCTCTGTTCAAGGAGGCATACGGGAAGGTGTTGTGCCAACCGATATCCTTGTGAAGACTCCACCGTGCCATTGATCTTGTTCCGCATAGTGTGTGTCTGATTGCCCTGTATGGAGGTCTGCGATAAAGCTCCTTGAATGGTGCGGGATTAATAGATGGCAAGCCTAGAAAGGAGTTGAAGAACTCCGCATTTAGTTGCAGAACTTGGCCCCGAATCTTAACTTCACTCCCTGTAGTTTTTGGTGACCAGTTGGCATAGAATTCTCGTGTTAAATCGAGATTGCACTCTCCCATATCTCGGAAGATGAAATCAAGATGTAACGCCATTATTTTAGCCAACATGCGAGGTTCTTTCTTTGCTAGGCTCTCCTTTTGTATCAACTCCATGTGAACATATTTCTTCTCTTTATTGTTCCTATACCATTCCTTTCCTTTCTCCTCAAGAACCCATTTTATTCCGAACATGCGGCGTGGTAATTGCATCGAGGATGATTCTCCTTGCTCTTTTCGGCCTCTTTTCTTGCCTTTTTGTGAAGTGGTAGCCTTATCTTTGCCTTGTCTTGCTTTGGGTGCCATTGTACCTGAGACTAAAATAATGTTCATGTTAGCATCATCTCGATGGATACAATCTATAAACGAGCAGTAGGGGCACCACCCCACACTTAGTTTGTTGGTACAGACTAGTGAAGTGAAAGTGGTCGACTAGTCAGACTTCATCGTCATACGTTTTAGGTGTTATATTCCAACAATAAAATCAGAGCAGTCATACTTCTTGTAATCTTGGCAATACTTTCATGTTTGATATATCAAGACTACTACATAGGGATTGAATCAAGGTATAGTATCTAAATAATCACAACCTCCTATGTCGGTAGGCAACTATAATTCTTATCCCGATGAACAAGTCATTCCAACATGTAAGTATTCAAGTGACAAGATTATGCAATTTTTGTGACCATATTAATTCCGCAAAAGTATGGCAGTGCATCAAAATCAAATACAAGTTGGGAACAAGTTAAGATCATTCTTACGTATACGTTCACTCACTTGGTTGTATCACAACAATTAATCACTTTCAAATCACCAATACTACTTCAAGATTTAGCAATTCATAATAGGCGTAGTAGTGTAGTACTTACAGAATATAAATGAAGAACAAAGTAGCACTTACTTGATTGATGACTTTGGATGATGTTCTTGTGAAGAAGAAGAGCAAAAGGAAAATTTTTGAGTGGATTTGGGGACTATAGGCGGCACTTATGCTAGGTTTCCAATGTGTTTTTGGTTCAAGACTAAGCCTCATATTTATAGGAGAAGGTTGGGTCGGGTTTTGACCCATTTAAAATTGGATTTGGAGACAAGAAATGACCATAGGCGGCGCCTTTTGCTTTGCCTATGCTTGGCATAGGCGGCGCCTTTTGCATAGCATTGTTGAGCATAGGAGGTGCCTATACCATGGCATTCTTGGGCATAGGCGGCGCCTATTCCATAGCATATGAGATTTAGAGACAAAAGGCATTGGCATAGGCGGCGCCTATGCTATGGCACACTTGGGCATGGGCGGCGCCTATGCTATGGCACACTAGATTCCGAGAGCTTAGGCCATAGTATAGGCCTTGCCTTGTTCGTGGCCTTGTTCTTTGCCTATATTCTCATAAGCAATGCCCAATCCATGGCCTTTTGCTTCTTCATCACTAACTTACCACCTTTTACATGCAATACGTCCAAATCAAAATTTGAAATCAATCTCCTCGTTTACGCCTCTTGCACCTACACTTTCTCAAAGACAACAAAAATGATTAGAACGATGGGTTTCCTCCCATCAAGCGCCTTAGTTTTGGTCGTGGCACGACTCTTATTTTTGGATTTTTATTTATCAAAAGCAAACACGTAAACGAAAAAAACCGATAAACGATGGGTTGCCTCCCATCTAGCGCTTGATTTATTGTCGCGGCACGACATAGTTACCTCGAGTACTTAGTCTTCGTCGAGATAGATGGTGGCCATACAGTTTATCAAATCAAGAGGACCGATATATGGTTTTACTCGTTGGCCATTCACCTTAAAGACAACACCATTATCGTCTTCTAGCTCAACTACTCCAGTCGAGTAGACTTGGGTAACTTTGTACGGACCAGACCATTTGGACTTTAACTTACCTGGGAATAGCTTCAGTCTGGAATTGAAAAGAAGTACCATATCATCCTTTTGAAAGTTTCGTTGAACAATCCGCTGATCATGATACTTTTTCATCCGTTCCTTGTAGAGGTCTGCTCTTTCGTATGCATGTAGAAGGAATTCATCCATCTCATTCAGCTGCTCCAATCTCAGATTCATGGCATCATCCCAATTCAAATTAAGTTTCTTTAACGCCCACAATGCTTTATGCTCGAGCTCAATGGGCAAGTGACAAGCCTTCCCATAAACTAGTTGGTACGGGGACATGCCAATTGGCATTTTGAATGCAGTCCTATAAGCCCATAGTGCATCGTCCAGCTTCCGAGAACAATCCTTCCTATTAGCATTTACAGTCTTAGCAAGGATTTGCTTGATCTCTCGATTGGAAACCTCTACCTGTCCACTAGTTTGTGGGTGATAAGGTGTGGCTACCTTATGTTGCTTGACACCATATTTGGCCAATACGGATTTGAATAGCTTGTTGCAAAAGTGAGATCCTCCATCGCTTATAATAGTACGTGGTACTCCAAAGCGAGAGAAGATATTCCTCTTCAAGAATTCTACAGCACGCTTTCCCTCATTGTCGGCCAATGCTACTGCTTCAACCCATTTTGAAACATAGTCTACAACAACTAGGATATATTTCATTCCAAACAAATTTACGAATGGACCCATGAAATCAATACCCCATACATCAAAGAGCTCTACTTCAAGAATTTTTGACATAGGCATCTCATGGTGTTTTGAAATAGCACCTTGTCTCTGACATTGGTCGCATCTTCTAACAAAGTCATAGGCATCTCTAAATATCGATGGCCAATAATATCCATTTTGCAATACCTTCCTTGCTGTCCGATTACCTGCATGATGTCCCCCAACTTGGGAAGTGTGACATGATTCCAATATATTAGGCACCTCTACATGGGATATGCATCGCCGAATAACACCATCCGCGCATCGTCGAAACAAGTATGGCTCATCCCAAAAGTAGTGTTTTACATCATGCATAAACTTCCTCCTTTGCTGGTAAGATAAGTTTGCAGGTATCACATTACTCACCACAAAATTCGCAAAGTCGGCATACCATGGTAACTCTTCCATTATCGTGGCTAAGATCTCCTCGTCAGGGAATGCATCATCAATCTTGATTTCAGGCTGCGCTATATGCTCGTTCTCGAGTCTAGATAGATGATCAGCTACTTGGTTCTCGCAACCTCTTCTATCTTTTACCTCGAAATCAAATTCTTGCAGCAGCAATACCCATCGAATTAGTCTTGGTTTTGCATCCTTCTTTGTCATTAGATATCTTAGAGCTGCATGGTCTGTATGAACGATCACTTTGGTTCCCAACAAATAATCACGAAACTTCTCAAACGCATACACGACCGCTAGGAGCTCTTGTTCTGTGACAGTGTAGTTCTTTTGGGCTTTGTTCAGGACCTTTCTCGCATAGTAGATAGGATGGAATAATTTCTTCCTTCTCTGGCCAAGTACAACGCCTAATGCTACCCCACTGGCGTCACACATGACTTCAAACGGTAAAGACAAATCTACTGCTACCATGATAGGAGCTTCAATTAGTTTTCCTTTGAGGCATTCAAATGCCTTCAAACAATCTTCATTGAAGTCAAATTTTGCATCTTTCTCCAAGAGTTTGCACAATGGACTAGCAATTTTGGAGAAGTCTTTGATAAACCGTCGATAGAAACCTGCATGACCGAGGAAACTACGGACTCCCTTTACTGAAATTGGGGGTGGTAGCTTCTCAATAACTTCAATTTTCGCTCGATCAACCTCAATTTCTTTTTCAGAGATTTTATGCCCAAGGACGATACCTTCGTTGACCATAAAGTGGCACTTCTCCCAATTCAGCACTAGGTTGAATTCTACACATCTTTGTAACGCCATACTCAGGTTTGCTAAGCACGCTTCAAACGTCTTGCCAATAACTGAAAAGTCGTCCATGAATACCTCCAAAGTATCTTCAACCATATCAGAGAAAATGGACATCATACAACGCTGAAAGGTGGCTGGTGCGTTACATAGCCCGAATGGCATACGTTTGAAGGCAAACCTACCATATGGACATGTGAACGTTGTTTTCTCTTAGTCTTCGGGGGAAATACAAATCTGATTATAGCCAGAATAACCGTCTAAGAAACAAAACCATCCTTTCCCCGCTAATCGATCTAGCATTTGGTCCATAAATGGCATTGAAAAGTGATCTTTGAGCGTCCATGAATTTAGCTTTCGGTAGTCCATGCATACTCTTCATCCGGTGATGGGTCTGAGTGGAATAAGCTCATTCTTTTCATTCACGACCACCGTCATGCCTCCTTTTTTGGGAACACATTGTACCGGGCTTACCCATGTACTGTCAGAGATTGGATACACAACTCCTGCATCTAACCACTTAATAATTTCTTTCTTTACCACTTCTTGCATAGGTGGATTGAGACGCCTTTGATGCTCAATGGTGGGCGTGCAATTTTCTTCAAGATGAATCTTGTGTGTACAAATCCCAGGTGGAATACCAATAATATCTGCAATGGTCCATCCGATGGCTCTAATGTACTTCCGTAAAATAGCGATGAGAGCTGCAACTTGTTGCTCACCCAAATCTGCCGCCACAATGACTGGAAGTGTGTTTCCGCTTCCTAAGAATGCATACTTTAAATGACTAGGCACCTCCTTTAATTCTAACGTAGGTGGCTCTTCAATAGATGGTTTAGCTGGTGGTGTGGGTCGATTTTTGAGATCAAGGTCCAGCTTCTTGGGAGCATGAGGATATGACCCAAATCCTGTTAGAGCATCAATAGTTTCTTCATAGTTTTCAGCATCCTTACTCTCTCCATTCATGAGCACAACCGCCAATGGGTCATCAATAGTTTGCTCTTCTTCAAGTAATTCTTTCTCATCATCAACATAAACATCCGCTACCGAGAATACGTTCAGATCTTTGGGTTGCTTCATTAATTTGCACACGTCAAAGCGAACTACTTTGTCATTTATTCAGAATGAAAGCTCATTAGCTCTCAAATCAATAAGCACACTTCCCATAGCAAGGAAATGGCGCCCCAAGATTATGGGAACTTCTGAGTCTGCCTCACAATCCAAAATAACGAAGTCCGCTGGAAAGATAAATGAAGAAACCTTCACCAATACATCACATAGAATACCAACAGGTCATTTTACCGACCTATCCGCCATTACGAGCCTCATATTGGTTGGAGTAGGATCACCCAACCCCAACTTTTTGTAAATGGATAGTGGCATCAAATTGATGCTGGCTCCTAAATCGCATAATGCCTTGGCAAAATTCAAAGATCCAACGGTGCAAGGAATAGTGAAAGCGTCGGGGTCAGCCTTCTTCTGAACTAGTGATCGGGTAGCGATTGCGCTGCAGTGATGAACATTATCTTTCAACTCATAGCTTGCTTCCCGCTTCTTTGTCAAAAGATCCTTCATAAATTTCGTATACCCAGGCATTTGTTCAAGTGCCTCCACCAATGGAACATTAATGGTCAGCTGCTTTAACATAGTCATGAATTTGCTGAACTTTGTATCGTCCGCCACCTTTTTCAATCTTTGAGGAAAAGGTGGTGGTGGATATAGAATTATTTTCTCCACGGCTTTCTTCTCCTCTTGCCTTCGTTTTTCAGCCTTTTCAGGCTGCAACATACTCGGTGTACCGTCATGGACGTCGTGGGTGGATTCTACGGCAGCTTCTCCTTTTGCCTTGTCAGTAATGTCTGCTACTTCGTCAACCACTTGCTTGCCTTTTGATGAAGTTTCCAGCACCTTACCGCTTCGGGTAGTAATGGCCATGCATGACCTATCATTCCTTGGGTTTTGCACGGTGTCGCTAGGTAAGGTGCCAGTCTTTCTTTGATTAAGTGCTGCTGAAAGTTGGCTCAATTGCTGCTCTATTTGCTTGATCGAAGTGGAATGTGAATCAACCAATTGCTTCATTGAGGACAAATCATTTATTACCTCCGTTACTCCCGCGCTGGTTGCTTCCACTCCTTTCAACAGTTTAGCCATCATCTCTTCCATATTTCCAGAACTAAATGTGGTGGTGTCACGTCTTCCAGGGGGAACATACAAACCACTTTTGTCATTCTTGTTCTTCCAACTACCTTGGTCCTTGTTTCCAGATTTATCATAATAGTTCCGACCTTGGTTTCCTTGGGTATTACCTCGGAAACCTCCCTGATTGTTCAAGTAGTTGGCCTCTTCATCCGAATCAGATTCGTCTCTTCCTTTTGACGCAATGGCTTTGACTTTTTCGGTCTTCCCTGATAATAGATGCTTTGTAAGAAGATCCACTTGTGTTTTCATGTGCGCCATATCTTGATCACGTTCTTCTTCTCTTCTCCTTTGGTCTGCAGTCATGCCTATAGATAAAGTGGGTCTTGCTACCTCAGAATCCCTGGTATGCCAAGCTCTACTTTGCTTCGTCATCTGGTCTAGCATATTGCTTGCCTGACCAAAGGTGAGATCCATGAATGATCCTCCAGTCGCATTATCCACAACTGGTTTAGTTATTGAATTCAAGGCTCTGTAAAGTATCTCCATTAGGTGAACATTAGTCATGTGATGGTTTGGGCACCTCATTAGCTTCGTCTTGAACCTCTCCCATGTTTCATGAAGGGCTTCAGTTGGAAGCTGACGAAAGTTGCTGATTTTATCTCTCATTTGTGCTCTTTTGGATGGCGGAAAGAATCTTTCTAGGAAAGCGTCTCTCAATTGCCTCCAATTTGTAATAGAATCAGGAGTCAGCCCATTCAACCATAGAGTTGCCTCCCCAGACAGAGACAATGGAAATAGACGTAATCGAATTGCATTCTGACCAACGCCAGGATTGTCGAACGACTTGCATGTAGAAATAAAGTTGATGAGATGCATATTCGGATCATCGCCTGCTAGTCCACCAAATAATCCCTTGAGTTATAATAACTGAATCATGGTGCTTGTGATGTTGAACTTGGCTCCAGGTGCCAATGGTGGAGGAATAATGGCTCCTGTGGCTCCGGCTCCATCAAGATCATCATCATCATCGTCAAAAGATGGTTGCATAGCTCGTCGTTCAGGCCTAAACCTAGCTTGACGATCTCTTCTATTGGCAGGTGTTGCGATCTCAGCGGCATGCCTAGGGTTTAGTAGCTCGTCATCACCTAGATCCTCATCATCAGGATTTTTTGCTCGCCCAAGGTTATCAATATTCTGTTGATGCACTTGAGCGGTGGCTAGCGCAGCTAGTCTCGCCTGTTCCTATTGAGCAGCCATCCTTTTAATTTCATGTTGTGCCTCCATTCTGCCAATACGTTGTGGTTCAGGATTGATAGGTAATAACGGTTGACCAGAACTTCGGGTATGGGGCATGCACTGAATAAAAACCTGCAGTAAACAAAAACAAAAACTAAAAGTAAAAGTACGAGAATCTTTGACCAAAGGGTCTAGTAATTATTACGAACTTAATTGACACTTGTATTCCCCGGCAGCGGCGCCAATTTTTGATAATGCTCAATCTACAGCTCTCATAAGAGTGTAAAGCGGTCGTTGTCAAATATATAACCCAACTGGGTTGGGTATCGATCCCACAGGGAATAGCTGGTCAATGAGTAAGCAAAAATTACTAGACTTTTGGAGCAAGTCTCGTAAAAATGGGGGATTTTAACGTGCAAGTAATGTAAACAAAGTAATAAAAATAGCAAATAAAGGAGTAAAAACGGTTTGCTTGGTTGGTTTTTGATCAATGAGAATTGAGAAGCTGGAGTTATGTCCACCTTATGAGTTGTACGTCTCTATTGGCTATGAGTTGTGCGGAATTCAGACATGCATGTGCTTATAGAGAATTGTATTCGATGGTAAATCCAGGCGTCTTTCGACCTTAACCAGGACTATTTCACTTTAACTCTTTCGAGCTTAAAGCGTATCTAACAGTACGAATTCTCCAAGAGGTTAATCCAGTTATGTCACTAACTTTTTAACAGGGGTTGGTGCCCTATTACCTTGACATTATCTCTTTTCTAGACATATAACTTTTCTTTCGAACAAGTTAATGCTATACTGGCGTATTCTATGCGTTTGCAACCACAAGAATTTGCATTAAGATGAAGAGAATAATGATATAAGCAGCATACGCGTCACGAATTCACAAACTCATAGCAATAGATAGTATCTCATATGGCTTCCATAACCCCAACAGAGAAGTTTAGTTACCCATGAGTGCGAAGGAAATCACAATAGACATTATTAATATACCACAATAAAAATCTCGTGTAGTAAGGTGTGGTGTGGCGTTTTAGGCGTGAACTCCCTTGCAGAGTAACGTTTCTCTTGTTGTGGAAATTGAGAATTGAATAGATGAATAAAAAGTAGAATTAAAAGTAGAAGAATTGTTTTCAGAGTTAAAAGTAATGGAAGAATGATAAAAATCTCTAGCAGAATAGGGTATTTATAATACTCCTATCCTATTCCTACTAAGCTACTGCATTACTTAACCCAATCCTACTGGGTTACTACATCATTATCCTACTCCTAATAAGTTACTGCTAGTCCCCAAAGTCTTTAGACTTGTTTTTTTTGCCCAGGACAGATTTTCCATGCGCCACCTTTGGTCCTTGGCGTCCAAGTTTTGCTTTCCTCCTTTCGTGAAGCTTTCTTTGGCATCAAGTTATCCATAAAATGCTGAATTCTGCATCATTTATACCTGAAAACTTGCTAATCATGTTTGTTAGCTCACTTACAGGAAAAAGGACTAAAAGTGCATGAAATATATAATTTGTCCTCAAAACTTAGCTGAAATATAGGCAAAATATAGCACTATAGGCGTGTAAATTCTCCTATCATCAGTTACCTTTCAGTTCTAGCAGCATTAAGACAGCAGGTTGTTTTAAAATTGTGCACATAGACTTGTGGGGTCCCTATAAAGTTTCCACTATGAATGAAAAAAGTTTTTCTTGAGAATTGTGGATGATTTCTCTAGATTTACTTGGGTATTTTTGTTAAAGCTTAAAAGTGAAGTATGTGTACTGATTCAACAGTTTATTGCTTATGTTAGAACTCAGTTTGACAAAACTATTAAAGTAGTAAGGTCTGATAATGGAACTGAATTTGTCAATTCAATATGTACTCAGATATTTAAAACTTTAGGCATTGTGCATCAAACTACTTGTGCTTATACCCCTCAGCAAAATGTTGTAGCTGAGAGAAAGCATAAGCATATTTTTAAGTGACAAGGGAACTGAGGTTTCAGGCAGGAATTCCTATCCATCTGTGGGGTTATTGTGTCTTAGCTACTATGTACATCATCAACAGACCTTCAAATTCATCCCTAGAATTTCAAACACCTTATACAAGGTTACATTGAACAGAGCAAAATTTTAGTTATCCCAGGGTCATTGGTTGTCTATGCTATGCAAAAGTGCTAAATGAACAGGATAAACTACAGAGTAGAGCTAAAGCCACAACTTTGCTGGGATATTCTGAAGTTCAAAAGGGGTATGTGTTTTTTGATCTAGCTAACAAGGTGGTGTTTATTAGTAGAGATGTGTCATTCAGAGAGGATGTTTTCCCATTCAAGTAGCAGGGTAGTCAGGCTAAGTACACTCAATATGTGTTTCCTATGGAGCCTTCACAGACTATTTTGTGTGATGCACAAGAGTACATGCAGCCTCAGTATATCTCACACACTTCAT
Organism: Capsicum pubescens; assembly: GCA_030864215.1. Classification (NCBI taxonomy): domain Eukaryota; kingdom Viridiplantae; phylum Streptophyta; class Magnoliopsida; order Solanales; family Solanaceae; genus Capsicum; species Capsicum pubescens. The sequence continues at coordinate 78,277,397 of CM061546.1, forward strand.
CACAACCTGTGGAGATCTCACCTCAAACTTCAGAACAAGAATAACCTTAGGAAGCTGAGGTTGATCTAGTACCATTTGTTCCCATGGTACAGAATCAAAGAAAGTCAGCTAGAAGTAGAAAAACACCAGTGTGGATGTCTGACTTTGTATCTCTTAACATCTACAAAGATGTTTCCTACCCTATATCAAACCATGTAGCTTATAATGGTTTATCAGATGGTTATAAAGATTTTGTTGCTTCTTCCTTCTCTGACTGTGAACCCACTACATATTCAGAAGCTTGTAAAGACACTAGATAGATAGTTTCCATGCAAAATGAGATTGAAGTACTTACAGCAAATCACACTTGAGATATTGTCACATTACCTAAAGGAAAAAAACCTATAGGATGCAGGTGGGTGTACAAGATAAAATACAAAGCTACAGGAGACGTGAAAAGGTTTAAGGCTAGATTGGTTGCCAAAGGTTATAGGTAAAAAGAAGGTATAGACTACAAGGAGACATTTTCACCTGTGGTTAAAATGAAGACAGTGAGAATAGTATTAGCTACTGCAGCAAAGAGAAAGTGGTTTGTGCATCAAATGAATGTGGATAATGCCTTCCTAAATGAAGATCTTACTGATGAGATATACATGAGCTTGCCAGAAGGTTTTGCAAGTCAGGTGAAGAATGTGGTATATAGACTTGTCAAATCCTTATATGGATTGAAACAAGCCCCTAGATAGTGGAATTCAAAACTCTCAGAAGTTTTGATGAAGTTTCAGTTTATTCAAAGCAAATATGATCCATCTCTATATGTGAAAAGAACAAACAAGGGCATAGTGTTAATACTTGTGTATGTTGATTACTGGTGAAAGCCTGAAACTAATAGAAGAGACAAAAATAGACCTACAACAAACCTTCAAAATAAAAGATCTTAGAGAATTGAGATACTTTCTTGGCATCGAGTTTGCAAGGTCTGAAAAAGGGATCCTAATGCATCAGAGGAAATATGCTCTACAACTATTGTCTGATCTTGGATTGGCAGCAACCAAACCTACAACAACTCCTATTGATTATAATGAAAAGCTGACTACAGTGGAATTTGGTGAGCATGTTAAAGGAAAATCAGAGAGTGACCCTCTTGCTGATCAAAGAGCTTATCAGAAACTGATTGGAAAGCTCTTGTACTTAACTATGACTAGACCAGACATATCTTTCAGTGTTCAGACACTAAGTTAGTTCCTTCAATATCCCCAAAAGTCTCATACGGAAGTAGATATAAGGGTGGTAAGGTACATCAAGAATCAACCAGGTCAAGTAATGCTTCTATCCAGCAGTACAAATAGTCAGGTAAGTGCCTATTGTGATGCAGACTGGGAATCTTGTCCTTAGACTAGAAGGTCAATCACTGGGTATCTAGTGAAGATTGGTGACTCTGTGGTGTCTTGGAAATAAAAAAAAATAAACTACTGTTTCTAGAAGCTCAGCTGAGGCAGAATTTAGAAGCATGGCAGATGTAACAGCTGAACTTGTGTGGATACTAGGTTTGATGAAAGAGATTGATCTTGAGCTGACACTTCCTGCTGACATATTTAGTGACAACAAGTCAGTTCTTCAGATAGCTGCTGACCCTGTCTATCATGAGAGAACTAAGCACATAGACATAGATTGCTACTTCATCAGGGAGAAGATGCTACAAGGAAGGGTCACAACAAGATACATATCAACACAACAACAACCTGCAGATCTGTTCACTAAGGGACTTAGTCGAGTACAACATACCTATCTCAGTTCCAAGCTAGGAATGTGTGACATATTCACCCCTTCCTAGCTTGAGGGGGAGTGTTAAGAAGAAGAAGATTGTTAGTAAGCTAGACAAAAGTTAGTTACTTTCCAAAAGTTAGTTGCATTCAATAAGTTAGTTATAACTAACTCATAGCTTGTTAAGTATTAGAGTTAGTTGTAACTAACCATATAGATGATCTATAAATAGTACTTGAACATGTATCAATTACAACTAATCAATGCAATACAATCAGATTGATAGTCCTCTTCTTCACCTTCTCTTCACTCTGTATCTCTTCCATTTCTGGATCTCTTCCTCTTGAGCTGAGTCAAGGTCTCAGAAAGCTCATATTATTTCATAACTCAATTGAAGGTCCACTATTTTACTTTTGTTTTTTCTTCTGTGACACAAGTCAAATTTGATATGGAGATACATGTCAGTTGCTAGCACCTATCAAAATTCAAAGCAAGCATTCAACTTTACTGTTGAAATGGACATTTTTGAGCATGTCACAAAAACAAAAAGATGGAACACGAAACATTAGCTCTTTTGTATGTAGAAAAGAACCACAAATTAATAAAGTCATCAACGAATTAATGAAGGCCCGGGAAAAAGGAAAATCCTAGGAGTTTAGTTGATTGACACCTGAATTTCCACATTTTTAGTAATCTCCTTTTCATTTTCCCGTCATCAAAAAAGCTAAAAGAAACAAACAAATGATGGCCTAAACCTCATTCAAGATTATCTAGACAGAGCAGTAGCTTTTGCTACTGTGAACAAACAGAGGAGAAACATCACCAATTTGTGATTCTTTCTGAAGACATCAATAATTCCTCCAAATACTCAGCACCCAAATCTTCAAACACAACAACATTTTTAGACGACTCATGATCTTTCCTTGCCCGGATTCTCCGCGAGCAGCTCGCGGTTTTTCTTCTCATGAAATGTCTCTTCTTCAACTCCATCACAGGCGAACATCCCTCATCAAACCTACACTTCATTTCATTCAAAGTCTCTTTCACTATCTCTATGGGAAAATTAAGTATCGCCGTCGACCCCCTCATAGCAAATGCAGCTTGATCATAAGCCAAAGCAGCTTCTTCAGCACTATCAAATGTACCTAACCAAACACGTACACCATTCCTTGTAGAATCGCGTATTTCAGCTGCAAATTTCCCCCATGGCCTCTTTCTAACACCTCTATAATTCTTTTCCTTTTCGGGTTCTTCGTATGAAGTGACCTCTTCTTCCTTTATGCCAGAACTTGAACAAGAATTTGTTGTACTACTGCCACCCTCAGCAACAAAATTAAAAAGTAACATGTCTTCCGTGTCGTTAACGTTAAATGGAAGAGAATTGTGATGAAAAAGAAGTTCATCCCATGAATAATCCATGTTCAAGATTTGAATGCAGAATAATTTTTGGAGGTTTTTTTTTTCTAAAAAAAAATTGGACTATTCTATTATGGGGTTTGAAGTTTAAACGAAGACTGAAGCCTTTTATATACGTGAAAAATGAAGAAACTTCGAAGGGAGTAATATTTTATTGTTAATGAGATAAATTAGTTAATTAATCCAAAATGGTAATTTTAAATTAGTAATTAGGAAAGGATTTTAGGGAAAAGGACGTGGTTATTGTTCAAGCACGTGAGTCAAATGACACAAGGCGGCATGGTCCAAGTCATTTTTGTTTTGTTTTTTCTGTTCATCAATATCAGCTTAATATGAATGAGACTTGTCATTGGGTTCACTAATAATACTTGGATATTTTATTGATTATTGGTACAAGACACAAGTACCTTGTTCACGAGGAAGTAGAAATTGGTAAAAGAAATGGAAGTTGTTGGGTAATAAAATTTTCGAGATCGAATAAATAATTTGAGACAAGAAAATATTGTAATAATCAATTTATTGATTTCAATATGTGAGTATTACAATCTCTATGAATTCTTTGATTTGCCTTTTCAAATATAAATTTTAAATATAAATTCAAGGGCTTAAAACTTGATTTTGAATCTAAACTTGATTTGATGGACTTGAGTGATTTGATCTTGACTTGTACTTGAATTCAAGGGTTTTTGATCTTGTTCTTGAATATTGCGGTCTTGATCTTGAATCTTGATGAATCTTGATCTTAAATCTTGATGAACTTGCTTTGAATGTCCGAGCTTTGTAGAGAGATTGCGGCGTTTGATCCACGAGCTTTCTCTTACTTCTTGTTAGAGTTCTGAGGGATTCTTTTCTGGATTATGAGATCCATATTTATAGTTGTGGAAAGGAGAAGAGTCATGATGAAGATGGATTTCCTTTGACCAATCAGATTTGAGGGACGCCTTTTTGACATGTGGCATGATCCTATTGGATCCTTCCCTTGACTTGACATGCCACGTCATTTGACACGTGACACTTATTTGAACCTTTAGAATATGACAATATCTTGGGCTTAGTAATGTGGGCTCATTATTTGTAGCCCAAATTAATGGACTAGCCCAATAAAAATTGGACTTCAATTAAATCCATACATGTTTGGACTTAAATAATAAATTCAATTATATTAATCCGCAATATTTATTTGGGACTAATCTATTTTGAATTTAATATAATTCAAATTTCGTACGGATTTAAATTTAATAAAATTTCATCCTCACATATTAATCGAAGGTCTAATGCAGAACTATATGCTGCCCAGTTCAGGGCAAATTACGAACATGATTTTTTATAATATCTTAACTCCATCCATCTATCTTTACTTATTCACATTATTAATAATAGATATCCAACAGTTTTAAGTGCCACAATTTTAAATATCAATAAATAATTATCATCTTGTATCTATTTTATCCTTACTATTAAATATTATTTATTACCTAATATATTTATTAAAATATAAAATTTATTATATTAAAGAGTGATAGAACAAAATTATTTAATTTAATTATTTATTATTTCTTAAAGCATGTGTTATCATTTCATTGAATGGTTCTCTTAAGTTGAATAATCGGGTTGAAAGTTAGGACCCATTTAACATAGATTTTGAAAGCATTTTTTTTTTTTGCCATATATTTCTTTAGCGACAAAAATTATTCATTTTATTGGAGACCAGTTTTCAAATCTCAAGATTTGCTTTAAACCTGTTTTTTAGTCCTAAGATATAACTATTTGTTTCTTTTAAAATTTTAAAATTTGTCCTAAATTATATATATATATTATTTGTTAACATAGATTTATTTTGCTTGATTTATATTTTTAAAAAATCAAACTTATAGACCCTTGCCTATATATGAGAACTCTTATCTCCTACATTGAATAATATTTGCTGGTAATGAGGACTTTCATTTTCAATCTTTATTATAATTTATTTATACACGCTGATAGATGTTTGTAATGAGTTGTAACTAAACGAATTGTAATAACTAGTAATTGTGATATTAATAATCTTTTTTAACTAAAATCTCTTATTATGATTTAGGATTTATATTATCTAGTTCAGAGTAACAATGATAATTTATCCCAACCTTACATGTAAATTGAATTATGATTTGTGACAATGATAATGAACATCATTAATGAAGGTTCTCCATATATGATATAGCAAGTATTTTTGTTTGCTATAGTTGAATGTTTTTTATAGTTTTTAGAATCTATGTGTATAAGTCATGTTATATATGTATAATTTTTTTAAAAAAGTGAAATATGTTTTGAAAAATCATACCCAAATACATTTTAAAATCTTAATTCAAACTTCACCCAAGTATGATACTTCAAAAACATTTGAAAATCTATGATTACTCATTAGCTTATTCTTTCATTCAATTTCAGGAATTTTTTAGGATGATCTTAAGATAAGTATTTAATTTCGAAAAAATGGCCGAAAAATCTCTAACCTATTCAAAATATGTTAATTTTACTCTCATTATATTTTTTGCTTAAAAATGCCTCACGATTAGTCAATTAGCTTAAATGTATCCTTCAACAAGTCAAATAACTCAAAAATTCCCTTCTTAGTAATAATTGCTCCAAAACAAGATGAAATAAGTCAATTTTTCCTTGAATTATTCGAACTAGAGAAATTTTGTTCTTCATTTAAAGTTTGAAATAAATATTCTTAATTGTTTAAACTTCAGCAAAACTTTAGGAAAAATATTTCAAAACATACCTAAACTATGCCGAAATTGCTATAAAACATACATGAACTTTGTAAGAGTCCTATGCTATCCCCCCTCCTCCCTGAACTATACATCCCTTTAAAAAGTGTCACCTAGATTTACGTTAAGTATTGAATGATACGTCCTAACATCCTTATTGTGTTGAGAAGTCATCGCTTATATCCTCACTTTTTTCTTCTTTTACTTCATTTTTTTTTGACATTCAATTTCTTTTAAACTTTATATGGCCTTGCCCATTACCATTTATTTTCTTCAGTATTTATAAAAATTAATAGAGTAGCATAAAAAACACAGAGAAAAGATACCAAAAAGGAGAAAAATTATTAAAAGAATATTTGAATTTCTCGTAGAAAAAATTAAAATTCTATCATATTAATTATTTTTGTTATTGTTGGAACCTTTTTTATTTCAATGACGGCGGCTGGCGAAAGTGAAACCTACGATGAGATGATGTCAACGAAATTTAAAAAATGCAAAGAAAATGTTGCAGAATGAATGACAGAAGAAGAGAAGTTTGAGCTGAATAGTGAGTCAAATATGCGTATTTTAGTAACCAAAAAGTACATAAATAATCAAAATTGGGCATTATTGTTGGCCGAATAAATGTTTCATCAAAGATTTTAATTTGCTAATTTCTATTTTCATACCCAACTGAGTTATTTCTTTTGCGAATTGGAGCATTTGGGTGATTTAATTTCAATTACTTGTTAGTTAAATTAATTTATGATAGCTCACTGATGGTAATTGTAATGACAACGGTGAAAAATGCTGATGTAGATGGTTGTAATTAAGATGATGAAAAAAATGATTAAAAGAAGAAAAATATGATTTGAACAGGTGGATGATTTGTAGAGCTTCGTGAGGGCGAAAATGAAGAATGTAGTAACAACCATTGTTGTTGTTCTAAGTGTTAAATCTGATGAAAGAGATGAAGTGGAAGAGAAGACGTTTGTGTCATTTTGATAATTAACGGGGATAAAAATAAATAAATAAAAAGAAATGTGAGTACTTCTAACTCTCTCAAGAAAAGTGTAGATGACTCTCTCTACCATGTCAACATATAAGAGAAGTATATTTCATTTTAAAATAATTTTATGTGTGTTGGGGGGGAGGGGGGGGGGGGGGGTAAATGATAATTTTTAAATAATATCAATTTTATATTATTTGAAAAGGCAATCTATTTATTCATAGTAGTTGTTCAACAAGAAAATTCTTTCAATCAAACAAGTCTAATTATGGTTATGTTATGATATATATCAATTAGAGTGAATGTCTATCAAGATCTATTTGATGTCTATCAGGATTTGATGTATTTGTCTTTTAGTGTGAAACTTGGGGCAAATTCCCCCTATAAATAGAAGGGCTTCCTTTATTGTAAATCATCCCTCAAGAGAAGAAATAAGAATCACTCTCTCTATTCTCTCTACCCTTCTTCTTTATTCTTTCTTGTTTTATAACAAGTTATCAGCACGAGACTCTACCGTCTCAAATTTGAAGGCTAAGCCTAAGGTATTATTTTTATTTCTTCCTTTTTCCATATGGCTAACAGTCTTACGAAGTGTGAGTTCGTTGCCCTTCAAAGTTCGGGCAAGATGAGTGTTGGATATTGAAATCCACCTAGATGCTATGGGTCTTGGAGACGCCATAAAGAATGAAAATACAACATCTAGTCAAAATCGTGCTAAGGCTATGATTTTCTTGCGTCATCATCTTGACGAAGTACTAAAAATTGAGTACCTTACTACTAAGGATCCACTTGTATTGTGGAATAGACTAAACGAAAGATTTGACTACTTAAAGATGGTCATCCTCCCAAAAGCACGCTATGAGTGGATGCATCTAAGATTTCAAAACTACAAGTCTGTTCGTGAATACAATTCTGCCATGTTCAGAATTTCTTCTCAATTGAAACTTTGTGGAAAGACGGTCAATGATAATGATATGATAAAAAGACGTTCTCCACTTTTCATGCCTCGAATGTGCTATTACAGCAGCAATATCGAGAAAAAGATTTCAATAAGTATACTGAACTGAGTTCTCATCTTCTCGTGGCTGAACAAAATAATGATTTGTTGATGAAAAATCATGAAAATCGACCAACTGGATCTGCACCATTTCCTGAGGTGAATGATGTGCACGCTCACCATGCTAGGCGTGGAAAAGGTCGCGGCCCTGGTCTTAGATGTTGTCGTGGACGTGATCGTGGTCATGGTCGTGATGACTAAGAAAGAAACCCTATTCCGAGTGTTAATCAGTCATCTAACGAAAGGAGAAAAGATGAGAAATGTGAAACAATTACTTGTTTCCGATGTGGTGGAAAAGGACATTATTCATGTGATTGTCGTGCTCTCAAGCACTTGGTTGATCTTTATCAAGCATCATTAAAGAAGAAAGAAAGAAACCCCGAGGCTAACTTTCTCTCTGAAAATAATGTTGACATCACATGCTTGGATGTAACAGACTTTTACGAGCACCCTGAAGGAAAGATTGATCACTTGATTGGTGATGGTTCCATAAACATGAAAGAATGAATGCTTTTAATTTTTTTTAAAATTATTGATAAGAGTTAGAGAATAAAGAATCATGTAAAAATAGTTGTTTGCATGAGTATTGTTTTTAATATTGTAATTTATTATTGAGGTGAATCAAATTGTAATTTTGTCATTATTTATTGAAAAAAAAAAAGAACGATATACGTAACACTTGAGTTCACTGTTATATCAATATTAATATGTTATATTGTACATGGTAAATATAATAAATATGCAGAATAGAGTATGACAGTTAATTAGTATTAAACGAATAAAGTGTAGTGTTGTGTAGACATGCATATATATAGTATGCAATCTTTTTATATAGAAGGGTATAAATTATATATATATATTTTTCCAAGGTGCAATGTCAGAATGTTTAACATGCAATATAATATTATTAAATTATATTTCTTAAATAATGTAACAATTCTACTGCTACTTATTTTGTATATCAAAATTCTGAGGCTATTGGCTCCTTCTGTTGATTGTTGTCTTGTAATGTAAAGTAAATTATCTTGCCGATTGAGAGAGCTATCACGTATACTTCTTCCTGATTGTCACTTTCTTCATATCAAGCTTGGATTTTTTTTTAATTTGTTTCAATTATTGTGTTTTTAATGAATTGACTTGGCATGCATGTGAAGAAGATATAAAAGGCTAAGCTAAGCTAATCACATTCTAATTGAATTTTTTTTTTAACTTAGTAAAGTGTGATTAACAATTACTTATAGTATAAACTTTCACTTTGTACAAAGATTTAATATATATTTGGTGTATGTCATTTTATGTGAAGATATGGATAATTTTCAAAATAAGTTGTCCAATTATGAAGATATTTGTTTGATTGATTCTGGCACTACACATACGATATTCAAAGACGATAAATATTTCTCTTATCTAAACATGGGCAAGATTAATGTTACTACAATTTCTGGTAGTACTAATTTGATTGAAGGCTTCGAAAAAGCCATTATAATCTTGCCCAAGGGAACTAAACTCATCATAAACAATGCCATATTTTTCCTAAGTCTCGAAAAAACTTGATGAGTTTTAAAGATATCCGTGAAAATGGTTATCATATCAAGACATTTGATGAGATGAATCTTGAATATCTTGGTATCACCAAGAATGTCTCTGGGCAGACATGTGTTGTTGAAAAATTTCCTACTTTATCATCTGGCCTGTATTGGACAAATATTTATGCAATTGAGGCACATTCTATAGTAAAACGGAAGTTTACTGATTCCAATACTTTCGTACTTTGGCATGATCGTCTGGGACATCCAGGATCAATAATGATGAGACGAATAATAGAAAATTCAAATGGGCATCCGTTAAAGAACTTGAAGGTTTTTTTGAATGGTGAATTTTCATGTAATGTTTGTTATCAAGGCAAGCTGATTGTGAGACCATCGCCAACAAAAATTGAGATTGAGTCCCCGAGTTCTTGGAACGCATACATGGGGATATTTGTGGATCAATTCACCCACCAAGTGGGTCGTTTAGATACTTCATGATCCTAATAGATGCTTCTTCTAGATGATCTCATGTGTGCCTTTTGTCATCTCGCAACTTGGCATTTGCAAAATTATTGGCACAAATAATACGATTACGGGCTCAATTTCTTGATAATCAAATTAAGTCTATTTGCCTTGATAATGCTGCAGAATTTTCATCTCAAGCATTTAATGACTATTGGTTATTGATTGGGATAAGAGTGGAACTTCCTGTACCCCATGCTCACACTCAAAACGGCCTTGTTGAGTCATTAATTAAACGTCTGCAGTTGATAGCAAGACCATTACTGACGAAAACTAAGTTGCCCACTTCTGTTTGGGGTCATGCAATTTTGCATGCTGCAACACTTGTTCGTCTTAGACCGATAAATTATCATAAATTTTCTCCGTTTTAATTGATTTTGGGTCAAAAGCCTAATATATCTCACTTGAGAACTTTTGGGTGCGGTGTATATGTGCCTATAGCACCACCAAACCGCACCAAGATGGGTCCCCAAAGAAGGTTAGGAATTTATGTTGGGTTTGAATCACCCTCTATTATTCGCTATCTTGAACCATTAACGGGAGATATGTTCACTGCTCGATTTGCGGATTGTCGGTTTGATGAGATACTTTTTCCAAAATTAGGGGGAGAAGATAGTGATATCAAAAGAGAAATTTTGTAAAAAAATCCATCACTATCTCATCTTGATCCACGTGCTTCTATTTGTGAGCAAAAAGTACAAAAGATTATTCATCTGCAGAGAATTACAAATCAAATGCCGGACGCATTTACAGATTTAAAAAGGATCACTAAATCACATATTCCTGCAGAGAATATCCTAATTCAAATTTATGTCCCTAAAGGACCATCCACTAGTGTCATAGCTAATGAATTTAAAGCATACTTGAAGCATGGCAGACCATTAGGTTCTAAGGATCGAAATCCTAGAAAAAGAAAAATAAATGGTCAAGATGACACTACAAAAGATCCACATATGGAAGTTCAAGATTTGAGCAATGTTGATATCTCTGAAGGAATCAATAAGCCTGAGACTCAAGAAAATAAGGAACTATCCATAAATTCAAGTGATGTTGAAACTAATTTTAATCGATCTGAAATAATAGTGGATTATGTTTTTGCATATAATATTGCAACGAAAATCATGCAAGACAGTGAGGATCTTGAACCTCGATCTGTCACAGAATGTCGACAAAGAAATGACTGGCCAAAATGGTAAGAAACAATTCAATCTGAATTGAATTCACTTGCCAAACGTGAAGTTTTTGGACCTATAACTAAACACCTGATGGTGTTAAGCCCGTTGGCTATAAATGGGTCTTTGTACGAAAAAAGAAATGAGAAAAATGAAATACAAAGGTATAAAGCACGCCTTTTTGCACAAGGATTTTCACAACGGCCTGGTGTCGATTATGATGAAACATATCCACCAATTATGGACGCAATAACATTGCGTTATCTTATTAGTTTCACTGTCCATGAGAGACTTGAAATGCATTTGATGGATATGGTAACAACCTATCTATATGGATCACTTGATAATGAGATATACATGAAAATTCTCGAAGGAATTAAAATGCCGAAAGCATATAGTTCAAAGCCTCGGGAAATGTATTTCATTAGATTACAAAGACCATTGTATGGTTTGAAGCAATCTGGACGTATGTGGTATAACCGTCTTAGTGAATATTTATCTAAAGAAGGTTATACGAATGATGAAATTTGCCCATGTGTTTTTATAAAGAAAACAATGTCGGAGTTTGTTATACTGGTTGTCTATGTCGATGACATAAACCTTATTGGAACGCTAATAGAGCTTCAAAAGGCAATTGATTACCTAAAGAAAGAATTTGAGATAGAAGATCTCGGAAAGACAAAGTTATGCCTTGATTTGCAAATTGAGCATTTGACAAACGACATCTTTGTTCATCAATCTGCCTACACAGAAAAGGTGTTGAAACGATTCTATATAGATGGAGCACATCCATTAAGTACTCCGATGATTGTTCGATCACTTGATGTGAATAAGGATCCATTCCGACCTCAAGAAAAGAATGATGAACTCCTTGGTCCTGAAATACCATATCTTAGTACAATTGGTGCACTAATGTATCTTGCAAATACTACAAGGCCTGATATTTCCTTTTCAATAAATTTGCTAGCAAGGTATAGTCCTTCTCCTACTAGGAGATATTGGAATGGGATCAAACACATATTACGGTATTTAAAGAGAACTATCGATACGAGCTTATTTTATTCTAAAGATTGTAGTTCCGATCTTGTTGGTTATACTGATGTTGGGTACTTATCCGACCCGCATAAAACTCGGTCTCAAACAGGCTATGTATTCATATGTGGAGGTACTGCCATATCTTGGAGATCAACAAAGCAGTCTATCGTAGCCACTTCATCGAATCACACTGAGATCATAGCCATTCATGAAGCAAGCCGAGAGTGTGTGTGGTTGAGGTCCATAATACATCTCATTCGAGAAAAATGTGGCTTGAAATGTGACAAAGTACCCACAATTTTATATGAAGATAATGCAGCATGCATAGCACAACTGAAAGGTGGAATCATAAAAGGAGATAGAACGAAGCACATTTCGCCAAAGCTCTGCTATACACATGAGCTCCAAAAGAATGATGATATTGACGTACAATAGATTCGTTCAAGTGACAATGTGGCTGATTTATTCACCAAGCCTCTTCCAACTGCAACTTTCAAGAAGATGGTGCACGAGATCGGAATGCAACGATTCAAAGATGTTCTTATTAGGGGGAGTTAATACGCGCTGTACTCTTTTTCCCTTATGAGGTTTTGTCCCACTGGATTTTCCTTGTAAGGTTTTTAATGAGGCAGCCTATATGCGTATTGTTAGACATTCAAGAGGGAGTGTTCAGATTTATATCAATTATAGTGAATGTCTATCAAGATCTATTTGATGTCTATCATGATTTGATGTATTTGTCTTTTAGTGTGAAACTAGGGGCAAATTCCCCCTATAAATAAAAGGGTTCCTTCATTGTAAATCATCCCTCAAGAGAAGAAATAAGAATCACTCTCTCTATTCTCTCTACCCTTCTTCTTTATTCTTTCTTGTTTTATAACAGATTATTAACTTTTCAATCAAACACTTATTTCTATTTTTCTTAAAATTATAACATCCCCGATTGAAATCTAGAATGCCTTAAAAGTTATCATAAGTACTATAACATGCCGAAGGTTTATTTGAACTGGATTCCTTCTTATCATATCATTCGAGTAGTAAAATAGATATATTATTATTATTATTAATGTAGAAAAATAATTTTTATGTATGTAAGAAAAGATAGATGAATTCATCAGCAAAAATAATAACTCATACCTAATACTTAGAAATCAGAAAAAAACCAACATTTCATTTTTTTATTTGTTAAAATTAAAAAATTTATACTATTTATTTCTAATGTTATTATAATATTTCGTGCACATTCCTCCCTTCGCTTCTCCAATAAAAATAAGGGAGACTTTCAGAAACAACCACATTTTAGCATAAAGTTTGACATTCACAGCCACAGTTTGCAATATTATAATTCATAGTCGTTGTATTTAATTCATAGTTATTGTATTTAATTTTACTCAGTCGTCTGTATTTATATAAAACTTAATACATTAACTACATTTTATATTTTATAATTTTTTGTATTTTTAAAAAATATGACTATATCGCATACAAGCCATGAATGAGAACGAAAATATTATAATCGCGCATTATATTTGTATTCACCATCACTTTTTTTTTACTTTTTTTTTTTTTTTCTTTTTTTTTCTTTTTTTCATTGTTTTACGTTTTTTTTTTCTATTTTTATTTTTCAATTCTATCTTTTCGTTTTTTCCTCTTCTATCTTCAACTTCGATTTTTCTCTTTCTTTTTATTTTCTTTTCTGTTTTTTTTTTTATAATTTTTTCTTTTTCATGTTTTCCCCCTTTTTTCATTTTTTTTATTTTTATTTTTTTCGATTCTTTCTTTTCTTAGATCTATTGTCTCTTGCTTCTATTTTTCTTTATTCTTTTCTTCTTTTTTTTAATTTTTTTTTTTGTACTTATTTTCTTTCTCATTATTGTTTGTATTTTCGAAAAATATGGTTACTCAAGTATAAATCATAAATGATAAGTAAATACCACAACTGCTTATCGTATTTGTATTCACATCTGTATTTGTTGATACAATTGTATTGTATTTGTATTTTATAGTTGCAATTGTATTTTATTTTATAGTTCACACTTGTATTTGTTAGTTCGCACCATCATTTATATTTTATACGATTCGCACTTATATTTTAAAGAATTATTTGTATTTGTATTTAATAATTGACTGCATATTGTATTTGTATTTTGTGAGTTTATTATATTTGTATTTGTATTATACTTTCGTCGATGCACTTGTAATTTTAAGTAATTTCTTATATTTGTATTTTTAAATAGACCACATAGTGTATTTGTACTTGTAATTTCATTTGTTTATTTTTGAATTTGTAGTTGACAACATTATTTATATTTTTAAATAAAAAAATAATAATTATTTTTCTTTCTTCGAATACTTGTATTTATATTCATTGATACAATTTATTTTCTATTGATGCAAATTGAACAATAAATATAAAAATAATAAATTATACAAATACAAATGTTAAATCATATAAATACAAATGTTACATTTGTATCAAATGATACATGTTTATACAACTTGAATCATACACATACAAAATGATACTTGTTTATATACATATATAAATGATAAATTTAAAATACAAATACCAACAATATATTTTCATTAAATGACACATTGCATATTTATATATTTTAATCTCAAGCAAATACAATTAATCAATATACTTATTTATATATAAATTATAAATTGTATATATTCATGGCTAAACTATTCAACTATAAATAATAAATTTATTTAAAATATATAATATGATACAAATAAATATAAAATATAATAAAATATATAAAATATTAAATACAACAACAACAACAACAATAAAAAATGAGAAAAAAAATACAAAAGAAGGATAAAAAATGACCAAAAAAATGAAAAAGAATCAAGGAAAATACAAAAAAAATATATGAAAAAATAGAAAGAAAATATAAAAAAGGAGAAAAAATGAAAAGCAAAAAAAATAAATGAAAAAGAAAAAAATAGAAGATAAAAAAAGAAAGAGAAAACGAAAAAAAGAAGAAAAAGAAAAAAACAGGAAGAAAAAATGGAAAAGAAAAAAAGAAGAAAAAGGAGAAATAGAAGGTAGAGAAAAAGAGAAGCTATGGATTATATTTAATTGACAAGATAGGTTATGAATTATAATTAGTTGAAACTTAGACTAAACAAGGTAATTAAGAACATATATTTGTTAAGCCATGTAGTTATTTCTAAATATAAATTGTAACAACAAGGGGAAAATTTCCCTTTTTTGAATAGTTAAAAAAAATAGTCTCTTTTTTTTAATTGAAACAACTATTTGTAGGAAGGATATTTTTTTTTAGCTAGTTGAAGGATATTTTTAAATTAATTGACTAATGATAAAAGAGCATTTTTTTTGGGGGTCAAAATGATACAGAGCATTAGTAAGCTAAAAACGTAATAAAAAATCAAATTAGTTTTTCCCTTTAATTTTTGATCAATCTTTAAAAAAAATTATGCAAACATAAATCTTCCTCACAATTTCTGTGTCTCTCCTCCCTTCTGGCTTCTTTTCCTTCGCCCCTCTTTCTCCATCTTCTGCAATTCTTTTTTCTGTAAGTAATGAGTACACAACTAAAGTTGAAAACAATGAGATGTGTTGTACACAATTAATCACTCATTGTTTGTATGTTGTGGAAACTAATCAAGTAACGTTTCATTGGATCTATTTTGTCTATATCTAATAATTTAAATTGATGATATAGTTGAAGAAAATTGAGGAGTACCATAGTTGAATTTTATTGAGCTTGAAATAAAATTCTTGAAAAGATAAAGTTTGCATTATTGATTATTTAAGGGAAAAAATATATACAACCCCTTAAACTTACATGAAATTTCATTTAGACACTTAGCTTTGTTTTAATTGAACATAATATTATATAATTTTCATTTCTATCAAACACAAGTTGAAAAGTTATTCCATAAATAAAACACGTATAGATGTTTGTTTGACTTGAAAAAGAATATGTCACGATTCAAAATTAGGCATGTGATGACATTTGCCAAAACCCTCGGACAAGAGCCTAACTCAACTCGAAATCACAATTATGAAAGTATAAAGCGGAAGAAGATATATAAATATATACGTACACATATATATAAATATGAGACACAAGTCTCAAAAATACACCCCAGGTCTGGTTATCATCATCACAAGCCTCTAAATATAGAATGATAATAATAACTAAAGTATCTTAAATGCAGGTAAGTATAAGATAAATAAAGAGAGATCTGGGTAAGCTTGGAGTCCGCCAGCACTACCTTAATATCTGCACTGTCAATATTAGAAGAAAATAATATACAAGTTGCTACTCGATCCAATACCTGCACGAGGTGTAGAAAACAATAAAAGAAAAGAGAAGCAAGGGTGAGTACGAACCCATATGTACTCAACAAGCATCGACGATAATCGACCTTAATCCAAAGCGATGACGAGAACCATCACTCCAACTACCTAAAATTTCCCAATTAGATCTAAATCACATAAATTCACCACTTCAACCTATTTAGGTAACCCAACACAACAGTCCACATATTTACCATATACAAGATAGATAAATTAATCTAGGTGAGTCAAACACTATTTATTTCATAATCAATAAAATGAGGAAAGTCACTATGAAGGAAACTCACTAGCATGATATAATACGCCTAAAAAATTAATCAACCAATAGTATGAGATATAAATAGATAAAGTGTATATAAAAATGTATAACATGCTATCGAAAGGTGCGATGCAATAGCTTCTCAGATTATACCATAGCCATAACCCAAGTCTCATAATATCTCAATCTTTCAACTAAGATAAGATGATGTAAGATAATGTAATGAAGTGAAATGAATGATCAAATACAATATTACAAACAAGGTCCAAACATAGAAATACAGTATACGAGTAAATACTAGCACAATATCAAACCACACTAAGAATGATAATGCTGCAATGCAATGTAGTGATGATGATGTATGGTGAAAGTCATCACATGCTTTCTACATACACTCATTAATCTTGCACCTACTAGGTAGAAATCATAGGGGGTTCGCAACCCATATACTTTCACTATATCAATCAAACTTGCTGGCAAATGATCTTGGTCAAGGGTTTCTAATATATAACAATCAAACTTGCCGTCAAAGATCTCGACCAAGGATTTTCAAAAAAAAATTCCTTTTCTTTCAAAATTAAAATATCTAAGTGGTATCAATCTCATGAACATATATAAATGATATGAGGATTATATGCTCACAATCAAAGAACATGAAGATATGAATCAATTCATCACAAATATAAGTGAGCTAAGAATCAACTATATATGATAATGTCCCACGATTTAAGTCATCATAGAACACCACTGATATAAATAGTCATGCATGATATTCTTAATATCATTTAACCATCGATGTGATAAAGACAATCTAATACACTAACATGGTCTATGATACTAAGTCAATCCCTAACTCGACGACACGATAACAAATATGCAATTAGATACACAATCATAGCCAACAATATCAATCCAAGTCTCTACTTGGGCATCACCATAACATATACTCTCCAAATCAGAAATAATATGCATATAAATTTCTTACTCGGACAAACGATAGTGAAAAAATTCTCAAGTCAACAATAATATTTACATACCCTCATACAGGCAACACGAAATCACAACAATCCCCAATAACAATAATCGCGAAAATATCCGAGCCTAGCTTGTCATACCATAAGTCTCATCCACTATTACGAGGTCATTTATACTCTAAGTGTTTACTAACCTTCAACCATTTCATAACAAGATAAAAATAACCTAACTATCCTCTAGAAAGTCATCAAGTCCGCTACAAACTCATAATATAAGTAATCCTTATCAATTATTCAAGAACACCAAGTTATTCATTTCAATACATTCTAGAGATATTTATAGGTAACAAAACTAACTAAACTAGGCATTTATCTAAATACAATCTGTCAAATGACTCTGGTACCCACACAGATGCTCACCATATCACTTAAGCAGGACCCCTAATCCTAAACGAAATAAAAATACAAACAAATAAGCATACAACACATAACACTTTGAAAAAAATAAAAAGTCAAGGTACATCTTAACTTGCCTTAAATAAAGATCTGCAAGTTCAAGTGCAGTCCAAAACCTCAACTGAAAGCCCAACTCTCTCAAATCAACACCAAATATGTCAATCTAATCAAATATGTCATAAAAAGTTAAAATGAGGCTAATGATATCCATATTGATCATATGTAAGATGGGTTCAAAATGGGTTTGAAAAATGAATTTAAAAATGAAAGGGGTAAAATTAGAGTTTTATTTTAGAGTAATGATCTCCACATCAAGAGGAGTCTATAGCTGAAAACCTAAGGGAACACGAGGTCCAAATCAAAGAATATTATTTTAAATCTCTACTTGCAAACCCCAAAATCTTCTTTTTGAAATCAAGAATTTGAGGATGGATTGTAAAGAATCAAGGGAACATGATGGGATAAAAATCTAGGGACAAATCCATGGAAGAAATCTCAAGAACCCCTATGAAAACATCTTAATTAGAGCTTTAGAAGTCTAAAAGTGAAGAAAAATTGAGGGAAAAAAAATTTTAACAGGTTTTGGGCGCGGTGCCTCGCGATTGCATTCAACCCATCACGGTCGCGAGGGTCAACCTTTGTCTGAGATTAAAATGACCATCGCGATCTCAAGAACTCAATTGCTATCGTGATGTGACCCTAACCAAGACTCTCATGAACGCAAATCTCGAGACCGCAGATGTGATGAATGAAAGAAATTGACTCGAAGCCATTACCCATCGCAATCATGATGAACCCACCACACAATCGTGATGCCTTAGATGACTATTCTTCGCGAATGGGAGAGATGGAGTTGTGAACTTGAAGAAGGGATCATGCACCAAAAAATAGAAACTTCTTCAGTTTAAAAACTTTCGAAATGAATCCTCAAAATTCATTTGAAATTCCACAGAAATAATTCAATAATGCTACTAGACTATTTTCAATGTTTTAGACTCAACTATAATGTTAGATTTGTCAAAAAGGATTTTTCTCACCAATAGCCCCCAAGAACACCTTTAGGCCAAAATTAGCTAATTTTCAAATGGAAGATCGAAATGTAAAATAAAAGCTCGGGACCCGAACTAACCACACTACTAATCCAAAATCAAAATTCAGATATAATGAAGTTATCAGAATCATCATTCAAGATTTGGATCACAAAATATTGATCGAAGTCAAATATATCCTTTTAAGGATACACAAAATCACAAATTCAAATGAAACACTCCTAAATGCATCGAAGACTGTGTCAATCATCCCGACAACACATAAATCAGATAAGGCAACCACGGAAAGAAAAAAATAGTCTAAACACAAAAAAATTTAAATTTCAATATGAGGATCATTAAAGAATATTTCACATATTAAAAATAATATGTTGCATAGTTAAAATCCACGACAAGGTAAAAATTAACTCATCCATAATCCATATACACCGCTTCACTTCTTCCACATATCAATTTTAAGCTGAAAAAATTCAAGAGAAATTCGATAATTTAAATCTTCTCTTGATATATTTTCAGTCTGTTCTCACCATGTTATTACTTATATCAAAGCATTGTTCCATTTTTAGCTTTATTACATCAATTTGTATAACTTGATTATTATAGGCACAATATTGTTGTGTCATCTTGGTACATCTTCTCACGGATCACGTGAAAGTACTAGGATTATCAAATGTATAATGAACACAATTAGGTATCCCTAACGATATTGAGTTACTATTCCTGGATCATGAGTTGCAACTTACAAACTGTATAGGGCGTCCAATCATGATGCAAAAGTTAGTGCAACATTATATATTTTTCACATCATATGTTTGGATTGATATATGATTTGTAAATAGGTCTAAAATTTGTATTGCATGCAGTAACATAAATTTGTTATAGTTGGTCAGGCATTATTGAGTAGCCCCTCGAATATCTCTAACTAATATAAGATTTTTAGAATATGAATGAAAATGAGAAAAAAAATATTAAAGTAAAAATTGATCGTTATTTCTGTTACTCCAAATAAATAGCTCATTATTAATCCATGTGTATCATTGAACCTTCTTGGAGCATGAACGTCTGCAAAAAATATTTATACTAACCAGTATTTTAAAAAATGAGGGTATAAGATGAGGCATTTTATAGAGCACGGGATGAGGCGTAAATCTCGAGGCATGAGGCGTAAGTCCCATGGAGCTCTAATTTTTAATTTATAATATAATAAAAATAGTATTATAATATAAAATTAATACAAAAATGCATAATTAATTTTGAAAAATTTAAAACATGATTAAAACTATTCATAGAAAATAAACTTTTAACATCATTTACAAGTAGAAATAATGCAATGATATAAAAATCATTATGTGATGCAAATCAACTCTAACATTTTAACTTTCAAACAATAAAAGAAACACAATTTCTTAAAATGTATGACAATCATACTATGCAATTTACCTCCCTAAAAAAATAAAAAAACTATTAATATTATAATTAAACATCAACTCTTTCATAAAAAAAGTAAAATATTTTCAAATAATTAAGTAAAATATGATAATTTTGAAATATAGGACAAAAATATAACCATCAATGATAAATGAAAATGTAAAATTCGAATATATTATTTTAAACAGAAATGTTAAGTCATTCACCCTCATGACGTTCTCAAATAGTAAATAAGTTAGTTACTTTTAATTTTCTTATTTCTACATATGAAAAATAACTCCTAAGCATCATTTATTTTGTAGAAAATGATGAGTATCAACATCGTTGTCTAAGGAATTTGACATAATTTGTGAAACAATTATTAGGCGAGCCCCAAGCGTTGAGCATTGGGCATGTTCAGGGCGTATAGTCGGACGCTTAGGGTGTAAGCCTCAAGAACGAAGCCTCGCACATGAGCCTTGAGGTGTTTTGCAAGTGGCCCAGACCATGGCGAGTCTCAATAACGCCTTTTAAAACATTGATACTAACAACAACATATTAGTGTAATCTCTTAATTGGGGCTTAGGGGATATGATATACGCAAACCTTCCTCCTTATCTTTGTGGAAATAACGAGATTATTTTCGAGCAGATAATACCCTACCAATTTTAATAAAATGTACAAAAAATATTTCGTTTGAAGAGAAATCATTTGTTCAAATGCACCATCATTTACCCTATAAATTCATCCTTGCTTCCTCCCCCTGCCTCTAACATAACATGCAACAACCGTATTAAGAAACTAGTAATACTCAAATTATGCGAGGAACTCTTGTTGCTCTTTTACACTTTATTCTTCCTATATTCTCTTTAAAAAGAGTACAAAATCAAAATTTGATTGCTCATTTTTTTAGAAAATACGAAGCCAATTTTATTAAATTTAACATTCTCTCTTGGTAATTATATGAGCAAAGTCCAACTATATCAGATCCGAATGAAATTGATGATATAAAGTCAAATATTAGTGAAAGGTCGTGATGACCCTCCAGGTCATTTTCTATAGTTTTGTATTATTTTGATGTTTAGAGTTTTTCATAGCGGTCCCAAGTCATTTATGGCTCGTTGGACCCGACAGTTCAATTACCAAGCAGTTCATTTGATTTTTTTTTGCTAATTTCCTATTTTGAAGTTTTTGCTGTTGAGAATTGGGTATCGGGATTAAACTTCATGTTAACAGCCTCGCAGGCCAATTTTGACAGTTTCATTAGATCTTAAATGTCGATTTTAGGTCAGAGAAATTCTTAGTTTGGGTTCCGAGGCATTTGAACTTGTTTTGGATTATTGCACAGATTTTGGTTAAAATGACTATTGAGTGTGGGACCCACATGTTATAAAAATGATCATAGATAGAAATTACGATAACACGGTTGAGTTTAAAATATTGAATTTAATAGGGTAGCATAGTTCGTTTATATTCACGAAATTTCAAACAAATTTCGAGGGATAGATCAGAAACTTACAAATTTGTTAAGTGCTGGTGCAGACCTCAGCTAGTGCAACCTCTTAAGCGGACCTTTTTACCTTAAGTGGAAGTCTATTTAGCGACCAAGGCACAACTTTAGTGACCAACCTTAGTCCCCACCTAGCCATTTTGGCGGAAGGCCACTTTAACGATACTCATCGATTTTAGCGGAGGCTGTCCATTAGGCTTGGACGCTTAAGCGACGGTTTATCTCTTTAGCAACGAGCACTTAAGCAGTAATTAGCCACTAAAGCGGTCATTGCTGGTGTATTTAAAACTTGTTCTTCTTGTTTTTTGTCATTGTCAAGTCCCAAAATCCCATTAAACCCCCTATAGAGCTAAGAGATTCTGGAAAGCGATCCTCGGGTATACAAGGTGTTATAGAGAGTTCATTGGGGATGTTTTCTTATTAAGATTTTCGTAAGTTTCCTTTAATTTCTTAATTAATACTCTAATTTTAATTCAAATCTCTAGATTGTTTTTGTATTGATTTGATGGAGTATTTGTGCTTAGATTTCATCTATTTTGAGGATAAATAATCTTCGAGCTTAGAGGGATGTTTTGACAGGTCCAAAGTTGTGATTCTGCAAGCGGGCCTCATATGATATTTTTAGCTCGATTTTAGATCCGAAGTATTTATATGCGATATGTGTATTGTTATTCTCGTATTAATGTGTACATCATATTTTGATAGTATAGCTTGTGAGGAGGCTTCACAGAAGGAAAAAACTCTGAGTTAGTAGACTTTCTCGGGCTCCATTGGTGTCCAGGTAGGCTAGGCTTACTTTCTTCATAGATTGAGCTCTATTATGGTATTACTATAGTATTATGCTATATTTAGATTGGAATTTATGGCTAGATTATATATTTAGAGAAATTTGGAATATTTAGCCGGTTAGAGGATCGTTTTTAGGTAGAATTGACCCATTTCTCTTTTTCTTGAGTTAGATTGTTGCCTTAGGATCATTTATACTTTAGCACCTAGTAGTAGAACTTGAAAGCCTTAGTTTAGTTTTGGATAGAAATTATCTTAGAATGAACTTTTAAGGTTAGAAGTGGCCCTCACCGTCCATGTTTTAGATCAAATATCCTAAATAGCTCCTTGTAGAATTAGGAGACCTTCTTTCATTGCTTTATATATATATTCTTGGACCTTAGGATGATATATGCATTTTTCCAACTCTTGACTAGGCTTGTTACCTTGTATTTACTTTAAAGACTGATTCAACTTCGCCATTTACCATTCACTTATGATACTAAATTTTTGATTCGTGTCCGATATATATGATATTAAAGATTGATTTGAGTCTGGAACTTACTATTCACTTATGAATTATTTATTCGAAACCTGTTTTGGTATTAAAGGGATTCATAGATATGGTTTCGATTGTCGGTTACTTTATATTTACTATTATTGTCGGAAGTTCTTTATTGATTGTATCCATCGGGCTTATGACACTCAGTTGGGTTATTTTTCTCTTGTTTGGGCCTTCTGGGCTTATGGCAGGACAGTTAGACTGCAGTTAGCATGTACTTCTTCAACTTTATTTACTTTGTTATTTATTATATGTCAGTTGGAGTATTATTTTAGTTTCTCCCCTTTTCCCTGCCTTTAGTTCACATTTTTGCATCTTATTATTCTTTTATTATGATTTAGCTTAGTCGACCGATAATGCCTACTCAGTACCTGTTATTTTGATACTCATATTACACTTTTGCATCTTTTTTCTGATGTAGATCTGAGTACCAGTCATCGTCATAGATGATACATCCACCTTTCTTTTAAGACTCGGAGATAGGGTGATCTTTCAGATCCTGATTCGATCTTCTCTTCTTCTATTATTTCTGTCAGTCTTTGCTTTCAAGACTACCTGTATATTGACATAATTCAGTACTCATTTTTTATATTTAGTGGTTTTTTTACCGACCTTACTGGGTCACGAGATACTCTTTTGTGCACTTTTAATACTCTCCGCTTTATTTAATACCCAACACCTATATTTACCTACTTATAGTCTAGTTTTATGCTTTATTTTTGGAATTTTTTATGCCTTCCACCAATTAGTCCATTATTAATGCTCTAGGCTATAGTTTTGCTTACCTACTAGTGAGTTAAAGTAGATGACATCATGAATCATGAAATTAGATCATGACAAATTGGTATCGGATCCAAATTCACCAATATTAGTGGTACAAGAGCAAGTTCTAGTAGAATCCCGCAGATCAGAACGATGACATTTGTTTCTTAGTTTGGGGAGGCTATAAGACATTCTTAGGAGCACTTCACTTTCTTTATTCATTTTGTGCATTGAGATTGTGCTGGTTTTAAAAATTCATACTGTTTTACTCTTTCCCAGATGGCTAGGACACGAGTTGCAATGACTGGAGATGAGGATCTTAAGTCCACGGCTAAGGCTCCTGTTAGAGTCTATGTTCAACCCAAGGGTTGAGGTCAGGCGAGATATGCATCCCCAATTAGTGGTAAGGATAGTGACCCTTCACCATATCTTGCTATTATTCCCTAACTAGGATTCTGCCACCCCCGTCATTAGTGCGCCAGAGGGCATTTCAGGCTCCATCGGGATTTATTTTTTCTTTGTTTCTCAGAGATACTTTGATTCAATTATTGGTTTTGGTTGGTGGTGAACCATTTGATGGTACTCAATCTACAGGTCAGAGTGGTACAATTGCAGAGACACAACTTGTAGCCGCAACTCTTAGAGTTGAGGTCCCTCTAATGCATTAGTTGCTCAGCCAGCAACCACCCACCCATCTATGTCTGTTGAGGAGCAGAATATGTTGGGTAGATTTCTGAGATTGACTCCACCTAGGTTCGCAGGGGCTTTAGGTGAGGATGCATTTGAGTTCTTGATTTCTTGTGAGGATAGGCTCCATAATTTAGACATAGTTGAGACTCATAGGGTTAACTACACTATTTTTTTTATTAGACTTGGCATCTAAACATTGGTGGAGAGGTTATCTTGATTCTAGGTTAACTGGATCTCTTTTATTAACTTAGAGTCAATTCTCTGAGGTTTGCCTCACATCATTTGAGAGCATCTGAAAGATCAGTTCTCAAGAGTAGAGTAGCGTTCTATGGCCATTCTTGAGTTTGAGGCACATTTTAATAGTTGGACAGACATGATATAACTATCTTACCGATTGAGTATAAGCGATTTTGGTGCTTTATTAGAGGGCTGTGACTTCCTCTTTGTATGGATACTCAGAGTTTGGTTGTACTTGGAAGGTCTTTTTATTGAGGTTTCTAATTATTTTTAAACCTTGGAGGAGATGCATCGCGAGGCCCAAAGGGGAAGCGATAAGAGACCAGGTCACCAAGGTCACTTCAGTGGGATCTAGAGCGGATCACAATTTAGAGGCAGAGGTTCTTTAGGTAGGTACCCTCTGCATCAATCTTATCAACACCAGGGTCAGTCTAGTAGGCCTGTCTATGTCATACTTTAGATTACCGATGTGGGATAACCCAACTATAGTGATTACCCTTGTCGGATCAGTGGTCAGACTTTGAGAGGTGCACATTTTGGGTTTTCTAGCTGAGGTGGCTATTTTGGGTCAGCTGAATCTTTTGGTCAGCGTAAAGTGCCTGGAGCATATTATAATTGTGGGGTCATCGGCCATTATTCTAGAGAGTATCTTAGGCGTGTGCAGTTGTGCTTGCAGCACAGAGTATCTAGTCAATTAGGGCAGTGCCGCCCCTAACTAGATTTGGTATACAGGGTCACAGAAATGGTCCCCAAGGTTCTCAAGAAGGTCCTCAGGAAGATAGGATAGGTGGTCGGTCAGACACCTAGTTAGGTGGCGGGTGAGGTCATTTGTATGCTGTACCTAGTAAACCGGAGGTGGAGTCTTCAAATATTGTTATTACAAATATGATTTTAGTGTGCCATTAGCCAGTTATTGCGTTATTTGATTCGAGATCCTCTTATTTATATGTTTCTCCTTACTATACACCGCAGTTAGAGTTTTATTAGGAGTCATTATTTGTGCCATTACATGTATCTACTTCTGTGGGTGATTATTAGTAGGGGGTTGGATTTATAGATAATGTGTTATGACTATTCGAGAGTTTGATACTCAGGTTGATCTTATTGTGTTAGATATGGTGGACTTTGATATGATTCTGGGCATGAACTAATTATCCCTTTATCTGCGATCTTGAATTATTTTTCCAAGATTGTCACCGTAGTCATACCTAGCATACCCCGAGTTGTGTGGAAGAATTCTATTAGCCACGCACCGACAAGGTTTATTTTTTATATTCAAATTAGGAGACTAATATTGAGGGATTGTGAGTCTTATCTCACTTTTATTTGTGATATTAGTGTGAAGAGTCCTTTGCTTGATTCTGTTCCTATAGTTCATGATTTTTCTGATGTTTTTCCTATTGATCTACGTAGCTTTCCTCTTGAGTGTGATATTGAGTTCATTATTAATCTTTAGTCGGGTACTCGACCTATTCCTATAAAACCTTATCGCATTTCTCCTATCGAGCTTAAGGAGCTGAATTCTTCCTTGGGGTACTCCTGTTTTATCCTGAAAGAATAAATAAGGGTCTATACGTATGCGTATTATCTATAGGCAGCTGAATAAGGTGATAGTAAAAAATAAGTATCCTATGACGCGTATTGATGATTTGCTTGACCAGCTTCAGGGAGTGATAATATTCTCTAAGACTGACTTAAGATTTGATTACCATCAGTTTAGGATTTGGGTTGAGGATATCCCTAAGACAACCTTTAGGACTTGTTATGGCCATTATGAGTCGCGGTCATGAATTTGATGAATCAAGTGTTCAGGCCCTACTTGGACTCTTTTTGACCATTTTTAATTGATGATATCCTTGTGTATTCAAGAAGTATAGGGAGCACGAGAAGCATTTAAGGATTGTGCTCCAGACTTTGAGAGATCATAGGCTTTATGACAAATTCTCAAAGTGTGAGTTTTGACTCGAGTATGTTATATTCCTAGGACATGTGGTGTCTAAGGATGGGATTATGATGGATTTGGCAGAGATTGAGACTATTCATGATTGGTCCAGACCTATATCTCTGATTGAGGTTGGTAGTTTTATTGGGTTGGAAGGTTTCTATAGGTGGTTCATTGAGGGGTTTGCTACTATTGTAGTGTCGATGACTAGGTTGACTAGAAATGTGGTTCCTTTTCAGTGGTCCAAGAAGTGTGTGTCGAGCTTTCTGAAGTTTATGGGCTTGCTCACTTCAGCTCCTGGTTTGACTTTTCCTATTGAGGACCAGGGATCTACCATATATTGTGATGCTTCTGGTGTTGGTTTAGGTTGTGTTCTAATGCATCGGGGTCAATTTATTACTTATGTATGAGGCAGATGAAGGTTCACGAGTGCAAATACCCTACTCATTATTTGGAGTAAGCGATAGTAGTATTTACGCTCAAGATTTGGAGCCACTACTTGTATGGTATTCATTGCGAGATCTATTTTGACCATCGTAATCTTCAGTACATTATGACCTATTGGGAGCTTAATTCGAGAGAGCATAGATTGCTTAAGTTTTTGAAGGACTATAATATCTCCATTCTTTATCATCCAGGAAAGGTGAATATGGTAGCATATGTCTTGAGCCAAAAGATGGTAAGTATGGGTAACTTGGATTTTATTTCAGTTATTGAGCAGTTGTGGGCTTTGGACATCCAGTCCTTAGCCAACTTAGTAGTTTAACTTGACATTTAAGAATCCATAAGGATCCTTGTAGCGTTGAGGCTGGGTCTACCATTTGAGTAGATTTAGAGTCGCCAGTTTGAGGATAGTAGACTTTGTGGCATTCATGATCAGGTTATATGGGATGAGTCTAGGAGGACTACCTTGGATTCAGATGGTACTTTGAGATATGATAGCCACATTTGTGTTTCGAGAGTTGGATACTTGATTCAGATGATATTGTGGGAGGCTAACAACACTAGTATTCTATGCACCCTAGTACATCTTATATAGAGATTTGAGTCTCACATGCTTTGGCGGAACTCGATTCAATTAGATGAGACGTTGGCCTTAGTGGAAAAGTCGGTCCTCATATTGGACAAGAATGTCAGGCGATTGCACTCTAGAGAGATTCCAGTAGTTAAGGTTCAGTGGAGACACCACCCAATCGATAAGGATACCTGGGAGATCGGGAGTGACATGTGGGCCTAATATCTCCACCTGTTCGAGCCTTCAGGTACACCTTGATCCTTTACTTCTGCAGACGAAAGTCCTTTTAGTAGTGGATATTATAATGACCCTCTAGTTCATTTTTTGCATTTCTGTACTATTTTGGCATTTAGAGCTTATCTATAGCTGCCTCGAGTCATTTATGACTTGTTGGAGCTGACAATTTGATTACCGGGCAGTTCATTTGATATTTAGAGCCAATTCCCCATTTTTGAAGTTTTTATTGTTGAGAATTAGGTATAGGGCTTAAACTTCAGATTAATGACCTTAAATACCAATTCTGACAGTTCTATTAGATCCAAAATATCAATTTTAGGATATAGGGACACTTGGTTCGGGTCTCGAGAGTTCCAAACTCATTTTAGGCTATTGGATAAATATGGGTTAAAATGATCATTAGGTGTGGGACCCACATTTTATTGAAATGGCCTCGAATGGAAATTTCGATGGCACCTTTGTGTCTAAAATATTGTATTTAGTAGGGTATCATAGTTCGTTTGCGCTCATAGAATTCCGAGGGGCCGATCAAAAACTTAGCAAATTTTCTAAGTATTGGTGCAGGCCTCAACTGGTGCAGCCGCTTAAACAGAGGTCGCTTTAGCAACCAGCCTTGGTCCCCGCCTAGCCATTTTAGCGTAAGGTTACCTTAGCGACTTTCTTCCTTTTAGCAGTGGCCGACCAGTAGACTTGGCTGCTTAAGCGCCAGTTTGTTGCTTTAGCGACGATCGCTTAAACGGTCATTGTTAGTGTATTTCAAACTTGGTCTTCTCGGTTTTTGGTTATTTTAAGTCCCAAAACTCCATTAAAAATCCTAAGGAGCTAAGAGATTGTAGAGAGCGATCCTTTTGTATTCGGAGTGTGTTGGAGAGTTCGTTGGGGGTTTTTTCTTATCAAGATTTTCGTAAGTTTCCATTAATTTCTTAATTAATTCTCCTATTTAAACTCATATTTCTAGATTCTTTGTGGTTTGATTTGAGGGGGTATTTATGCTCGCTTTTCACTCATTTTTTAGGATAAATGATCCTTGAACTTAGATGATATTTTGACTGGTAAAAAGTTGTGATTTCGCAAGCAGACCTCACATGAGATTCTTAGCTCAATTTTGACCCAAAGCATTTATATGCGATATAGGTATTGTTATTCTCGTATTAATGTGTAGATCATATTTTTGATAGCATAACATTGTGAGGAGGCTTCACGGAAGGGAAAATCTATGATTTAATGGACTTTCTCGGGCTCCATCGGTACCCAGGCAAATGAGGCTTACTTTTCTTATAAATTGATCTCTATTATGGTATTAGTATAATATTATGCTATATTTGAGTTGAAATTTACGGCTTGATTGCATGTTTAGCCGAATTTAATATATTTAGCCGATTAGAGGACCGTGTTTAGGTAGAATTGACTCATTCCTCTTTTCCTTGGATTAGATTGTTGCCTTAGGACTTAGTTTGACTTATTTAACACCTAGTAGTAGAACTTGAAAGCCTTAGTCTAGTTTTATATAGAAATTGCCTAGAATAAACTTTAGAGACTAGTAGCGGACCCCGTCGGTCTTATTTTTGATCAAATATCTTAAATAGATCCTTATAGACCTATGAGGCTTTCTTTTGCCGTCTTACATATATTTTTGTACCTTAGGAAAATTTAGACATCTTTTCAACTCTGGACTAGGCTTGTTACCTCATATTACTTTAAAGAGCGCTTCGAGTTTAGCACTTACTACTCACTTATGATACTAAATTTTCAGTTCGAGTCTGGTATATATGATATTAAAGATCGGTTTGAATCTGACACTTACTATTCACTTATGAATTATTTGTTGGAATCATGTTTTGGTATGAAAGTGATTCATAGATATGATTTTGATTGTTGGGTACTTTATATTTATTATTGTTATCAGTGGTTTTATTTTGATTGTATTCATCGAGCTTGTGGGGGCTCGGTTGGATTATATCTCTCTTGTTTGCGCCTTCTGGACTTATAGGGGCCAGTTAGGCTATAGTTAGCATGCACTCCTTCGACTTTATTTACTTCATTATTTATTATATGTCAGTCGGAGTATTATTTCAAGCTTGTTCCTTTTTCCCTGTCTTTAGTTCACATTCTCGCATCTTATTATGCTTTTATTATGATTTAGCTCAACCAACCGATGATCCCTACTGAGTATCCACTGTTTTGGTACTCATACTACACTTCTATATCTTTTTCTAATGCAAAACCAAGTACTACTCAACGTCATTGATGATACATTCAACTTTCTTTTGGGACTCAGAGATAGGGTGAGCTTCAGAGCCAGAGCTAATCTTCTCTCTTTCTACTATTTTGGACAGTCTTTACTTTCGAGATTACCGGTATATTGACATTATTCAGTACTTTTCTTTTGTATTTAGTGGCTCTTGTACCAAACTTACTAGGTCATGAGATACTTTTATGTACACTTTTCTCATTCTCCGCTTTATTTAATATCTTGCACCTATATTTACCTGTTTACAGTCCAATTGCGTGCTTTATTTTCGATAATTCTTATGCCTTCCACCAATTAGTCATTACTAGTTCCGGGCTACGATTTGAGTTACTTACTGGTGGGTTAAAGTAAGTGTTATCATTATTTGAGAAATCAGATCGTGATAAAGGCCTAAATCATACTTTCGAATAATATTTTTAAATATTAATGAGACAAAGGGTATCCTTTGTAATTTATTGATCAATCAAAGAACGAATACCAAACTGAGAAAAACTAAATTGAAATTAGAAAGTGAATAACTTTGTTAATACTAAGAGAAAAGGACGAATATGCCTAGATAAAGGAAAATCAAAAATCAAAAGTACAAGTAAATTAGGAGAACAGATTCATAGTGTAATTTGTGCGCTCATTCGAACAACTTTAACCAAATCCTCAAAAACATTATAAAATTTGAATATTTTTTTATTAATGATAAGTTATAATACTAATTATGTGCTTACACGCACATACCAATATACCATATTAATATTAATTTTAGGACTTCTAAGTTCTGCTTTTTGGAGCTTGAAATAGACTTGTCATATGAGCCGAGACTTGTACTTTTTTATTTTTATAAGAGAAAATGGATAAATACCCCTCCAATTTATCACTGAATTTTCAACTACATGCTTATACTTCACGGGGGTTCTACTACCCCCTAAATCTTTTTAAAGTGGAATATATACCTCCTTAAAAAGCCATACCCAGATCTGTATTAGGCAGTGAATTACACGCGCTTCGTCACGTAATACTATTTTTTTTGTAAAATAAATATTATTTTACTTTATTCTATTTTTTTTTTCTATTTCTCTTTCCTTCTTTTTTTTCTCTTTTCTTTTTGGAGTAAAAAACATCGAAACGAAGGTCAATTTTAAGAGGATGGTAATGGAGCTCAAAGATTTATTGTTGGAGTTAGATGAACTAGGAAAGCGAACGATAAAAGAGAAAATAGGGGTATCTCAACACGTCGTCGGAGTTGGGTGAACCGGAGTGGTGTTTTTCCGCTAAGGATGAAGCAAAACATCAGTTTCGGAGTAATAATTGAGGAAAAAACTGACATTAGGGATGATTAAATTGAAGGAATAAGAAAAAATTATAAAAATTTAGTTGGAATTTATAAGGGGTAGGTATGATATTTGTGGCAAAGTCATGAAAACTACAGATATAAAAATGGATTCTTAAAAATTATAAATTGGACATTGATGAATAAGACAGAAAAAATCTCAAAAAATTAAGAACAATTCTTGATGATTGTTTAGTGCTTTAGATGTTGGTTTATGTAGTATTAACAATTGTGAATAATGTTGAACCAAATTATGAAAAAAATTAAAAGATAGGAGAGGAGATGGGGCTGCTATGGTGGCGGTGGCTCAACTATGGTGATGGAGATGTATAGGTGGGTAGATTGTTCAGTGATGAGAAAAAGAGGAAGAAGAAGAAGAAGAAGTAGAGAGAAGAAAATTAAAGCTAAATGTTAAAAATAATATATATTTAACAAAAAGTCAAAAATATTATAAAAATAATTTTTAGTAGTATTTTTTATTTTCACACGCCTTGAAGAGAGTGAACTCACTCTCCGTGACATGTCAGCATCCAGGGGTGTATTAACTCCATTTTAAAATAGTTCTGGGGTAACCTGTGAAGTATAGGTGTGTAGTTGAGAATCTGGTAATAGATTGGGGGCATTTGACCATTTTCTCTTTTTATAATTATCCAGTTAAGTTTTTAATTGCAAATTGTAATAGTTTTTGAAAAAATTATTTAAAAATATTTTCTTAAAAATTTACCTATTAGATATATATCAGTTAAAATCTCTTCTAAATATTTACGTTTATCTTTCTCTCTCTTCTATTTTTTAAATAAGGGATTCACAACAAATCCTTAATTTTCACTGTTGTTATAAATATATTTACATTATAGTGAATGTCTATCAGGATCTAATAAGATCTAATTGATATCTATCAGGATTTGAAGTATCTGTCTTTTAGTCAGAAACTAGGAGTATTTTTCCCTATAAATAGAGGGGTTTTATTCATTGTATTCTCAATCAAGAATTCTCAAGAGACATAATAATTACTCTCGCTACTCTTCATTCTTCTTGTTCTTTATTTTATATTTTATAACACGTCATCAGCACGAGATTCTAATCAACTGAGTAAAATCATCCAACGTTATTTAGAGTTAAGCTATAGTGGTGGGTAACCAGAGTTAAAGTTATATTGGTGGGTAACCATTATAGCGGATGTGATTAAGGAATGCTATCACTAGCAAAGTTACCATATCACAACCCAATTCACATGACTCTCCAGAATATTAATTTTGTTTTGCAATTATATATTAGATATATTTATGTTTATATCTTAAAAAAAAAAGAAGTTCTGACGTGCATATGATGTGTGTATTGTGACAGTTTTTTTTATCTACAGGTGACACTTTGAAAACAAGGTGAGATTAGGTGAGATTATAAATCTAAAGGTAATCTCAAAGTTAGTAATTCCTTATGTTATCTATTTTTTGCTACTAATAATATAATTATAGTTGGATTTGAGGAAAAATAATTGGTTTGGAACCATTTATGTTTTAAATTTATTTCTCAAGAACAATATTATCAAAAGGGATGATAATATGTTGGGTTCAAGTCCCATCAATTTATGCTTAAGATGCCTTTATATGGATAAGACGTTGTGTTTGAATCTCAATGCACCATATTGATGATATTATGATGGCTAAGGCAAAATCATGGGTATTTGGTGAAAATTCATGAAATCCGACCCATTAAATATGCTCCATTCCATGAAGTGAATGTGGTAGCAATATATGACAAGTATAAAATATGACAACTTACTTCATTCTTGAAGTGTATGTGGTTGCAGTGCATAATATGTTTGAAAGAAGACAAGTGATTGAATGCACGGATATAAGTGTGGAGGGACAATATGATAATAATCATCAAAAGTGATAATATTTTTACACGCTTATCAT
Source organism: Capsicum pubescens (assembly GCA_030864215.1). Lineage (NCBI taxonomy): Eukaryota > Viridiplantae > Streptophyta > Magnoliopsida > Solanales > Solanaceae > Capsicum > Capsicum pubescens. The sequence continues at coordinate 78,311,310 of CM061546.1, forward strand.
GATTATAATATATGTTAGAGATAATTTCTCTACAACTATATGTATGCCTCGATTTGCTCCTGAATTAGCAATATCTTAAAAGAAGCTATAAGCTATCATAATTTGATAGGCTTAAGGCACAATTATATTTCATTCCTGGGGAATGAGAAGCTTATTAATACAAACATGCACTTGATTGTGATAGTATCACAACTCACCTCTGAATGAGGCAGAATAACTGAAAAGATTTATTTTCAAATCTACTTCTAAAGTAGTAAATCTGAAATTTATTCATGTAATATTAAATCTGAAATTTACTAAAGTAAAAGGTACATGTCATGATAAACTTAGAGTTTGCTAGAATGAAAGTTCATAAATTGACATGAACGATTGCGACATACCAAAATGTGCATAGTGAGTATTGAACATATATTAAAGAATTAGAAAATTCTTCATGAACTTTGAATGCTACTTGTTCTCATGATAAGTTGGCTGGACTAATTAATTTTGGGATTGGATTCCTTAAAATCTGAAAAATTATAAAAGGTGAATATGGGCCCGTTCACCTATCATGTGATATCTTGAAAAGATGCATCGATATAAGATGATCACTTGTACGTTTATTGTCAACCTGTAATTTGACATTCATAAAGTTGCTTGTTCAATAAAATTGAGTTAAGAGCATAACTTTCAGATTGTGTAATCAAGACAATTTATCTTAATGATGATGGTTTGACATTGAATGCGTGCGATAAATAGCTAAACCATTGCTATAAAAACAAAGCTTCATATGTTGGTCTGAAATATGATATGTTGCATACAATAGCACTTGTATGCATTAGACCAATAGATTATGATTATTTCTTCCCACTCAATTGGTTCAAGGTCATGAACCAAATATTCCATCTAATAGTTTTGATATGAGGTATACGATTGATGAATATACCATGATGCACAAATATGGATTCCTCAAACAAGATGGAGGATGCATATTAGTTTGTCTAACATAAGGGGGAGAATTATAAGCAACTAAGAAATATGTGGGGAATTATCATCAGATCCTCATTCAAAAGATAATTCAAGTGAAATGCCGAATGCATCTCATATTATAAGCTGCAAGTGCTCCTATTTTATGTCCCTAAAGGAAAAAGTCTACGCATGTATATGAAGTGTGGTAGACTAATTGGTTTTAAATGAAACAATCCCTGAAAAGGATAAGGAGCAAACAATTATAATAAAAAGGCAATGTGTTCTTGAAGAGCCTACGACATAACACTTCATGAAACCTTATGAGAGGTTCAGGTACCTGAAAATAATGAAGTGATGAGATCTCAAAATGTTATGTCACGTTGTGAACCGATACGAAATGATATATCATTAATATCTTTGATACAATATTATAAAATATTACGAGGATCCGAATTCTACGTTTATTTAAGTATACTGACATAAAAACATTTATCAAGTGACATGAAAGGATGCATCTTGGTAAGCATAACACTTATTTGATTTGTAGTCCAGACACTTAAAGATGTCACACATATTGATATTGTCACTTGACAAAAATCTATATGAAAATCTCTAAAGGATTTAAAATGTCTGAAGCATATAAAGTTTCTAGGAAGCTTGTTTATTATACTTATGAGGGATAAATTGATGGTTTGAAAATCATTGAAACTCTTGGAGAGTTTTCAAAAGCAATAAGATTATTTGCTGAAATGAGAAATATGAAGTACCACATCTTAGTACAATTGGTACACAACACTAATCTATCTTGCAAATACTACAAGGCCTGATATAGCCTTTTCAGTCATTGTTAAGCAAGACATATTTCTGCTCCTACTAGGAGACATCAAAATGGGATAAAATACATGAGTTTATTTTATTCTAAAGATTATAGTCCCAATCTTATTGATCATGCTGATATTGGGTACTTATTTGACCCGCATAAATCTCAGTCTCAAACATGCAATGTGTTCGCATATGGGGACACTGTCATATCTTGAAGATATATAAAGCAGTGTATCTAGCCACTTCATTGAACCATAATGAGATAATAGCTATCATGAAGTTAGCAAAGAATGTGTATGATTGAGGTACATGATATATCTCATTCAAAATAAATGTGGTTTGAAATGTGATAATGTACCGACAGTTTTATACAGAGATAATGCAGCATACATAGCAAATCTTAAGGGAGGATCCATAAAAGGAGATAGAATGAAGCACACTTCATAAAAGTTTTTCTACATACGTGAGCTATAAAGGAATGGTGATATTAACGTACAACAGATTCGTTTAAGTGACAATGTAGATGATTTATTTACCAAATCTTCTCCGATTGCAACTTTCAAGAAGATAGTGCACAAGATCGGGATGCTAAGGTTCAAGGATAGTCTCATTAAGGGAAGTTAATACGTGTTGTGCTCTTTTTTCCTTTTAAGGTTTTGTCCCACCAGGTTTTCCTTGTAAGGTTTTTAATGAGGCAACCGGAATGCGTATTGTTAGAGATGTGTACTCTTTTTCATTCACTAGATTTTTTTTCACTGGATTTTTTCTAGTAAGGTTTTAACGAGGCACATTATCTATCTAGACATTCAAGGAAAAGTGTTATAAATGTATTTACATTATAGTGAATGTCTATCAAGATCTAATAAGATCTAGTTGATATCTATAAGGATTTGAAGTATCTGTCTTTTAGTCAGAAACTAGGAGTATTTTTCCCTCTAAATAGAAGGGTTTTATTCATTGTATTCTCAATCAAGAATTCTTAAGAGAAATAATAATTACTCTCTTTACTCTTCATTCTTCTTGTTCTTTATTTTATATTTTATAACATCTGTAATGTTTTTTACTTTTTTTTTTATAACTACATGGCTTAGCAAACATAAAATTTTAATAATTTATTTAGCCTAAATTCAAATGAATTACAATCTATAACATTTCTTGCAAATTAAATACAATTTATAGTCTCTCTCATTTATTTTCTACCTTAATTTTTTTCTATCTTCTATTCTTTTTCTTCTTTTTTGTTTCTTTTCCGGTTTGTTTTCTTATTTTTTTCTTTCCTTTTTGTTTCTTTTTTTTTCTTCTTCTTTTTTTTCCTTTTCGTTCTTTTTCTTTTTCACTCATTTTTCATTTTTTTCATTTTTTTCATTTTTTTCATTTTTTTCATTTTTTTCCGCTTTTATATCTTTTTTCTTTGCAGTCTTTTTTTTCTGTATTTCTTTCTTTTTTCATTCTCGTTTTATTTTTTATTTTTATAATTTTTTATCCTTATTTTTTATTTATTTTATCTTTTCTCCCATTTATTGTTGTTGTATTATATATTTTATATTTATTTATATCATACTATATATTTTAAATAAATTTATTATTTGTATCTGAATAGTTTAGTCGTGAATATGTACAACTTATCATTTGTATTTATATACAAACAAGTATATCGATTAACTATATTTGCTTTAGTTTTAAAATATATAAATATACAATGTGTCATTCAATGAGAGTGTATCGTTAGTATTTGTATGTCAAATTTATCATTTGTATTTTATATAGAAACAAGTATCATTTATATGCGTATGGTTCAAGTTGTATAAACATGTATCATTTGATACAAATATAGCATTTGTATTTGTACAATCTAATATTTGTATTTGTATAATTTATCATTTACTTTTGTATTGTTCAATTTGTGTCATTAAAATACAATTTGTATCAATGAATATAAATACAAGTGTTCATAGAAAGAAAAATAATGATTCTTTTTCAACTGTTTAAAAATACAGATGAGGTTGTAAACTACAAATTCAAATTCAAATACAAATAAATAAAATAAATAAAATCACAAATATAAATACAATATTCGATCACTCACAAATACAAACACATAATAGTTCTTTAGAAATGCAAGTATATTAATGCAAATAGAATACAAATACAAATAAATAAAATGAGACAAAAATATAAATACAATATGCAATCAACTATAAAATACAAATATAAAATAGTTCTTCAAACATAAGCTCCTAATTATTCTATTTATCCTAAATTTTAATTAATTATAATTCATAACCTCTCTTGCCAATTAAATACTTTTTTAATAAAATTAAAATTGGGCTCAAAATGAGTAAATTTACAAGACCGAGCCCAAAAGTGACCCGGTCCTAATAATAACCAATGAAACAAAATAAACCATTCTTTAGATTAGGAAAGTTGGGAAGTTGTTGAAGCTTCCAGAATACTAATCAACCAACAATGCTGCTACTTCTATGGTGAAGGTGTCGACTTGTTCTCCTTGGCATCACCATTTTCTTCAATCAAGCCAACAGCCAACGACGATGTTGCTGTTATGGTGTTAGCGTCGCCTCACCATTACAAATCGACCATTCTTAATCGACCAATTATATTGATGCTGCTATGGTGTCGCCTTGTGAACCTTTTTTTGCCTTTTTATCTTCATCTCCGTAGCTCCTATGTCCACCGCCGCTGAGATTCTCCAATCACGATTATCTTCTTCTCAGCCACCTAAGTTAAGTTTCAAATCCTAATTATATTCTTACTTTCATAGATCGATGGATTGAGATTCTTAAGAATCTAATACCACCATCTTAAGTAGAAAATAAATTCCAATAAGTTACAATTTAAAGACTTTGTCATTGTATAAGGTTGTCTTTAGTCATTTGTAGGGACCTATTTTGGATCTGATTTAGCTGTTGTTTGAGTATTCAGCCCCTTCACATTCCAAATGTCACTGAATACAAGTTTCATAATCAAAGTAAATCACTTCCAACAACAGGTATCATCATCTCCTTGAAACATCCCCATATTGATTATTCCCAACCAATTTGCATTTTATTGGTCGAGGTTAATCCTCTCTGATTTCTATCTTAATTCAAAGTAATGAGATGCTCTAGTTATCTACATATCCCATGTAACCTTTTTCTCTTCCGACATGTTCGATTGTATGAACCTTAATTATCCTGCCCTATTTCCTGTGTTACTCTTCTCCTGTTGTAAACTTTTTCTATAAGTTGTTGTTGTTGTTTGTCCATTCTTCTTATGAGGTTGTTCTAATATTAGGAGTTCCATTTTTGTCTAGATTAATGAAAGCCGTTCCTTTCATTGTCACCTCGTTAAGATTATTGTACTGAAAATTACCTGCAAAATAAAAAACTAGGTTAGAAAAAAAATCAGGCAGAGTGTTGCCTTCCCAAACGGAATGCACCACTCTAACTGAGAAATTCTCTATCATAGACTTTATGGAGTTGACCATAATTTCCACACTGCATGGGGCTTCCTAATTTAGATTTAAAATCTGCACCATTGCCCATGAATAACTTTCCACAATTATTTGTCGAATAAAGTTGTCTTTACAAAGTAGTTGGCATTCCCTCATCGCTATAGCTTCTGCTACCAAAATAGTAGTGTCTTTGATTCTGGATCCTTTATCTACCGCTAGATCACCAAACTGATCTCTAATGCAAAATGCAATAGAGCTGGAGCCTGAATTTCCTTTAGAGGCACTATCAGTATTACCCTTTAGCCAACTAGTCTCAAGAGGAAACCATTTCACCAGTTTAAATGAATAGTAGTGGTTATAACTCAAAAGATCATCAATTATACTATGCCATTTTTTTATCTACAACCTCCATTCTGAATCTAAGATTTATGAACTTTGCAATAGTATCATTCACTTCCAAATAAATCTTTCTTTCTTGATAAATACCCCCATTCAAAATAATGTTTTTTCTCTTCCATAAAAACCAAAGAATAATTATAGGAATAACATTGAAAAAACCCCTCAATCTGTAATTACTAGCTTGAGTTCTCCATATTCTAACACTTTGCTTCACATTTAGTCTCCACTTAACTAAACTAGCTACTCCACAGTAATGGTTCCACACCCTTCCAGCAATTTCACTATTAAGAAATAGGTCATTAATAGTTTCCCTTTCTGGATTACTACAACAAATATAGTTCTCTGAAATCTCAGAATTCCAATTGTTCATCAAACCAACAACTGGGATTATGCCTTTCCAAATTCTTCAGGTTAAGAATGACAATCTAAAAAGCAATCTGTTATGCTAGATTGCTTTTAAATCTTCATTTTCATTAGCTCTTTGTCTAAGAAGTTCCCAAGCACTTTTGGTAGTTAAATTTCCTATGCTATTCAAGGTCCACCTGGGTTTATCCATAGAATCTTCATCGCAAATAAAATCCATATTGTCTCTGACATGACCTATTACATATGCTGAGGCTTTATCCTGCATAACTTCATAATTCAAACCTTCGACATCTAGACATTCTTAAATATCAGTCAAACGATAACAAGTTTGTACCTCAAATTGCCTCATAAATAATGGACCAGTGTTTGTCCAATTGTCAAACCAAGTAGTGAAAGTCCTACCTCTAGGTTCGCACCATAAATACTGTTCTAATTTGTCTCTATTATTCAGCATGGATTTCCATATTTGAGATCCACCTCTCCATCGTATTAATGTTGGTATCTCTTTTTTTTACAATATTTATTCCACAGAAAATTCGACCAAAAGTGGCTTTGAGTCCTAAACCTCCACCATAACTTGGCATGCATAGATTGAGACACATCTTCTATAGATCTAAACCCCAATCCTACCTCTTGTTTTGGGATACAAAGTTTATTTCAAGACACCCAGTGCTTACTTTTTCCTATTTCTTTGTTCTACCAAAAGAATTTGGCAAAGATTCTCTGCACTTCTTTTAGAACACTCTTTGGTGGGACTATTGTTGACAAAATATAAAGTGGTATACTCTGTAATACACTTTTAATAAGAGATTCTTTGCCGCCATAAGATAGTAATATGACCTTGATAACAACCAGATAAGAAACACAAGAAAATAAGAAGAAAGCAACACTAGGGAAGCAAGACAACAATCGGCTACAAGAGAACAAGAGACAACAACAACGACTGCAATAAAGAAAGATAGTTAGTTTGACATAAGTTATTACAAAACCCTAAGATCTAAAATATGTGTCAAACATTAAGACACTTAAACCTTGTAATAACAATACTAAAACTCTTATGTGAACCCAAGAGAAACTCAATGCACACCAAGACTCACGTTTTTAGCCAAAAGACCAACACAAGTATTACCAACTTTCCCTAGTTACGGATGGAACTACTCGCACAAGAGAGATTGGTGTTTCAAGTGTTACAAGTCTCACAATATCAATAAACAACTAAACTGAAAATAACCCTAAAGAAGTCTATTTATAGCCTATTACAAAATGATATAAGAAAGACCAAAACGCCCTTAATGAATAGGGGCGCCCTTGGAGTGTAAGTATATGCGGATTTGGTGTGTTTTAAGGCCCTTCTTCACACTTAAATATGTGCTATCCCTAGGATGAATTCATAACATACTTACATACGGCCATCTTCATGAATATGCCTTGAAGTTTTGGTAACTCCCAAGCTTGGATCCTTGTGAATGGTCTTGAGATCTTTGTACCTATTTCATCCTTTCCATCTTGAAAGGAATTTGACCTCAAATCCGCGGCTTCATCATCCTCAATGGTGTCAATAAGTGAGAGGTCACACATATTGAATGTATTATGCACTTGATATTTTAGGGGGAGGTCAATCTTATATGCATTGTCATTGATCCTTTAAAGCACTTAAAAAGGACCATCACCCCTCAGCATCAACTTGGATTTCCTTTGTGTTGGAAACCAATCCTTCCTAAGGTGCACCCATACCCAATTACCTGGTTCTAGAGCAAGTCTCCTCCTTTCTTTGTTGACCCTCTTAGCAACTTCTTGGTTCTTCTTTTCAAGGTAGAGCCTCACCCTTTCATGCAACTTCTTCATGGCTTCGGCCCTTTTATTTCCATCTAAGCTCAACACAAGATCACTAGACAAAGGGGTAAGGGGGTTTAGGCCGTATACACACACAAAGGGAGTCATATCTGTAGTCGAATGGATCACACGATTATAAAAAAACTCGACTAAGGGTAGGTGATCCTCCTAAGAAGTCACCTTACCCTTAACCATGGATCGTAATATAGAACCCAAGGTCATCTTTACCACTTTCGTTTGGCCATCGGTTTGTGGGTGGTAAGAGGTTGAAAATAGCAACTTAGTACCAAGCCTTCCCCAAATTGACTTCCAAAAATGACTAAGGAACTTAGATTCCCTATCACTAATAATGTTCCGCGGGATACCGTGCAACTTGAAAACATTTTCAACAAATAATGAAGCTACACTAGAAGCATCCTCATTCTTAGAACATGGAATGAAATATGCCATCTTGGAGAATCGGTCAACCACAATAAAAATGCTATCCCTACCTTTTTTTGTCCTTGGCAGCCCTAAAACAAAGTCCATAGATATGTCAAGCCAAGAACGTAAGGGAATGGGAAGTGGGGTATACAATCCTTGAGGGAGGAGGCATGATTTGGCACTTCTACAATCCATACATTAGCCGCAAATCCTTAGCAACATCTTTGCGCATCTTAGGCCAATAGAATTATTATTCTAAGATCCCAAGGGTCTTTTAAACCCTTAAGTGTCCCATCAATACACCATCATATGCCTCTCTCACAAAAAACTCTCTCCAAGAACTAGAGCTCACACACAACCTTCTTTCTTTGAACAAATAATCTCAAACTTAGAATAGGAAGCGGAAACCCTTTCCTTGAGCCATATTTCCCTACCCCACTCTTCACATTCCCAAAAGATAGGAGAAAGGGTAAAATCCCATTAATTTGGAAGATAAGTTAGAAATAAGCACATGTTTCCTAGATAATGCATCGACAACCATATTTTTCTTTCCCTTTTTGTAATAAATGACATAAGGGAAGGTTTCTAGGAATCCAATCCACTTAGCATGTCACTTGTTGAGCTTATCTTTGGCCCTAAGATATTTTAAGGATTCATGGTCCGTTCGGATCACAAACTCTTTGGGCCACAAGTAATGTTGTCAATTACCCAAAGCTCTAATCAAGGCGTATAACTCTAGATCATAAGTGGAATAATTTAGAGTCGCGCCCTTGAATTTATCACTAAAGTAGGTAATAGGTTTGAGATCTTGCATTAAGACAGCTCCTATACCTGCTTTACTTGCATCACATTTAACTTCAAACATCTTATCAAAGTTGGGCAATTGTAACAATGGGACAGAAATGAGCATAGCTTTCAATATTTCAAAGGCCTTAGCTTGTTCATTACCCCACTTAAAAGGTTGGTCCTTTCATATGACCTCGGTCAACGGTGCGACAATGGTACTAAACCCTTTTGTCAAACTGCCCATAAAACCTAGCCAACCCATGGAAGCTTCGGACTTCACCAATAGATTGCGGAGTTGGCCGATTATTTATAGTGTCTATCTTGAATTCATCCACTTCAACTCCCCTTGAACTTACAACAAATCCCAAAAACACAACTTCATCAACACCAAAAGAGCATTTCTCAAGATTAGCATACAACTTTTCCTTCCTAAGGACTTCAAACACACTTTGTAAATGTAAAACATGCTCTTCAAGGGATTTGCTATAAACCAAGACATCATAACAATACACTACAACAAACTTTCCAATGAATGGTTTCATCACATAATTCATTAACCGCATGAAATTACTAGGAGCATAAGTGAGGCCGAATGACATGACCATCCATTCATATTTACCAAACTTGGTCTTGAAGGCAGTCTTCTATTTATCACCCGGCTTCATTCTAATTTGGTGATAGCCACTCCTATGATCAGTCTTTGAAAACAAATAAGAACCATGCAACTCATCAAGCATATCATCCAATCTAGGAATGAGATAATTATAGTTTACCGTTATTTTGGTGATGGCTCGATAGTCGACAAACATGCTCTATGTTCCATCTTTCTTTGGCACTAACAATACCGGAACCGCATAAGGAATCATTCTTTCTTTGATGTATCCTTTGTTGAGGAGTTCCTCAACTTGCCTTTGAAGTTCTTTGGTATTCATAGGGTTACTTCTATAGGCTGGCTTGTTAGGAAATTGTGAGCTCGGCATAAAGTCTATTTGATATTCAATGCCCCAAAGTGGGGGTAACCATTGTGGAAGTTCCTTGGGAAACACATCCTCAAAATCCTGCAAAACAAGAGAAATAGAATAAGGAATAGAAGAATTAGAGGGGTTAGTATTAAAAACATGGCTAAGAGAAGCATGAGAGTGTCATCATCATGTTCAAAGAATAGATCCTCCTTCCTAGCCAACATTACCATAGGTTCCTTGTTCTTTAAAGTTGTGACCCCTGGGTTTTCTTACTCTTCCCACTCTCGAGTTCCCTCTCCATTTTAACCTTCTTACCTTTCTCATTCAACTTCCTTAATTATTGATGTACTTTATTCACTTGAGATGGTGAGAGAAGGTGAAGTGTGAGCTTTCAGCCATTGAGTTCAAGAGAATACCAGTTGGTTCTTCCATCATGCTTGGTAGACCTATCATATTAACAAGGTCTACCCAACAACAAGTGACATGCTTGCATTAGAATCACATCACAAAGCACCTCATCTTGGTATTTTCCCACCTTGAACCGAATCATACATTGCCTAGTAACCTTCAATTCTCCACACTCATTCAACCATTAGAGTTTGTAAGGACTAGTATATGGAGTAGTAGGTAGTTTCAAGAAATCAACCATGGTGGCACTAGAAATATTGGTACAACTACCATTATCGATCACTATGGTGCACACACTTCCTTTGACAAGACACTTAGTATGGAATAAATTCTCCCTTTTACTTGGATCATCTAAAGACATACTAACCATAACTCGTCTCACCACAAAGTTTGAAACTAGACACTCACCATCTTGTGGCCAAGGGTCTTCTTCATCCCCTTCTTCATGTATCTCCTTCTCTACTTGCTCTCCATCTTAAGGCTTTGCCTCATTCTCTTCGGATTCAATCCCCACCTCCTATCCAAGATAGTACAATTTACCTTCCCTAAGGATCACATTTCTTTGGTTTGAACATTCATTTTCCTTATGTGCCCACCCTTTATACTTAAAGCATTAGAACCCCTTAGGATTAGGAGTAAGATACTTGTTACCTTCATTTCTTGGAGGATACTGTAACTCCCCAAAATCTCATTCCAAGATGTCACACGGTGCTTAAGGCTACAAGTAGCCCTAAGGTAACCCTTTGATCTTGTTACTACTTCTAACACTTACTTTTAAGATGGATATAGTAAAATAATGGCACTGTCTTAACATATCTCAACTGAATAACAAAAGAATACTGTTTGAATAGCAACATACTAAAAAGTCTAAAATACCACTGATAATCTAGTCTGACAAAGCCTCTACTACTCAAGAACTAGAGAGCCATTGGAACAGATCCCCAACTGACTCATACTCAACTAAAAAAAATTTACCCAACTACTATGAATACTGAAATCGGGGAAAAATAGGTCCTCGAACCATGAGGACTCACCAACTATGGAGGTCTAGATCAAGGTACTCGGAGATCACTGATGCTGCTGAGACTGAGCACCTAAACCTACATTATGAGACAATGTAGCACATAAACCTATATGTGGATCAGTACTTTGAGGATGTACTGAGTATATGGGGGTGTATGCGATACTTAAAATAATAATATCATCAATCTGCACAGAAATCATGCATGCTAATATAACTGACTCACATAGCTCAAATAATCTCAAAATGCATATCTCGTAAATTATGAATAATGGAACACATAGTATAAATCTTATCTCAAGGAACATACTTTACTTTAGAAACTGATTACTTACTCTTACTAATAGGGAAAACTACTTTCTTCTTGGGAAAATTTTACTTTAAGAAACTACTCTGAAATCTTGCTATTAGGGAGGTTCTCTTAAACGACATACACCATGTGAGCTACATGGAGTCCAACGTATTGTCCTCCTAAGGAAGAAACCTCATGTTGGATAGAGGCGTCATACTCTTGCCAGGGAGTATAACCTTAACTCGGTGATCACTATCTCAGCCTCGAGCCCATAAATCTCAATCCTACGGTAGCACGTAGTTCTGGGGTATGAAAGCATAGTAACTTACCCAACTCGGTGTTAAATAGTACTCCCTTTAGTTAAATACACTCATCTCATGGAAATCTACTTTAAAATAATCTTGTGGTTCATAAAGAACCCAACTATAAAACCTATAATCTCATTTAGAAAAGTGGATTTCAAAGCTACTATGACCATCAAGGTCAAAACTTTCTCAATAATCTCAAAATACTCAAATCATGGGTGCTTATAGCACAAAAGTTCTTAAAATTATAATTTCAGATAGGGCTTAATGACCCATATATCAATCTCACGTTAAGACGTATGAAAATTCATACTCGATATCATAAAGATTCATAAATCATACAAAAATCTGGAAATTTTCAGCAATATACATTATAATCTCAACATACTCATGTACTTCAATTTCTAAAACATTGAAACCATCATAATCTCAAGAAATAATAACATAGGGTATAAACTAATACTTCAATTTCATAAGAAAACATGTAAAACCATATATCTTTGTAATTAAAACAACTTTTGGGTACAAGGACGAAAGGAGTGTCCTTGTTCAAACCCCACAAACCTTAGATTATGACTTGTAGATGAACAAGCTTGCTTGAGTCTCTTTTTCATACTCTTGAGTGAGGGTTCTTGAAGCTTTTGACTTGGGAACCTTGAATCTTAACTCAATTTGTAGAAACTATGGTGGAATCTTAAGGTTGTTAGAGAAAGATTTGGATTTGCTCTTGAGGGTTAATCTTGAGAGAAAACCCTAGTTCTTGATGCTTTGGATGATTCTGAAGTTCTATACTTCGTTTTGATATATCTAGGTGTTAAAAAGGGTGGAAAAAGTTCAAAAATCCTTTTTAAAAATGGCTGTAAAATGCTGAACGGGATCTGCGATGCCTTGTGCGATGGTCCGTCACTAGATCAACGGTTCGTTGGTCCGACCGTCACACTTGGACCAGAATAGGGGCTCATTGCCTTAGTAGCGACAACTTGGGCGATGGTCCATCGCAAGCTCGATGGTCCGTCGGCCTGACCGTCACACTTGGCTAGTGGATGGGTTTACTGCCTTGGTTTCGACAGCTCAAGTGATGGTCCATCTTAAGCTCGACGGTCCGTCAACCTGTCCATCGCACCTGGGCGGTTCTGACAGCTCTCAATAAAACGACCATAACTTCTCACTCGGATATCGAATTTGTACGAAATTGGTATCGTTGGAAAGCTAATTCAATTTCCCACATGATAAAAAGTCAAAATTAGGAAAACTCTATCTGATTTAAACACTAATCACTTTGTAAGTCATTCCTAAATCTTTTAGAGATGGGAAAAGGTTTTACTTGACATGCTCTAAAGGGTTAGACTACGAGGAAACTTTACGGGGTCTTACAATAGCTTCCCCTTGGAAACATTCATCCTCAAATGTCGCTAGTTAGATTAAGATACTGAGGAACTAAGGATGCACAGCTGAAATAAATGGCTAAACAGGCTTTAAATCTTTCTAAACCTTTGAATACTCCGGGAAGTGAAAGAGCTTTCACAGGAATAAATACATAGATTAGAAAGAAACTAAATTAAGGAAGAATAATACCTTCGGCTTGATCTAAACTCACGAAGAAAAGGTTCGGGTACTTGTCTCGCATATCTGCTTCCGCTTCCCAAGTAGCGCCCTCAACTGAATAATTTCGCCACAAAACTTTAACCAAGGGAACTTCTTTGTTCCTTAGTCTACGGACCTGGTAATCTAGGATCTTAACCAGAATTTCATCAAACGAAAGACTAGTCTCGATATCTGAGCTCTCTGAAGGATCTACTACAGCAGAATCACCAATGTCCTTCTTAAGCATGGAGACATGAAAGATCGGATGAGCAACTGACAACTCTGTGGGCAACTCTACCTCATAGGTTACTTTCCCAACACAGCTTAAAACTCTATAAAGTCCAACATAATGGAAACTAAGCTTCCCCTTTTTTCCAAACCTTTTCACCCCTTTCATGGGTGAAATCTTCAAGTAGACCAAATCACCTACCTCAAACTCAAGATCTCTTCTTTTCAGATCTGCATATGACTTATGATAACTTTGGGTTGTCTTCAACCTTTCTTTAATTAACTTAACTTTCTTCATAGCCTCAAACACTGCATCAGGTCCAATCATATCAGCTTCACCCACTTCGAACCAACCTATGGGTGATCTACATCTTCTAACATACAAAGCCTCAAATGGTGCCATCCAGATGCTAGAGCGATAACTATTGTTATATGCAAACTCAATCAGTGGCAAATGCCCATCCCAACTACCTTTGAAATCAAGTGCACAGGCCCTCAACATATCTTCTAAAGTCTGAATGGTCCTCTCAACCTGACCATCTGTTGGCGGATGAAAAGCGAAACTCAAATGAAGTTGGGTACCAAGACCCTTCTGGAAAGCTTTCCAAAACTGCAAAGTAAACTGAGTACCCTTATCCGAGATAATGGACATGTGAACTCCATGCAACCTGACTAAGTCCCGGATATACAATCTAGTATTATCCTCAGTTGTATAAGTTGTATAATCTAGCATTATCCAAGCGGGTATACCAAACTCTTGCAACTTACCACCAGGTCTTTGGTGCTCTACCTTAACCTGTTGGCATGTTGCACACTTTTCCACAAATCCTGCTATATCCTTCTTCATGCCACTCCACCAATAGATTCTCCGCAAGTCGCGGTACATCTTGGTAGTATCGGGATGAATGGAATACCGCGTACCATGTGCCTCAGCCATAATTCTCTGCCTGAAATAACCAACACATGGAACACAATCTATTATGATATCTCAACACACCATCTCCCCTTTGGGAGAAAACCTCTACCTTTTGGTCCTTAACCGACTCCTTCAGTTTGACCAAACTAGCATCCATGTCTTGCTATTCCTTCACTTCCAAAACTAAAGAGGATTCAGAACCACTATGAACCCAAACATTCCCCTCAGCTAAATCAAGCAACCTAATACCCAGTCTAGCCAAATGATGCACTTCCTTAGCTAACTCTTTCTTATCTTTCTCCACATGAGCAATACTGCCCATAGACAATCTACTAAGGGCGCCTGCCACTATGTTGGCCTTGCTTGGATGATACAACACACTCATATAATAACCTTTTAGCAACTCTAACCATCTCCTCTAATGAAGAGTCAACTCCCTATGAGAAAACATATATTGCATGCTTTTGTGGTCTGTAAACACATCAACGTGAACATCATACAGATAGTGTCTCTAGATTTTCAAAGAAAAAACCATAACAGCTAATTCAAGATCATGGGTTGGGTAATTCTTTTCATGTGGCTTCAACTGTCAAGAGGCATAGGCTATAACCTTACCTCTCTGCATCAACACACAACCCAAAATAACTCTCGAGGCATCACTATACACCATAAAACCATCTGTACCATCAAGCAAAGTCAACACAGGGGTTGAGGTGAGTCGAGTCTTCAACTCTTGAAAACTTTTCTCATAGGAATCTGAACAAAGAAACTTAACTTTCTTTTGGGTCAACTAGGTCATGGGGCACGCAATAGAAGAGAAACCTTCAACAAAACGGCGGTAGTACCCAGCTAGACCCAAGAAACTTCTAATATCAGACGAAGAGATAGGTCTAGGATAATTTCTTACAACTTCTGTCTTTTGGGGATCAACTCTAATGCCTTCGGCTAAAATAATATGACTGAGAAAGGCTACTGACCTTAGCCAAAATTCGCACTTGCTGAATTTGGCGAATAACTGATGATCTCTAAGAGTTTGCAAGACAATTCTAAGATGATCCGCATGGTCATTCTCAGTACGAGAGTATACAAGGATATCATCTATGAACACTATGACAAACATATCAAGATACTGTATGAACACTCGATTCATGAGGTCCATGAAAGCTGCTAGAGCATTGGTTAGCCCGAAAGACATGACTAGAAACTCAAAGTGACCATAGTAGGTTCAGAAAGCTGTCTTTGGAATATCACATTCCCTCACTTTAAGTTGATGATAGCCGGATCTAAGGTCTATCTTGAAGAAATAACTTGCACCTTGTAATTGATCAAACAGGTCATCAATTCTAGGAAGAGGGTACTTATTCTTGACTGTGACCTTATTAAGCTGATGATTGTCAATGCACATACGCAAAGAACCATCTTTCTTCTGCATGAACAGGACGGGTGCACCCCAAGGAGAAACACTAGGCCTTATGAAACCTTTGTCTAGAAGATCTTTGAGTTGCTCTTTCAAATCCTTAAGCTCTACAGGTGCCATACAGTATGGAGAAATAGAAATAGGCTATGTATCGAGAAGAAGGTCAATCCTAAATTCTATCTCTCTATGAGGAGGTACCCCTTGGAGATCTTCCGAAAATACATCAGGAAACTCATTAACTATACTGACTGACTGAATGGTCAAAATCTCAGACTTAGTGTCCTTAACTCAAACTAGATGGTAGATGCAACCTTTAGATATCAACTTTCTAGCTTTAAGATAGGATATAAAGTGACTCTTGGGAGATACTGAACTTCCGAACCACTCGAAGATAGTCTCATCAGGAAATTGAAACTTAACGACACGGGTACGAAAGTCTATAGATGCATAACAAGAGTGAAACCAATCCATACCCAGAATTATATCAAAATCCACCATCTCCAACTCTATCTAATCAACAAATATGACTCTATGAGGGATAGTAACAGGACACTTTTCATACACTTTCTTAGCAACAACTGACTCACCTACTGGAGTAGAAACCAGGAAAAGCTCGGGAATCTTTGCGGGACTCATTTCAAAATTCACAGCAACTAATGGGGTCACATAAGAGAAACTTGACCCAGGGTCCAACAGCGAAAGACACGGAGAATACCAGTAACAACATTGGGAGAATCCTCCTGTTCCTGATGGGATGGTAAGGAATAAAATCTATTCTGGCACTGACCGCCATCCGTACTGGATGAAGTGCCCTGAGGAGGGGCTGGACGGGCTAAAGGAGCTGGTGAACTAGTAGTCTAAGTCTGAGGTCGAACATCTCTGCTCCACTGCCTAGTATACAGGCACTCTCTAAGTCTATGGACTATCTTTCCATAACCAAAACAACCCCTCTGATCAGCTAAGCACTCACCGGGATGGTCCCTACCACACTTAGTACATGGAGGATAACGAGGTCTATTACTTACACTATTCTGGGACCTGGACATAGAAGGACTATTCCCCTATTTCTTCCTATTTCTGAGCGCGGGAGTACTAGCTGATGAAGGCTCTAGCATAGATGAACAATCCTGAAACTAGGGTCGGTTCCCTCCATGGGATCTAGTCTGGCCATGCTCAAACTACTCCGATCTAGACCTCTTATTTCCCCTTACTCTATCTCTTTCCCTTATCTTATCTGCCTTAATCTGTTGAGCGTGCATCATCAACCTGGACAGATCCATATCCCTATTGAGCATAGAAGTCCTACACTCTTTTAGCACCAAACCAGACACACCGGTCATGAACTTGCTCATACTAGATCGGGTGTCAGCTACCAAGTCAGGAGCATACTTGGCTAACTGGTTGAACTTGAGACAGTACTCCTTAACAGTTATGGAGCCTTGTCTCAAGTTCATAAACTCCTCTATCATCGTTTCCCTTATCTCTAACGAGAACAACTTGTCCAAGAACGCATCCTGGAACACCTGCCAAGTAATAGGGGCAGCATCTTCCCCTCTATTCTTCCTCCATGCAACAACCCAGTCATAAGCAATGTTTTTCAGATGATAAGATGCCAGCTCTACACTCTCTTCCTCAGAAATATTCATGATTTGGGTGATCTTCCTCACCTACTCAAGATATAAATGTGGGTCCTCACCAGCCTTAGACCCATAGAACTCTGGCGGATTCATCCGCATGAAATCATGGATCCTAGCAGTAGCTAAGTCACCTCCCGACTGATGTAAAACTGCGGCTTGGTTATTGGCCAGGACATTTTCAGTGACTCCATGGGCTAATGCCTGAAAGGATGCCCAAAACCCAGCATGAGACATAGTCTCAGTCAAGGGATCAACAGGCTGAGGTTGATCGTTATTATTCCTATGGGCATTAGCTCTTCGGGGAGGCATTTTATGAAATAAAAGAGCATGAATTAATAGCTGAGGGAGATAACTGTAAGCATGTTAGATTCTGAATGAAAGAGATGACTTTTTCCTAAAATGTCTTGTAGCCTCTGTCTCATAGATGTGGTGCGCTACACACCGATGATCAAGACTCTACTTAATACGGCTTGTCAGACTCCCTAGGACTTCTTAAACCTTACGATCTAATACCAAGTTTATAACGCCCCAAAATCTTATTTCGAGACGTCACACGGTGCTTAAGGCTATAAGTAGCCCTAAGCTAACCCTTTGAGCCTGTTACTACTTCTAACACTTACTTTTAAGATGGATAAGCAAAATAATGGCACTGTCATAACATATATCAACTGAAATAACAAAAGAATACTGTCTGAATTGCAACATGTTGGAAAGACTAAAATACCACTAATAGTCTAGTCTGACAAAGCCTCTACTACTCAAGAACTAGAGAGACATTGGGACAGATCCCCAACTGACTCATACTCAACTTAAAAAAATAAACCACCTACTATGAAGACTGAAATCAGGGAAAAATAGGTCCTCGAACTATGAGGACTCACCAACTATGGAGGTCTAGATCAAGGTACTCAAAGATCACTGACGCTGCTAAGACTGAGCACCTGAACCTATATTATAAGATAATGTAGCACCCAGACGTATATGTGGATCAGTACTTTGAGGATGTACTGAGTATATGGGGGTGTATGTGATACTTAAAATAATAATATCATCAATCTTTACAAAAAAATGCATGCTAATATAACTAACTCATATAGCTCGAATAATCTCAAAATGCATATCTTGTAAATTATGAATAATAGAACACATAGTATAAATCTCATCTCAAGGAACATACTTTATTTTAGAAACTGATTACTTACTCTTACTAATAGGGAAAACTACTTTCTTCTTGGGAAAATTTTACTTTAAGAAACTACACTGAAAATCTTGCTATTAGGGAGGTTCTTTTAAGAGACATACACCATGCGAGCTACATGGAGTCCAATGTCTTGTCCTCCTAATAAATAAATCTCACATTAGGGAGAGGCGTCTTACTCTTGCTAGGGAGTATAACCTCAACTCAGTGATCACTATCTCGGCCTCGAGCCCATAAATATCAATCCTATGGTGGCACATAGTTCTAGGGTATGAAACCATTGTAACTTACCCAACTCGATGCTAAATACTACTCCCTTTAGTTAGCTACACTCATCTCATGGAAATAAACTTTAAAATAATCTTGTGGTTCATAAAGAACCTAACTATAAAATTTGTAATCTCATTTTGAAAAGTGGATTTCAAAGCTACTGTGACCGTCAAGGTCAAAACTTTCTCAATAATCTCAAAATACTCAAATCATGGGTGTTTATAGTACAAAAGTTCTTAAAATTACAATTTCAGATAGGGCTTAATGACCCATATATCAATCTCACGTTAAGACGTATCAAAATTCATACTCGATATCATAAAGATTCATAAATCATATAAAAATCTGGAAATTTTCAGCAATATGCATTATAATCTCAACATACTCATGTACTTCAATTTCTAAAACATTGAAACCACCATAATCTCAAGAAATAATAACATAGGGTATAAACCAATACTTCAATTTCATAAGAAAACATGTAAAACCATATATCTTTGTAATTAAAATAATTTTTGGGCATAAGGACGAAAGGAATGTCCTTGTTCAAACCCCACATACCTTAGATTATGACTTGTAGATGAACAAGCTTGATTGAGGCTCTTTTTCGTATTCTTGAGTGAGGGTTCTTGAAGCTTTTGACTTGGGAACCTTGAATCTTAACTCAATTTGTAGAAACTTTGGTGGAATCTTAAGGTTATTGGATAAATATTTAGATTTGATCTTGAGGTTTAATCTTGAGAGAAAACCCTAGTTATTGATGCTTTGGATGATTCTGAAGTTCTATTCTTTGTTTTGATATATCTAGGTGTTAAAAAGGATGGAAAAAAACCAAAAAAAACTTTTAAAAATGGCTTTAAAATGCTGAACGAGATCTACGATGGTCCTTCACTGACTCGATGGTCCATCGGTCCGACCGTCGCACTTGGACCAGAATAGGGGCTCACTGCCTTAGTAGCGACGGCTTGGGCGACGGTCTATCGTAAGCTCGACGGTCCGTTGGCCTGACCATCACACTTGGCCAGTGGATGGGTTTACTATCTTGGTTGTGACAGCTCAAGTGACGGTCCATCGCAAGCTCGACGGTCCGTCAACCTATCCGTTGCACCTGGACAGTTCTGACATCTCTCAGTAAAACGGCCATAACTTCTCACTCCGATACCAAATTTGGACAAAATGGTATCATTGGAAAGCTAATTCAATTTACCATATGATAAAAGTTAAAATTAGGAAAACTCTATCTTATTTAAATACTACCTACTTTGGAAGTCATTTCTAAATCTTTTAGAGACGGAAAAAAGATTCACTTGACATGGTCTAAAGGCTTAGACTATGAGGGAACTTTACGAGGCCTTACAGATACTTTTAGATTTCCTTGGTCTTGGGTTTCCTAGCATTGAAGGGTTGATCTTTTCTATTGTGCCAACCCTAGGAGGATTGAACCATTTCCTTGTTCCTAAGCCAACTCGAGGGTGTTTGTCCCTTTGATTTATAAGTCGATCTTTCCTTGAGCTCCCTTTTAATATCTAAGGCCACTTGGAATATACAATTAATAGTGTCAAACATATGAAGAGTCAAGTGTATAGAGATGTCCTTGTTCAACCTGACTTTGAAGCGTATGATATCATGACTCACTTGCTCTCCTCGGTGATCAAGCTTTAACATTAATTGTTGGAACTCATCATAGTAAGTCATGCCACTCTTGCTACCTTACCTCAAATTATATAAATTGGCAAGGATCTTATGCCTTTAGCTCTCGGGTAGGTACCTTTGCTTCATAAGGTACCTCAATCTAAACCATAGAGGAGGTTTTCCCTCAATCAATTCATTCCCAAACCTCTTGACATACTCCCACCAATTGTTGGCATATCCCTCAAAGTGAGCTATATCATAACAATTCTTTTTTTCTCGGTGAGATCATTAACTTGGAAGATATTGTCACAAGATAACTCCCAAGTAAAGTAGGCCTCGGGATCACTCTCACCTTGAAGATTGGAAGGCTCAATTTGATCAAATTGATACCCACATCTCTATCTTGGTGACAGTTTCCTTTTTGGTTCCACTGACCAACTCTTCCTCCCTACCCTCGGTATTCCCTTTGATTCATATATCTATCTCTTATCTCTTCTTACATTATGTAAGAATCATCATAAGCTCCATACCCTTCAGGTTTCTCTCTACATTATTTCTCTACATGGACAGGTTAGTTTTGGTTAAGTGGAGTTTGGAATGGAGGGATTAGATTTAGTGGAGGTTGAGACCTTTGGTTGAGTGGAGCTTATATTTAAGGGTTCGAGTTTAGTTATGGCATTTGGTTTCCAAGTCCATCTTGTTGGACTTGATTGAGTTAAGGATGGAGTGGTCTATTGAGGTCTCAATTTTAGGGATAAAGAGTAGCTTGATTTGTGGTATTTTGTAGAGGTCTTGGTGGATTGAACATTTGATGTAAGGTTTCGGGAGTAATGGTAGAGGAAGTGTTTTGATCATGTCCACTTGAAGAAACATGGTAGTGTTAAGGAGTAGAAGGGTGGGATTTTCTTTGACTCTTCACATATTCCAACCTCCTACTCATAGTAGACATATCCTCCTTCATCAACGTCATTCCCCTTTGATTGACCCCACATCCACCACCAACCTTTCAAGGATTTGTTGGATAGCCTCAAGCGTGGTCTTGAAAGTATCACTAGCATTGTGGTCTATGATTTGGGAGTTTTTTCCCTCCATTGAAAATGTACCTAAGAAATCACCTACAAAATAACAAACAAGGTAGCTCAAAATAGCCTCACCACACTCTCACACCTCTAGTTACCTCACACTTGGCTTCACAAGTGTTGAAAGTTATCTTGAACCCATGAGAAGTTGAGGGATGAGTCTACTCTTGTTTGGAATGGATTTTCGTTTGAGTGACTCAAAGAAATCTTGTTCGGACTTGAGCCAAGAACTACAACGAATCACAAATGATAAAAGCACACAAGGAATGCAAACACGAATAAAAAAGACTCAAAACTAACTTACAACCTAATAGGTGATTACTAGCTTGTCAATTAGTACAAGAAGCAAAAAATTAAACTAAAGGAATAAGAAAAGGAAACTAAGAATCCAAAATTTTGAGCCTAAAATTGGTGAGTTGTACGAAAATTGGTGACGTGGCAGCCTTTGATTGGTTGCAGTTTTTTAAAAGTTCTTGTTTTCCTAACATTGAAATTTTGATCAATTTTCCATTTAGAAGAGTGTGAAATCGGGCTTGGGAGAGAAGACAACAAGATTTGGAGCCTTTTTCACATTAAAAAAAGGTTGACTTTCTTTGCATCTTTTTGGCAAAACACCTTTTTGAAGGGTTGTTGGCTCTTTCCTCTTTTGTTAGTCTTGGAAAGTCCCATTTCTCCCTTTTGGTAACAAGTCTTTTGGAAATCTTTTTGTCCCCTTCTTTGGTATATTTTGGGGGGTGTTTTCAAGACAAATAAAGACTACACTCTTTTCTACTTGGTTTTTTGGATCAAACAACTACTATTGAAGATTCTTCTTGTAACAAGACATGAAGATTGGTCAAGAACACCACGAACCTTCTATAGAGATTTGAAGTCCAAGTTTCGCATTGAACCTCCAAATAACAACAATACTCTTTCAAACTCAAATTCACAACAACAATATCAACAACACACGTTCAAACTTTAAATCCACAACAACAACACACGTAAAAGCTCAAACTTGGGTTTAGACTCTATTAGTGTTAGTGAAGAAGAACATAACACTAGAAACAATCAAGAAACACAAAAGACTCCTAGATCTAGACTCGAAGTTTCAGCCAAGGTACAAACAAGAACAACTATATCTCGGCCAAACAAGAACAACCACTACTACTCTTTTTTAAAAAAAATTTGCAAGTTAACAAGCCCAAGATTGATTCCATAGGAACGAAATCAATCCTTGATATGATACCAAATTATAACAACCAGCCAACAAAAACAAGAAAACAAGAATAAAACAACACTAGTGAAGCAAGACAACAATCAACTATAAGAGAACAAGAGACAACAACAATGATTGCAATAAAAAAAGATAGTTAGTTTGACATAAGTTATTACAAAACCTTAAGAACCAAAATGTATGTCAAACATTAAAACCCTTAAACCTTGTTAACAACACCAAAACTCTAATGTGAACCCAAGAGGAACTCAATGCACCTCAAGACCTCATGTTTCTAGCCAAAAGATCAACACAAGTGTTACCCACTTGCCCTAGTTACAGATGGAACTACAGTCACAAGAGAGAATGGTGTTTCAAGTGTTACAAGTCTCACAATATCAATAAAGAACTAAACTGAAATAACCCTAAAGAAGTATATTTATAACCTATTACAAAATGAGATAAGAAAGACCAAAACACCCTTAATGAATAGGGGCGCCCTTGGAGTGTAACTATGGGCAACTTTGGTGTATTTTAAGGCATTTCTTCACACTTTAATATATGTAATCCCTTGGATGGATTCATAACATACTCACACACGACCATCTTCATAAACATGCCTTGAAGTTTTTATAACTCCCGAGCTTGGCTCCTTGTGAATGGTCTTGAGCTTTTTGTACCCGTATCAGTGCTTCCACACTTGAAGCTTTTCTCTGATCTTGTCTATCAACTCAACATAATGCTTCTTTTTTTTTGGAATAATTTAAAGGAAATACAAGGTATTTTAGAGGGAAATAACCTCTATTCATCCCTATAATTTGTTCAACCTGAATCACTATATTAGAGGGAGTATTTTGATGCATATAGATAAAACTCTTAGCCCTGTTCACCTTTTGTCTAGACTCAAGCTCATATTCCTACAAGACACTCATAATCCAACTCAGAGTAATTATTAGAAGAAGTAAATATAATGGTATCATTTGCATAAGTAAGGTGATTCAAGTTAGAACTCCTCTTTGGTATACCATGTCCCATATAAGAAATATCATCAAATAGCTGATTAAGAGCTCTTGTCATCACTTCAGAAGATATAATAAAAAGTGCAGGGGATAAGGGATCCCCTTGTTTTACTCCCCTTGTAGAGTGAAAAAATCCAACTGACTAACTATTTAAAAGTATAGAATAATAATTATTAGAGATTAATCTCCAAATCACATCTACTATTCTCAGAGAAGCCCATTTTCCTCATCACTTTTATCAAGAAAAAACAAGACCCTATCATAGGCTTTTGCCATGTCCAACTTTAATACCACACTAGAAGGTTTTCCTCTTTTTCCTATATTTGTAATTAGTTCTTAAGTAAGGAGAACATTTTCCACAATACTCCTACCTTTAACAAAACCTGATTGATTAGGAGAAATCAATCTAGGCAAAATACTTTCCAACCTATCAGGCATAATCCTAGAAAGGATTTTATTTACAAAGTTACTCAGACTAATTGGTCTCAAATTAGAAAAGAACTGCACATTATCCTTTTTAGGAATGAGAACCAAATTAGTATGAGTAATGGATTTAGGAAGAGTGTTACATGCAAAGAAGTCCAAAACCAGTCTCCTCACATCTCCACCAACAATGTCCCAACAAACCTGATAAAACCTGCCAGAAAGTCTATCAGGTCCACTATTATTGTCCCCATTTAATTTAAAGATAGACTACTTAATTTATTCCTCATCTAGTATAGACTCAAGGACCTTATTATCTGCTTCAGTAATTAAATCAGGAATGTGATCTAGAAGAGGGAATTCTGAAGCATCTCTACCCTGTGTAAACTGTTGTTGATAAAAAAAATATTGCCTCACTTGTAATCTGAGTTTCATCTTCAAACCAACAACAAATTCACTAAGAATCCTAGAGATTTTTAATCCGTTCCTCCTTCATTTGACAATACTATGAAAGAATTTGGTATTTCTATCCCCATTCTCAAACCACTCATACCCAGCCATTTGTTGCCAATAACGCTCATTTAGTTAAAGATACCTGATATATTCAGCCCTTTCTTTCTGCATAATAGCTCTATTTTCTTGTGAATATGAATCTTTAAATAGTTTTTCCTTCACCTTAGCTATTTCCTCCTTGATTATTAACTATTGAAAGATATCCCCAAAAGTATGTCTACTCCACTCAGAAAGAGCTCTTTTCACCTTCTTAATCTTTTCTTTAAAATCAAGAAATGGATTATCAGTGTTATCCACATTCCAGTTCCTTCTGACTACCTCTTTAAACTCACCATGGTCAGTCCAAAAGTTTAAAAATTTAAAAGGCCTCTGAAACTTAAATTTAGTATTTCCACATCTTAGAAAAAGAGGAGCATGATTAGAACCATCTCTAGACAAATGTTCCACCTCCACCGAATTAAAAATATCTAGAAAAGCATAATTACAAAACAATCTATCTAACTTCTCAATAATGCAATCATCACCTACTCTTCTATTCTGCCAGGTAAAAGGACTACCCTTGTGCTTAATTTAGGAAAGATCACACGATTCAACACATTCTTTGAAATCCTCTATTTTTTCAGTAGATATAAGCAAACCTCCAATCTTATCCAAAGAATTAAGGAGTGAATTAAAATCCCCCCATAAGCTAAGGCTCATAGTTCCCATTAGCTATAGAAAAGCTAGTATCACAAAGGTTCAATCTTTGACTTTTGTCACATTTAGCATAGATTAAAGTCACAAGAAAATATGAACTAAGGGACTGATCTTGTATTTGTAGAGATAGGATTTGCTCTGTATCACTCTTTATTGTTACAGTAAATCCATGATTCTCAAAACACTAAATTTTGCCATTACAATTATGAAATATGAAAGGCATCTGCAATCTCCTCTGTATTTATTAATGTATTGAGGCTGCTGAAATGGTTCCATAAGGTCTATAAAAATCAATTTTTTAACCTATTCAGCATCTAAACTCTCTAAAAAGATTTTTGAGATTTGACGGACCCGATATTCCAAATCAATGCTTTCATATTTGCTTAGAGTATTGACTTCCACCCCCTCTTTTAGATTGAGACCTGCTAGTTAGATTTTTTCCCCATTGATCTATTTTTTTCCTCTCTTAGCTTGCTTTGTAGACTAGATGGCTCTGGGTGATAAGCTTGTTTCCCTATGAATTTGTTCCTCTTAATTCTGGTAGGATGGTGTCTCTTTCACCCTTTCTAACAATACACCAATTTCTTCCACTGCCTTCATATTATGAGAAAGTATATTATGTAACACTTTGTTAGGTGATTCTGAATTAGCACTCCATTCTTGTTCAATTATTTCAATTGGGATGTCGACTATGGAAAGACTTATTATCCTTCTCTTGATTAAAACTTTCTTTTCTTTGAGATGGATTCCCCTTTTATGCAACATTGACTTTTATTGGAGAATTATTCTGTTCTTTCTTTATGCTGTTAGTAGATAACTGCTTATCATGGGTCAACTGTTTGATTTCTTGTATTCGACTATTATCTCTTCTATCAGGTACACTATGAGTTTTTGTTGCATTCTCTCATTGATAATGAATTAAATTCTCAACCTTTTGCTGCACAAATTTGTCATAGTTGGTAACTGGTACCATATTTTCATTCTCCTGGCAGTGAAATGACTTATAAACCCATTCTTTAGTAGATATATCCCCTTCCCCTAATTTTTTAACAATCTGAGAAGCATTTGATGTACTAACATTATTAGAGTATTGATTTGTTTCTTCTTTCACCTCTCATAGCTCATGAAACTGGTTTTCATTACATGTTTTCTCAGGCATAATTGCCTTCTCATCCTGGTATCCTTTGTTTAAAAATCTTCTTCTAGTAGGATTACATTTTTGTTCTTGGTCATACTTTCCTCTACTATGTCCCATTTGTAAGTTAGATTCCTCACCTTTGTTTTTGTCATTACTAAGAGATGAACTTTCTTTCTTGTCTAAATCAACATACACTTGATTTAGTTCATGATGTAGAATTCTACATTCTTGCTCATTATGCCCTTGAAGCATACACTTTTTACAATATTTAGGACGGAAGTCATATTGGATTTTCACCTTCTCCACTTTTGCCTTCTTCGTTGTTGAATTCACAATCTCCATCCCAACATATTTAGGAAGATCATCCATAATATCTACTTGCACCTTAACCCTGGGACAACTAGGTCTTGTCTTGTTCACAGTAGCCATATCTAAGTGAATAAGTTTTCCAATTACGGATGCTAATGAAAAAAAAAGATTCATTCACAAAATATATCGATTTAAGATCAGAAAAAGATATCCAAGCCATTGCTTGTGTTAGTTCCACCTTAGCATTAAATTTAGCATCATAGATTAGTGGCCTCATCTGATATGAATATCCATTCTTTGCATTAATATAATATACCATTTTTTATATTAAATTAACAAAATCTTCAATCCTGTCAAATCTAATAAATATATGCTAGTTTCTTAATAATCCAATGTTACATCCACCTTTCACATTAAACTGTTTAGGGAGTTGAAGTCTAAGATCTTCTAAATCGGCCAACCATATGAAAATTTACCAATAACTGCATATTACAGTCCTTCAATCACGTTCATTCTATCAACCTCCTCCCCATTCCACATGACACGGGGAATTTCATTAATAAATTTCTACTTCTTAATAGGGATAAATTTATGTAATACCCTACGATTTTTTCTAGCTTAAATTCGTCCTTAGAGTTTTAAGGGATAGATTCCAAAACAAATACTATTTATTTGGTGTGTAATTCATTGGATTTGGACTTTCCATTGCGTAGAAAATTGAATTAGCTTTCCAGCGATATAAGATTCGCCTAAATCCGATAACCGAATAAGAAGTTATGGCTATTTTAAGTTTCAGTCGTAAAACACTGTGATTTGGACCCTTAGCGTGTCGCGAAGAAGCGTAAAATCACAATTGTCAATTTTCAGTGAGACTTCGCGATTTTGGCACATTGCGGAGAGGCGTAGTTTCCCATTTGGCAATTTCCAGTGAGACCTCGGGTTACTGGCGCGCCGCGCCAGTGGTCAAAATGACAAACTAAAGGGCTCCGCGATTGTGGCGCATCGCGAAGGGAGCCCAGTTCCCGTTCTTCCCTTTTCCAGTGAGCCACTGCGATAGTGGCGCATCACGGTGGCCACCTAGATCGGAAAAATATACGTTTTTCAGTTTCGTATAAAAGTTTAAAGGGGGTATTTTGGTAATTCTCTAACCCCCAATCCATCCAAAAACAAAAGATTAATCATATTTGAGAGCACTTTATGCTTTATTCGTCATTTTCTCTTAAACAAAACCCTAAGGCTCATACTTCCTCCCCAAGAAATTCAAAATTTCTCCATTAATTCTCCAAGACTCTTCAAGACTGAGAATTTCCAATTCAAGAACTCTAAGAAGTCATCTCCAAAACATTAATTGAGATCTAAGATTCAGGTTCTAGCATCAAGATTATCAAATTAAGGCATGTGGGGTTTGAACAAGAATAATTCTTTCATCCTTGAGCCCAAAACTTTACTTTAATTATAAATTTACTGCAATTTATGATATTTCCCATAAAAGTCAAGTTAGGGTTTATACCTATTATCATTACTTGCAAGATTATGAGATTTCCATTGATTTAGAAGTTGAAATTACGCAACTTTATTCATATTTCTATGCATTGTGCAGTAATTTTCAGATTTTATGATGAATTATAAGTGTTTACATTATCAAGCATGAATTTTTAGATGTTTTAACATGAGATTGATGCGTGGATCATTAAGCCCCAATTTAAGATTGTTATTTCGAGATTATTTATGCCATGAGCACCCTCAGATAAGATTATTCACAGATTTTGGCAAAGATTTGACCTTTTGGTCCTAAGCTAAGATAAAGAAACCACTTTGTTCATATGACTTGAGATTTAAAGAAAGAAAAGCATAATTGGTTTTCTTGTAAACCCTTGTGCTATTTTTAAAGTGGAATTCTTAAGATTTTGAGCATGAGAATGGGAGTAGTATTTAGCACCGAGATAGGTAAGTTCTACGGTTTCATATCCCAGAACTACGTGCCAATGTAGGATTCAGATTATTCCCACTTCTACATGGATAACTCAGATTGTGATCACTTAAGATAGAAGTTCTATTTCGATGGCAAGGGTAGAACAACCCTACCTAACGGGAGCCAGACGTGGGACTCCATGGATGCTCACATGGTGTATGTCGGTTAGAAGAACCTCCTAAAAGATATCCCCCACTCTTCAACAGTCTATTGATTTAAAGCTTTAAGATAAAGTATTTTACAGATTTCAGAACTAAGTTTAATGGCTCACCAGATTTATGTTATATGTTTTATCAATTATGATTTATGATCTTCAGATTTCAGGTTACTCAAGCCTGTGTGAGTTATTTACATTTAGTATGCATGATTTTATAAACTGTGATGATGTTGTTTACTTATTGCATGCACCCTCATATACTCAGTACATCCTCAAAGTACTAACCTACATATATGTCTATGTGCTACATTGTCTCATGATGTAGGTTCAGGTGCTCAGTCTTAGCAACGTGAGTGATTCCCGAGCATCTCATCTACATCCCTGCAGTTGGTGAGTCCTTATAGTTCGGGGACTTAGTTATTCATACTTTCAGTTTATTAGTAGATGTTTCTTTATTCATTTCAGACAGTTTGAGTCAGCTGGGTCCTTTCCCAGAGACTCTCTAGATTCAGATAGTAAAGGCTTGTCGGACTACTAGATTCAGTTTTAGACATTTGATTCAGAATTCAGATTTTTTCAGAATTGTTTTACCCAGACTTCTAGCATGCTTCAGATAAGATTTTTATTACTATGATTTCATATTCATACTTCCCCTATGTTGAGATACAGACTTAGTGAAAAGCAGCCAGGATTAGATCAGGACTACTTGTAGTTCAGAGCACCGTGTGGCGTCCCGAGAACCAGATTTCGGGGCGTTACAGTTTAACCTCAATATTTACATTATTGATTCCTTCAAAATCACTTTTGGATTTAAAAATATTTACATATTTCATAGGTGATTGGGGTGGCAAAACTCCTGATACCGTATTTTGTGAGTGAAATAATGGAAAATTGCCAATGTTCATATCAAGAAAGGGCTGGCAAGCCATAGAAGTTGGCTGACCAGTGGCCATATTGGCCATTCCAATATTCTTTGCATTGAAACAGTTGACAGCAATCTAGGGTTATACCGTAGGGAAGAAGAGCTCTCCGTTGCCAATTAAATACAATCCATAGTCTTTCTCATTTATTTTTTCCTTAATCTTATCTCTTTCTCTATCATCTATTCTCTTTTTTTTTTTTCCAGATTTTTTTTCTTTCCTTTTTTTCTTTTTCATTTTTTTCCTTTTCTCTGTTTCTTTTTGTGACCACGGAATACAAATACAATATGTTGAAAGCAGTTCTTCAAAATACAGATGTGAATTATATAAATATAAATGATGGTGCGAAATATAAAATACAAATACAAGTGTAATTATAAAATGCAAATACAAATATGAACTATAAAATACAAATAAAAATACAAGCCCGAGCTATAAATATAAATATAATTGCATGAACGAATACAAAAATATAAATGATGGGTGCGAAAGCAAATTCAATTAGCACTTGTTGTATTTTCATTATCATCCATGGCTTGTGCTCGACGTAGCCATATTTTTTAAAAATATAAAAAAATATATAAAATATAACAAAAAATGAGAAAAAATATTGAAAAAAAAGAAAGAGAAATAGAAGATAGAGATAGAAAGGAGAAAGAAAAAAGAAAAGAGTGAAAAGAAAGAAATCAAAAATATCAAAAATAGAAAGAAAAAAAAAGATGAAAGAGAATCAAAAAAGGAAGAAAAGAAGAAAGAGAAATAGAAGTTATAGATAGAAGAGAGAGAGAGAAACGAAAAGAAAGAATCGAAAAAGAAAAAGGAAAACCAAAATAGAAAAAAATAAAAAATTACAAGAAAACCAAAAAAAAAAAAAAATGGCGAATACAAATACAATGAGCGGTGATGAGATTTTCGTAACCCCCTTGAACTATTTATTAGTGTATTCTAGCGATATTTATAAGTTAATAAATTATTTTTTTTTAAAAGAGAATACAATGCAAATAAATGTCAATAAAATATGTTAATAAATAGTCTAGGAGGATAACAGGACTCCCGCAAAGTTTTAGGAGGGTGGACCCCCGCAAAGTTCGGACTTGTTACAACAAATTTCGTCAAAGTTTAGGCATATTTGAGAACATTTTCCCTTTTTATATAAAAATATTATAATAATTAATAATTTAAAATATATTAGAAAAATTGATTGAATCTCTAAATTTTATCATCCTCACATAAATTGAGTCAGAGGGTGTAACATAGATTATTTAAAAATTACGAAAAAATCACAATAACTAACAATCTAAATTATTTGGCTGATTTTTCAAACTTCATTTGCATCACATAAATTGAAAAAAGACAGGATAATATATATTATACTTATTCATAGAAATCAAAGAGTATTTGTAAAATCTTACCCTTAATAAATACCTTGAAAAAGATGCAATAATCCTAAGTTTCTTGATTATGTAAAGTTCTTCATTTAAAGAAGAATAAAACTAGAAGAACATCATTAATATTTTCTTGTTTATCTAAAAAGCCGCTCATTTAGAAATAAAATAAAAGACTAAAATTTCACTTATATAAGAATGAATGAACTACTATATGTTGGGCCCGGTACTAGTGCAAATGTTTAGTATTAACATAATAACAGATTTGGGGCGGAGGGGGTGGGGTGGGGTGGGGGGAAGTCGACCCATTTGAATGATTATTACCTTAACTAAATTGATAATTTTATCCAATTATATTGTATCGTATTATGTTGTATTATATCGTATTGCATTATTTTAATAAATATAATATTTCAGTAGATTTGTATCGTTTTACTTCGTTACATAATATCACCACATCAATAATTTAAAGGATAAACCTATAGACGAGAGGGAGTTGTTCAGATAGTATGAGGTTGTGAGTTCGAGTCATCAAGGGAACAAAAAAAGCGGGAGCTCCTAGGAAGGGGTAAAGAAAAGGATCAACCTACCAGAAAAGATAGAGTACATGGGTAAGACTACTATAAAAAGTTAAGATAATGGATAAAAAGAAATTTTTAGATAATAAATAAAGATAAAATGAGAAAAAACATAAGGTAACGCGCAATCACACCAAATTGATCGTTCATAAAATGGACCTTTCGTCATTACCTTATGATGGATCTTAATGATACAATATAATAAAATTCAAATAACAATCAAAACTAACACTATATTTAAACTAACAACACAATAAAATAAATTAAATAAAATAAAATAGGTAACAACCATCCAAACACACACATGTTCTTAATAAAGTATGGAACGAATAAAGTATGTTTATGTAGCAACATTTTACCTCAAAACGAAAAGAGTTCACTCTTATGTTCGGTCCCATGGCGGCTGTTTTTTATGGTCTAGTTAGAGAAAGCCAAAAGTCATCCCATAAACTTTAAAGAATCAGCAGGGGATACTGGATAGTATAACAGCTTACATTCTTGAAAACCCTTGACAACTTTCATATAATTTCTACACTTATAGACATATAGTGGATATTATACTAATCTCCTTTTTTCCCCTTCTTTATAATTATTTATAAATGTAATTATATACGTTTTAAATTGACCACATGTACTTATTCACAATTCTGCCTTCTAATTTTGAACAAGGAATTCATAGTTGATAGATTACAGTCTAAAAACAGAGGAATTCAGCTGGTTTTGCCACTTGTGTATTCTGTTTCTGAATTTTGCCCTATAGTTTTATACTAATATACCAGTGTATGTAATTTGCTGATAATAAACCACGACATTCTTATGGGAAGCTTGAGGTTGCATCATTAGGGAACAAGTGGAGCAATAGAAAATACTTGGTAACTGTTTTTTTTAATTATTAGGTTAGGGACCATTCTATGAAGAACAAAAAATGACTATATCAGACCCTCAATGCTTTGTATGTTTGTTTGTACCTATCAAATCAAAGTCCCATATATACTCCAATCAACTCTAGAAATATATAAGTAGTAGGCCTCGACCATCAAAGGATGTGGTGCAGTGGATGAGACTGTTTCTTTCTTAATCAAAAATCACATATTCGACCGAGCCGTGCATGAAAAATCCTAGGTAGGGAGCGCTTTCCCCGAATAGGCCCTACACAACTCAAATGCCAATTAGTTAGCTCTAATGTAAGTACCAAACATCGAGGGAAAAAAAAAAAAGGTGGCATGCCTTGATCAGAGAATAAAAGCGTAGACCAAGACAACAGGTCTATTTCACCCAAAAAATTTGGCTTTTAATTTTAATGTTGTTTTGATTTCTCAGCTATAATGTATCAAGACCTCAAACACAAACAATATTCCTAATAACTACGTGAAGAGTAATCTTTTTTTCAATTTCAAATTGTTTGAAGTTAGTTCTATGTATCTCCGGTATCCATAACTCTACCAAAATGGTAGTGGATTAGCAATGAGTTATTATGACACACTCAAGTTTTTAGCATCATGGCTTTGCAGAATTTTCTTCATTTTTAACCTCATTTGTCTTACCAGGAATATCACTTGGTCCTCCAAATTGAACTGTACCAAATTTAGTCTCAAAGAAGAAAATTCAAATTGTACACTTGGTGCTATTATAGATGGAACCATGGAATGTGCTCCATAGGGTCATTCTAAAATAAATTAATAGGCAGTTGCCTCGTGTGCGAAATCCAAGTAGGCTACTATTATTTAATCAGTTACTTATCTGGAATAAGACATGCATATTGGCTATTTTCATTGACATTACTAAGCAAGTCATGAGGTTCATGGTACTTGGTCACATGATGTAATTCAATTGCCTACTTCCTTAGACGAAATTTAAACGCTACTTGATTTTTATTCTATATTACATTGACTTATACAACCAATTTACTTCACTCTCTTAGTCTGCAGGGCCAACTTAAAGGACAAAGATTTACTCTTGCCGACAAATTCTAGAGCTAATTGCCCTAGTCTCCCTCTGTTTCAATTTAATTATTCTGTTTTGACTTGACACGA
Organism: Capsicum pubescens; assembly: GCA_030864215.1. NCBI lineage: Eukaryota > Viridiplantae > Streptophyta > Magnoliopsida > Solanales > Solanaceae > Capsicum > Capsicum pubescens. The sequence goes on from CM061546.1 coordinate 78,345,625, forward strand.
AATTGATTGATCAAAGGGCTTATTCCAAAGAACGATTTAGCCAAACTTTTCATGGTTTAAGATAGTATATCCTAAGTATGATTATTAGTATCTTTTTTCTTTTTTCTTTTTAGTTTTCCACTTAGTGTCTGGTATTCAATTTTGGGGTTTGATTTGAGTTTGGATAGAAAAGTCCAACTTTAATGATAAAATGCATTCTATCAAAGACGATCCCATTTTTAGAGTCTAGAATCCAATATTGATTATTAAGTATGAATATTCACCCTGCCGTAATTTTTAATGGTGTGAAATGATTACAAATAGCAATTGTAACAATTGGGTATAAGCTTAGTACATGGCTATACAAAATAGTTCAGATTTAAACCAACCAAAGTGATATCAAATTCAGGGGTCTCTCCAGTTATAACAAGGGAATAAAGGGCTATCAAATACTTAACAGTTAGCGCTACCCTTTAAGGTTTAGTGTGCATCCTTACAACGACATTCGATAACATTAACCACAGAATATCTGCTATTTTTGCTCTTCATCCTCGTTAATTGTTTCACTAAATTGATATTTCTACTCATTAAAAGAATATGAGTAGAAGAAAAGTAATTTTAATGATTTTTTTCCCCAAAACATTTGATTTGGGAAGCTGCTCACCCCATGGGGCCAAATAGAAAAGTGAGCTAAAAAGAAAGAAAACAAAAAATGAACGTTGAAAGTGAAAGTTTTGTAATTCTATCGTCCTTAATTTTATGTATTGGTCCACTACTTAACGTAATATTCCCTCTTCTCATTTTATATGTCGTCATTTAATCAGATGGAGTTTAAAAAATAAGGGAAGACTTAATAAGGTTTACCAAATTGTCCTTTATAAAAAAATGTGCTACTATTTTTTTTTTTTAATTAAGTGGGACCAATAAGGGTAAAAGCGAAATTGTGTTTTTAAATAGTTGTTAAATAAGGAAAGATGACATTCTTTTTAGGATGGACTAAAAAGAAAATGATGACACATAAAATGAAACGAAGAGAGTAATAATAAGAACCAAAAAGAAGTGAAATGAAATGATAAAGCAATAATGATGTAATGAAAATGTTGACTGAGGCCAACATGGGTTGTGGTGCAGCAGATGAGGCTGTTTCACCCTTAACCAGAGGTCAAGAGTTCGATTCTGGGCATGAAAAAAACTATGTTGGGAGCGCTATCCCCCCATGGGGCCCTACTCGACGCGAATCTAAATTAGTCGGACTCCAATGTGGGTACCAGACACCGAATAAGAAAAAAAAATATTGATTGAGGGCCACATATGGCGAAATGAAATTGGATATTGTGCATGAACCACTCGAATCATTCTCCTCCAAATTCGTATGCCAACTATTGTGATTATTTGTACGTAAAACATGTCAAATATGTGAGGAATTCTAGAAGCTACAATTAGATAAGGAGTTCTGAAATATTCCTTAATTTCCTAAAATATAATGTATATTCCAAAATAATCAATTGTGTAAACAAATTCAAATATATCTTTAAATTATTCAAAAAGGTTTAGAGAAAATTTCATAAATAGCATACTTAAAATCATAATTATGAGATTTATAGCAATAGTTTCATAATTACTTAAAATAACAATTTGTATTTAAACAAACTGTTGCTATATAAATGCATATACAAATTATTTTATTGTCCTCCTTTAATTCAAACCAATTGAGTTAAATATAACATAATTATCCATGAATTAAATGTGGAGATTCCTTTTCTATAAATACCTCTTAATTTTACATAAATTACTCTATTTAAAACAGTAGATGTTTTTTTTTTCCATAAATTACTCTTATTTAAAGGATTCGTTTTCAAATCAAACTCTTTTTCTTTTTTTTCTATTTTGATTTTTTTTCTTTTTTTCCTTTCTTATGTTTATCTTCTTTTTTCCGTTTCTTTTTTATTTATTTTTCTATGTTTTTTTTTGCTTTTTCGCTTTTTTTTTCTTATTCATATTTTCTTTCTTTTCTTATTTTCATTTTCTTCTTGTTTTTTTTTTTATATTTTTAGTTTTTTTATTTCTCTCTTTTCGCTTTTATTTTTACTTTTCTATTTCTCTTTTTTCATTTTTTTTCTTTTTCTTTTCTTTTTTCACTTTTTTTTTTGGATTTTTCTTTTTCATTTTTTTTCTTTTTCTATTTTTTTTTTTTACTCTTATATCTCTAACTTTTATTTTTCTTTCTATTTTTTTTAAATTGAATTTTTTTCTTTTCTTTTGAGTTTTATTTTATATTTTCTTTGAATTTTCAAAAAATATGGCTACGTCGAGCACAAGTTATGGATGATAATCAAAATATCATAATTATTTACTGTATTTATATTCACACCATTATTCATGTTTTATATTCACTAATACAATAGTTCACACTTGTATTTGTATTTATTTTATAGTTTGCAATTGTATTTGTATTTTATAGTTCACACTTATATTTGTATTTTATAGTTTGCACTATTATTTATATTTTATATAATTCGCACTTGTATTTGAAATGATTGTTTTATATTTGTATTTTATTATTGACTGGATATTGCCTTTTTATTTTGTTATTTTGTTTTATTTTATTTTATTTTTATCGATACACTTGCATTTTAAAAAAATTATTTTGTATTTGTATTAAAAATCAAGAAGGGATATGTTCAGAAAAAAATATCAATTCATCTAGTGTTTGTGGGTTTAAGGACCACAATAGGCGCTTATGTAGGAAATATCGTAAATGATACATTTTAAAATATTTTTTGTGATGTGATTAATTCTTCAATGACAATTATGTTTCATATATTAAAATACGTTATAGTTACGGTTTCAGTATTAAAATACGTTACAGTTACGCTTTCGCATTTCAAAAATATACAAAATACATAGTAATACAGACGTGCATATGTATTTACAGTACAAAAGGTACATATGTATTTACAAAGATACATATTTGACCCATATGTACATATATATATATATATATATATATATATATATATATATATAGGACACAAATCTCTATAACTAAAAGGACAACTATATACATATAGACAATAAAAAAATACATATCTTAAACAATATAAATAAATACATTTATTACCCTCTAAAGTGACATAGAACAGTTCAAAGACAAATTCAATACTGTACAAAAATATTTATGAATTTGCATTTGTGTATACAAAATATAAATACACGCACATGCCCTAAAAAAATTTATGTACAACCAGGTTTGTATATATATCCAAATGAGTACCCATTAGTTAATAAATACATATACAAATACCTCCTCATCTTTATATTCTTCAAAATCATATTCACAAGAGTTTCAACACCATGACTTAAAGTTTTGCTTGATTTTTTATTTTTTTTCTCGGATTTTTGAATTTTTGGCTGTTTTGAAGATGAAGGTTTCTTCAATCCTTTTTTTTTTACTATTTCGGCCATCTTCTCTGAATCATTACGATGTTTTGACTTCACCTCTTCGACCCTCGCTGATTTCTGTAATTATTCTACCATAGAGCAAACCTCCACAATCATACAATAAAAAAATCACATAAATCAAAAAAAAAATCCCAAAACAAAAATGAACAAATAAATATATAAAATATATAAAATTTGGGAAGGAGATAACATGCAATAACTGTAAAATTAATAGTTAACTTATTTTATGGAGCACGATCTTTATCTATTAAGGTACAAAATGTGAGAAAAAGAAAATAAATTGAAATGAAAATATGAAGAACAAGTGTTATTTGAAATAAATAAATAAATAAAAAGATACAGTAAAATAGGAAAAAGAATATGTGTTAAGAGTGAAAATAGGAGAAATTACTCCTTGATAGCTATAAACAAGCATGTATTCAGTGGTCCCTCAAACAAATGTTATTTTTGTTATAAAATATAATTTAATGAAAGTATTGCTATTTATCGTAATTATGGTATTAAGTTTGTTAATTTTTGTAATTTTTTCAAAGGTTTATTCATGTCTTAGAGCTTTCAATACATGCTAAGTCTGTTGGGCCAGTTTAACCCAAAAAACTAGGTTGATTTTTTTTTTAAATTAATGGCCTAAGTTTGGGCTATTGTACAAAATATGGCCCTTCAATGAAAATATTTTCAATTTATAGTTACTGGTAGACATAGAGGTGGACCGCCTACTTCAAAAAAAAAAAAAATATAAAATCAGCAATACATAGATATTTGGTAACTAAGTTTTTTTTCTTTCTAGATTTTGTCTCCTTCTCTCTCTTTTAATTCCTAATTGTTTATCACATCACGGTAAGATTTCTTTCTTTCTTCTCCATTTCTTGGGTGTATTACCCACACATATGTTCAATTTCTAACAATTGATTTGACAAGATTTCTCTCTTTTTTTAGACTTACATATTATGCAATTGAAGATCTCCATTTCGCCCTTTTAGATTTGGATTTTCTATAAAATGTTTTCATATTTTTCATTTACTTTGAATTTTTTTTGGTTCAAACCTGTCTTTAAATAGTTCATTTTTTTAAAAAAATTCAGTATAGTTTTTTTGGGTTAAAAATTTACTTTTTTTTTTTTTTAAAATAAATATAATTGTATAAAAATTGTATAATTTTGTATATAATATGTATCTATGTAAAAACTAGATAGGTTGTGTATAGAAATTGTATGATTGTTATATAAAATAAGTATCCGTAAAAAATATATATAGAAACTGTATAGATTGTGTATAAAAATTACATAGTATTTACATAAAACATATATCTGAATAATAATTCTAACTAAAGGTTCTATAGAAGTGTATATAGGAACTGTATAATTTTTGTATGGAATGTGTATAGAAAGTGTATATTTATAGTATAGAATATGTTTTTTTGTATATGATGTCTATAGAAACTGTATAAATTTCATATAGAATATGTATTTAAAAAATTATTATAGCTGAATATTCTATAGAATGTGTATAGAAACTATACAATTATTGTTATAATATGTATATAAATTGTATGATTGTTTGTGTAAAATATATATATATGTATTTGGTATTTACATATATATATATATATATATATATATACATTTTTCCAGATAATATATATATATATTATCTGGAAAAATGCTCTTTTATACAATAATAATACAAATGTTATAATTGTTGGTTGTTTTATATTTTGGTAGAATTTAAAGAAAAATAAATCATCTATTTTTGAAATAAAGGAGAAAAAAGTAAAGCAGTGGCAAAAATAAACAAAAGGAAAAAAGAAGCATCGGCCAACCAAAAGGTAACCAGGTAAAAAAATAAAGAGACACGTGTCACACGTCAGAGGCTGACATTATCCATGTGGCTACAATATGAAAATGCATTTTCTTAGGCTATTTGGATGGCGATTGTTTCACCCGACATGCCATTAATGTCCTTTTCTTTTCCCCCCCCCAACTCGTGTAAGTCCGAAGTCCCGACAATTATAAATAAACATAAAAGTAAACTACTAAAAATAACAAGATTATAAGAAAATTTCTAACTCAAAGTCTACTTAAATCATCATATGTTAATATTATAAAGTCATAAAATTCAATATTAAAATTCAAATACTGTAAATATTCAAAATCAAAGTATGAAATTTTCTATGAAATCACAATTTAATATTTACTTGCTTTCATTCTTGAGAATCAACAATCATCACTTCCTCAGCTCATTCATGCTGGTCAGATTAAATTAAAAAATAATTTAAAATAATATTTTTCAAAAAAGTGAGTTGGCCCATAGCAGCTCATAGAACGATGAATTGGACTTGCTATATTCTAGGAAAAAATAACATAAACATACACCTTAACTTATTATATTTACGTAAATTCCTACCCTTACAAGATAATTACAAAAATCTCAACTAATTATACATTTTCATTGGATGTATCGAAAATTTGTTATGTATCTTGATAGATCCAAAATAGAAAAAATATAGCTGGAACTAATAATGTATCTTTACAAAGAAAAAAATGTATTTTCATTGAATGTATTGTGTATCTCGATAAACACAAAATAAAAAAAAATATATCCGAAGCTAATTATGTATCTTTACAAAGGAGAAAATATATCTTCGTTGGATGTACCAAGAGCTAATTATGTATCTCGACAGATCCAAAATCAGAATTTTCAGTAATTATCCAAAATATCGGTATTTTCTGTAACTAAACTCCAAGCTGTCAGGATTTATATTGTTTGTCCTTATTCTGACCTATCATCCTCATAGACTTGCCTGACCTGACCCATTAAATTTCAAAGCCCATATAAACTAGCCTAAATGGATTGTGCTGGGCCAAATTAACAACTCTAATGTCATCAATTAAGGATCCGTTTGGTGTGAGGACGTATTGGTTAGTTTTAAAATTATTTATTCCATAATTTATATCGTAGTAATAAAATAATCAATCTCGAAATACCTTGTTCCCAACCAAACGATCCCTAAGAGTTCTTAAATTAATCCTTGCCTTGATCAATTTGTAGTGAACTACAGTTCCGAGCTAATCGAGGTGGATTAACGTACTACTACTACTAATTGAATATAACATTGACTACCAGAAAATGATTAGAGATGATAACACATGACTTAAATTTATATAAAAAAGTAAAGGGAAAATAATCAAAAAAATATCTGAACTTTGCCTGAATTTTCAGTTGAGCATACTGAACTTTGCGGGGGTGCTATTACCCTCCTGGACTTTTTTTTTCCGTATTTTAATGGCATATATCTACCTACTTGGACAAGTGTGTGTAATTCACACACATTCAGCGCGTGAGAGTGTAAAAAATCGTTATAATTTTTTTTTGTAACATAACCCCTCATTTTTTTGAATTTTAATAATTTTATTTTTTTATTTTTTTTATTTGCTTCCGCTTCTCTCTTCTTTTTTCTTCTCTTCAACAATGGAGTCTTCAACAAAGCACCATGGTTGCTCCATTGTTGAATTGAAATTGAACATAATTTCATCACCCTCCAAATGGGTCATCTTCAACACACCCAATTCATTTTCATCGATTTAACCCAATTTCAACACACACACCAAATGAGTTTTCTTCAATTCCATCAAAATAACAAAATTATTTTCATCAATTTGATCCAATTTCAATACGCACACCAAATGGGTCTTCCTCAATTCCATCAAATTAGCAAAATTAACCTTCTTCAATTCCATCAAAATAGCAAAATTAACCTTCTTCAATTCCATCAAAATGGCAAAATTAACTCATCATTGCCACTACCAACCCACCCACCATTGCCGCCGGAAGGGAATTTATCGGCCAGCCATAGTAATGAGCTCATCTGAAGTCACTGTGTTGGTTATGTGATCCTTATGAAAGTCTCAAACATTTGTTTGCTAATTTCTGGTTATTAGTTGTTTATTTCATCATTTTATTGCTAATCAATTATCACCTCAGATTGATATAGAGAAAAAGAAAAATTCATGGCAATGTTACCTTTGCTACTGGTAATTTTGACAATGGTGGTCAAGATTTTGGTGAAAAAATAATGAAAAGAATAAGAATGGAGAAGAAAGTAAATAAAAAAATTTATTTTAAAAAAATCACATGTAAAAACGAGATTGACGCGTGTATTACACCGTCAGCCGCCAAAACTGGGTATAGCATTTCGGAAGGAAATTAAATCCATTTTAAAAAAGTCTATGGGGGTAATAGGACCCCCACAAAGTTCAGTATGCTCGACTGCAAATCCGATCAAAGTTCAGATATTTTTCGGAGTTTTTTTTCAAAAGTAAAAGGTCTATATTGTTCTTATTTAGCTTTGGTTCCAAACTCTGCTACTTTCTCTCCATTAAGTTTTCCTTCAACAAAAAATAAAATAAAACTAATACTAAAATTTAAATTAAATTTATAGCTACAAATACCTTAATATTGATTTATATGAATTGTATTTGAATGAACATTAAATTTAACTAAAACATCTTGCTTGTAGGAGTTTCTAATGAAATGTTGAAAATTTAATTTTAGTTAATTTATAGCTTGTTTGACCAAGTTTATTTGTTTCTAAAAGTGTTTTTTTTTGTTCAAAGGTGTTATGTTAAAAAATTGAGGTATGTGGCCAAACTTAGAGAAGAAAATAAGCGATTCTATGGAATAAAATAGACAATTTTTTATAAGACAAAAAAGTATCTTTTCCCTAAAGCACTTTTTAGAAAAGCGCCTTTGGAAAAACATTCTTAAAAACAGTTTTAAAAGTTTGGTCAAACACTAATTGTTGTTCAAAAGTATTTTTTAAATTTATTGACCAAACACAAACTGTTTCTCACTAAAATACTTTTTTAAAAAACACTTCATAAAATAAGCTGATTCTAAAGACTTGGCCTAACATGCTATTAATCAAACAACTAATGTATTGGAATTGAACAATTATCGAGTCATTTTTTTTTAACCAGTTTGAATTATGTTTATTTAATTTATTATACTATAAAACATATAAAATACATATTATATATATTTTAAACCAACGTACTCCGCTACATTTCACATACTCTTGATCTATATATGTTTTACGAAAAAGTACATCATACCACTACTTAGCTTATCACAACTACTTAAAATTTCAATTCATTTATATGTTTTAGGAAAAACACTAATTGTTGCTTAAAAATATTTTTTAAATTTATTGACCAAACACAAACTACTTCTCACTAAAAATACTTTTTAAAACAACATTTCTTAAAATAAGCTGATTTTAAAGGCTTGACCTAACATGCTATTAATCAAACAATTAATGTATTGGAATTGAACTATTATCGAGTCATTTTTTTTTAACTAGTTTGAATTATGTTTATTTAATTTATTATACTATAAAACATATATAATACATATTATATATATTTTAAACCAACGTACTCCGCTACATTTCACATACTCATGATCTATCTGTATATGTTTTAGGAAAAAGTACATCATACCACTACTTAGCTTATCATAACTACTTAAAATTTCAATCCATTTAAATAATTACATAAATCTTCAATTTTACTTAAAAGCTTGGATATATCACAAAAAATATATGATATATTTATGTAAAATTAAATGATGTATCCCGAAGAGTGTAATGTATCAATGTAAAATTAAGTGATGTGTCCGTGTGGAGTGTGATATATTCCTATAAAATTAAGTGATATATTCAGAAGAATATTGTAATGATCATTTATGTCATTATGTATAAACCTCCCATTGAAAATTTCATGTTAAAATTCTTTTCGAATTTGAAGTTATAAATTTCAGACTAGGCTAGTTTCAGACGAAATCAGTAAGAGATATGGTCTAGGAAAATTCGAGAATAATTTCAGAAAGTTTGATAGTGTTTGATTTGATTTCTAGTTAGCTAAGACAATAAGGGCCCCGTAGAAATTTATGAAATCGAATTTGGATGACTGAAACTTTCAAAATTAACCTTAGCATAAAGAACATTATTTAAAATGTCCTGAATTTAAGGTGTGTTGCAAAAATTTAAATTTTTGGACAAAACTGGACATTTTGTTTGGTCGATGCCACTATAGAGGCATGCACGTAGTGATAGTGGAGAAATTTTTGCTATAACGGCGGTCATAGCGGAAGGTGCCGCTCGTATGTTGCTATAGTGGCGAAAATTGCAGATTTATTTATTTTTTTCTGAAAAGTAGTTTAGTTTTCTGAAACTCATTTTGGGGTTAAGGAGGGGCGATTTCGGGCGATTTTCATCAGATTTTCATTGTTTAACTTTGTTAAGATAAGGATTTCATCTCCGTTAACCAGTATTTCATATTTAAGCCTTAGAACAACTAATTTATGGAGTTTGAGGAGGGTTTTAGGAATGATTTTAGTTGTTTTCTGGTGCAAGAGAGCAAATTAAGTAATAAGTTAATGGGTTTTGATTATTAACATTTAATTTATCCTTGCATTTTGTTAATTTACTAATTTATCCATGGAATTGGAGGTTTTAGGTGAATTATGGTAGAAAAGTCCTAAATGAGAAGGGAATGATCATGAACGTGACCTTAGAGGTTGGGTATGAGTTATAATTTCCAACATGGTAGGTAATTTCATTAATTATGTGTTTATATGCACGTTCAAGATCAAGAGCAACTGAAGATTGCAGTGAAGGGCAAAGCTCCAACTTAGAAGAGTTGTGCAAACTTGGTTCAAGGTAGGCGATGGTAATGTAGTTTAATTCAATTTGTGTTATATGTGCATGTTAACTGCTTTGTAGTATGGCTTGTTAGTACATGTTGTTTGGTGTGGCCAATGCAAATGATTTTATGTTGTTGTATAATTTTGACTACCTCATTGCTAAATGTGGATTGTTTTGATATTTGGAACATTTTCATGGGTTATTGGTAAAACAAGTTTGCCAGACACTTGTGTTTAGGGTTTCGTACGTGGACAAAAATTGTCCCTTGTTGGTCATGGCTAAAGGGTGGAGGTATTACCCATAGCTTGTATGTACTAGGGCCAAGTGAGTTTGACTGTTCCTAGAGTGAATCAAAAAATATATTCTTACGGTTGATAAGTATTGAACCTCTTAACTTGATTATAATATGTTGACTTGTCGATTGAAATTTTAAGTTGCTTAGTTAATACTTATGCTAAGTGTATGTTAGTTGAGCATGGATTAACTTGTGCTATATTTTAGTTAAGTATTCATATTCTCATCTTGGGTTGGTTAAATGATGCTACTAGTCCACTATTATTTTTTTGTGTGCTGATACTATACCTGCTCTTACTTTTGTGAATGCAACACATATTTCAGTGGTCCCTACGAGATCTCACCTGTGATTTTAGCGATTGACCTTAGATTCAACGGTGAGCAGTATATTTCAGGCTGCTATGAACCCTTCTTGGACTACAGAGTCTTAAGACTTATGCTTTTCATTTTAGTTTTTGGGGTTATATCCCTTCTTGACAATCTTTAGTAGTTTTGCTACAGAAATCTTTTAGGTCATAGGGACAATTTTTGGATAAGTACAATATTCCGCCTTGAAGTTGTACTTGTGTTTTTTTCCGTTAGACTTGATATTTTATTAATAGGTTAGTTTTATTATCTCTTTTAAGTGTCGATTTTGAGAGGATATTTTGGGATAAATGGTTCTCCTACCGGGTAAGTGATGTGGCTGCTACTCATGACGAGTTTGGATTGTGACAAAGTTGGTATCAGAGCATAAGTTCGTCGATATTGTCGTATCAAAATGGGTCCTATAGAATCCCGCATAAAGGTATGAAGATATCTATACTTTTTTTTGGGAGACTATAGGACACTAGGAAAACTGTCATTTTTGTTTCTTTTGTGCTATAACTTGATTTCAGTTTGTATATGGCGATCAAAATTAGTATCTAATTTTGTCACTCTTTTATACGCATATGATGAATACTAGGTCCAACAAAACCCGAGCAACAACCCTTGCCTCGACCTCTCCAGCTGAGGAGCCAACCATAAGAAAAAAAGGATAAGTAAGGGAGAGAGGTAGGAGAGTAAGGAGATGTGCCACACCCACAAGGGGTAGAGCTCAGGAAACCGTTTGCTAGGATCCTGAAGGGTCAGTATACCTCACCCACCTAAGAATCATGTTTAAGAAATGGAAACAGTAGAGAAACAAAAGATGAAGCTTGAGGTAGAGGTACCAACTGGGGTTGCATTCTTATAGCCCATGTCTGCTGAGGTTGTTCAATATGTGTTAGCTTTTCTGAGTGGATTGGATGGGACTGGGGTCACTCCTATTATACCAATTTTTTTTGGATTAAATTGTTCATCCTACTATTGCTATGGCTCCTATTATGGATAAGGCTTCCAACACTGATGTTTTCCCTGCCTAATTTTGGATTCTGTGATGACTGGTACAGAACATGGTCTGTTGGCTAAGTTCTTGAAGATGAAACCACCTAGTTTCCCAGGGTTCTAAGTTTGAAGATGCTTTTAAGTTTATCATTGACTATTATGAGAGGTTTCACAACATGGGTACTGTTTCATAACATGAAATTGAGTTTGTGACTTTTCTGTTGGAGAAGAATGCTATATAATGGTGGATGGCGTACATTGAATGTCGGTTACTGATTTTACCTCCATTTTGTTAGGAGAAGTTTCACGCCTTATTTTTGAGAAGTATGTTACATAGGCCCTTCCCCTGTGCCAGCCTTGGAAATAGCCTCTGGCAAAAAGGCAAGGTAAGGCTGCGTATGATACACCCTTGTAGTGGGGCCCTTTTCCGGACACCCCGCATAATGGTAGCTTTCGTGAACCGGGATTCCATTATGTTCCATAGGCCCTTCAGGACTGTAAGAAGGATGATATTTTGGCATTGGAGCAGGGGATATGTCAGTTGCGGTCTATGAGGCTAAGTTCCATGCTTTGTTCTACTATGCAACTCAATTGTTGACTATCGAAGAGGAGCAGATTTGATGCAATGTCATGGGGTTAAATTATGATCTTCAGGTTCTGTCTGTGCATGACTTATACTAGGAAGGTATTCAATGAAATATCTGTTTATGTGAAGAAGTTGGAGGGGTTACGCAAATGAGTTATGCTAAGATGTTAGCCAAGAAGTCCCGCAATATTGGAAATTTCAGTAGGTCTTACTCTAAGAATCATGGTCAGCAGGCCTATTTAGGACGCTAGATTAAGTTAGCCTTGCCAGCTTCTAGTGTTATTCCATCTAAGGTTTCTTCTTAGATACAATTTGTTAGGGGTCAAGGGGCTTCTTACTCTTCTACCAATCGACCTTCGGTCGAGGGAGTATATTAATATTGTGGTGCTGTTGGTCACTTTAAGAGGGAGTATCCTATGATACAGGTGAAAGCCTGATGTCACCCAAACTATACCCTTCAAGAAGATATAATACGGTTGATGTCAAATTATATTAACCCAACTAGGTTAGGATCGATCCCACAGGGAATAGGTCGAATCCGTCTCTCAAACTTGCTGAAGTAACCAAAAATGCAGAAAAGTAAATGGGGGGAATTAATAGTAAACAATAAAAAGTAACAAGTCTTGATTGCTTCCGGTTGTAATCAATCTGAGATGAACATTAGGACTGTGTTCCCCATGGCTTCCTAACTCTATCGATTTGTCGTGCTTCGTCGAATAATCACAATGCCTTGCATGCAAAATCTAATAAGTTATGTATCACTAATTGTCTTGTGAACTCCTTTAGTGAATTTTACTCTTTACCTTTTGAGTCTCAGTGTTGCGTTACCAAAACTTACCTTAGATCCCAAATTAACTATTACCTTTTGAGTGCCAAGCTAATTAGATGAGGGTTAATAGCCTCAAATTACTGTCGTGATCTTCTTTTCCTAATCTCTACTACTTTTGTGAAGTACGTAGTGAATACATGCAAGTTCTCAACATTGACCACTGCTAAGAAAATAATTAAACCAAAGACGATCATAATACACGTAAGAATATCTCTCAAGAACAACGTTACTGTAATGACCCAAGACTACCCTCTAGTTGTTACACGGTGCTTACGGTCCCGAGGGAACACAAGCTAAACCATGAGCTGGTACCTGCTGTGAACACTGAATGATAACATCATAAATGCAGAAAAATACTGACATTGCCATAAGTTTTTATCAACTAGATTTAATACTGAATTATAAATTTAGAAAGGGAACAACTGTCTGAATCTGACAAAATACTAATAACTGAATAACTAACTGACTGTAGTGTCTGAAAAGACTCTAAGACTGAATGACTGAGAGTTGATGGGACAGACCCCCAACTAACTCTACTAACTACTGAAATAAGGATATGAAGTAAAGTAATCCCTGCTCGGATGATGAGGACTCACCACTGTTACTATGCTGCTAATAATCTGAGAATCTAGGTGCGATTCGAGAACTGAACGTCAGTACCTATGATATGAGACATCATAGTGCAAAAGAAAAGTATGCAATCAGTACACTAAATGTATTGGTATGCTAAATGAGGTAGGCTAACATGCAAGGTTTCATGAATAAGAGTAATGATCTATTTGAGTATACGTGTAAAACATGGAATACTGGATAGAGAATAAGGAATCCGTAGATACTGAACATGCATGAAAGTCTGTAAAATACTAAAAATACATGAAAATCTGTAGACACTGAAGATGTATGACCAGGCATATAACATGGACTGAATAAAATCTGTAATTTGATGTACTAAAAATATACTAATATCTGTATGCCTTGATCAAACAACACTAAGACTGAATAACTGAATTGGGACCATAACTGAGAATGTATCTGAGACTGTGGGAGTTATCATTTAACCAACATTCCCCAATCTGAGCTAATCGGGGCCCAACCTATAATCCAAGTTGGAAGGGTGTTAATACCATGCCATGGGTACTAACGCTGGCTGTGTGGATCCACTAAACTGATATAATGTCCAAAGGACTAAAGGTGTCAAGCCTGAACTGACGGGTGACCCCTGTGAGATAGTCAAGCCTAATCTGACGGGTGATTACTCATATCCTATGCTGTCTACGTAGTTCTGGAGTAAAGGGACTACTACTAACGACTCTGCCTATCTGACGGGGAAGTCACCATCCCTACACTCGCTCGGTGCTAAATCCTACTCGCAACTGAATGACACTGAGATACTAGATTGTTTTGAGTTTAATGATTGATATCTGACTATTCTGATAATCCTCATAGTATAATCTGAAGACTATTCTATAATGTACTAAGACTAGACTGATAAAACAACTATGGTTTTTGGGTATTCAATACCCCCAGGACTCAAAACAACGATATTAATATGACACCAAAACTTGGGAGACATGACATGAAGGCTTTCATAAAACATTTACTCTTATAGGCATTTTATCAAACAATTGTAGTTCATGGTTGAAAACAATCATAGGAGTGTTCTAAAACATATAGAAATAGCATGAATTCATCATAATAGCATTAAATCATAGGTTAATTCAGTAAATCATAATATTAAAACATGGAAGATTGAATAATAACAATAATTTCATGGTAACTTGGTATAAAATCAATAGCACATGGAGATTCATGGATGAAATCATAATTTAAAACATAAATCTTGAAAAAGATTACAATTTTATAATTTAAAAAGGTTTCTTGGACTCCATGGATGATCATCTAACATACCTGGGTTAATGAATTTGAAAGGATTGATGGAGAGTTCTTGAGAAATTGCCTTGAACTTGAGATCTAGGGTTTCTTGTTCTTGAAAGAGGGGATTTTTAGTTTAAGAGAAAGTGAGTAATGATGAGTATTTAGGTCAATTAGGGGTTAAATTTCATGTTTAGGATGAGTTTAGGGCTTAGAAAAAAGATCCAAATACCCTTAAACGTATTTAAAAATGGAAGCTGAAAACTGAAAACCCAATTTTTGGCCTTGACACGACGCACCACTATCACGCCAAGCCACTAGAAAAGGGTTAACTAGGACCTGAACAAACACCACGATGCGGTGCCATCGTGGTAAATCTTTGATGCCATTTTAGCCAGCTCCGCGATGCGCCGTGATCGTGTACCTCCACTGGAAATTGACAAATGGGAAAATGGCCTGCTCCGCGACATGCCATGATCGTGGAGTTACATTGGAAATCGACAATTTTCATTTGGGCTGCCTACGCGACGCGCTAAGGGTTAAAATGACGGGATTTTACGACTGAAACTTTAAATCCCCATAACTTCTTACCCGATTATCGGATTTGGGTGAATTTTATATTGTTGGAAAGCTATTTCAATTTTCTATGAAATGAAAGGTTCTAAACTGAAGAATAATGAGTGTTCAAAAAATTTTATGTGTGAATAATCATGTATAAGGACTTAGTGTACGCTAGGAAAATGCAGGGTGTTACAATATCTCCCCTTTGGGATCATTCATCTTCGAATGAAACTGGTTAAGCTGAGGAAACTGATGGACTGAGCTTACACACTGAATATGCATGTCTAATTCATTGAATGCAAGAATAAACTGATTCATGAATGCACGAATGACATAAACATAATGTGCCGCTAAAATTGAGCATGATAGAGAAAAATCTTATGAAGATTGGTACCTTATGCTGAATCTAGATTCATGGGGAAAAGGAGAGGGTACTTGGTCCGCATATCTATATCTTCTTCCCAAGTGGCTCCCTCAACAGACTGATTCCACCAAAGAACTTTGACTAGTAGAACTTCTTTTTTCCTTAGTCTACGAACTTGATGATCAAGAATTTTGACTGGAACTTCCTCATAGGAAAGAATATTCTGAATATCTACACTCTCTAAGGGAACAACTACAACTGGATCACCAATATACTTTTTCAACAATGAGACATGGAACACTGGGTGTACTGAGGCTAAATCTGAAGGCAAGTTTAGGTCGTAAGCTACCTTTCTGAAACGACTGAGGATTCTAAAGGGATAGATATATCGGGGAATGAGTTTCCATTTCTTGCCAAATATCTTCACTCCCTTCATGGGAGAGATTTTTAGGTACACAAAATTACCGACCTCAAACTCGAGATCCTTTCTCTTCACATCTGCATATGATTTTTGTCGGCTTTGGGAAGCCCTAAGACTTTCTCTGATCAACTAAACCTTTTTTAATGCATCAAAAACAAAGTCAGGACCTACTACTGCAGCCTCACCTACTTCAAACCAACCAATTGGAGATCTACATCTCCTACCATATAGAGCCTCAAATGGAGCCATACAAATACTGGAATGATAACTATTATTGTATAAGAATTAAATCAAAGGCAAATGGTCATCCCAACTACCCTTGAAATCAACAACGCACACTCTCAGCATATCCTCAAGAGTTTGAATGGTCCTTTCTGCTTGACCATCTATCTAAGGGTGGAAGGCTGTACTGAGATGGACTTGGGTACCAAGACCCTTTTGGAATGCTTTCCAAAAGTGAGAGGTAAACTAGGTACCTCTATCTGATGATAGATAAGGAAACATCATGCAACCTAACCAACTCTCTGAGATAGAGATTGGCATAGTCCTCGACTGAATAAGAGGTATGGACTGGCAAGAAATGAGCTAATTTGGTAATCCTATCTATGATAACCCAAATAGAATCATGCTAAATACGAGTACGAGGTAACCCTGTCACAAAATCTATGTTAATTTCTTTCCATTTCCACATAGAAATACTGAACTCCTGCATGGATCCACTAGGTTTCTGGTGCTCAACCTTAACTTGCTGACATGCAGAGCACTTAGCTACAAACTTGCAATATCTCTCTTCATACCGCTCAACCAATAGATTTCTCGCAAATCGCGGTACATCTTAGTGGCCCCTGGATGAATAGAGTAATGCGCACCATGCTCTTCTGCAAGAATTAGTTGCGTCAAATCATCTACACCAGGCACACACAATCTATCCTGACAACGCAAAATACCATCTCCCCCTTGGGAGAAAACCTCCACTTTTTAATTTCTAACTGATTCTTTTAACTGAAGACTGAGATCTCTATCCTATTTTTTCTTCACCTCGAAAACTAGAGATGATTCTGAGCTACTCTATACCTATACACTACCTTTTGATGAATTGACTAAGCAAACACCTAGTCGGGAAAGATGGTGAAATTCCTGGGATAACTTCTTCTTACCATCCTCCACATGAGCTACACCACCCATAGACAATCTACTGAGACCATCAGCCACTATATTGTCCTTGTCCGGATGATACAGAACACTAATGTCATAATATTTTAATAAACCTAACTACCTTCTCTGATGCAAATTCAAATTTTCCTGAGAGCACAAATACTGGAGGCTTTTGTGATCTGTGAACACGTCTACATGCACCCCATACAAGTAATGCCTCCAAATATTTAAGGCAAACACTACAGCTGCTAGCTTAAGATCATGAGTCGGATAATTCTTTTCATGAGGTTTAAGCTATCTGGAGGTGTAGGCTATGACCTTACCTCTCTGCATAAGAACACAATCAAACCTATTCTGAATGCATCACAATACACAATAAAACCATATGAACCATCTGGTAGATTCAAGACTGGGGCTGAGGTAAGTCGAGTCTTCAACTCCTGAAATCTCTTCTCGCATGAATCTGACCACTGAAACTTAACTTTCTTCTAAGTCAATCTAGACATGGAGTAGGCAATAGAAGAAATCCCTTCAACAAAACGATGGTAATAGCTAGCTAAACCCAAGAAACTCCTGATATCTGATGGAGAAATGGGTTTAGGCCAGTTTCTCACCACCTTGATCTTTTGAGGATCAACCCTAATGCCATCACCATAAATGATATGGCCAAGAAAAGCTACCGATCTTAGCTAGAACTCACACTTACTAAATTTAACGAACAACTGATGGGCTCTAAGAGTCTAATGCACTACTTTAAGGTGGTCTACATAATCGTTTTCACTACGAGAATAGACAAGAATGCCATCAATAAAGACTATAACAAACATGTCTAAGTACTTCTTGAACACTCGGTTCATCAAGTCCATGAAGGCTACTGGGGCATTTGTAAGACCAAAGGACATGACTAGAAATTTGAAGTGACCATACCAAGTTCGAAAAGCTATATTTGGAATGTCACATTCTTTGACTCTAAGCTGATGATATCCTGATCTGAGGTATATCTTGGAAAAATAACTGGCACTCTAAATTTGGTCAAGCAAGTCATCGATTCTAGGAAGTGGATATTTATTCTTGACTGTGACCTTGTTCAACTGATGGTAGTCTATGAATATTCTGAGAGAATCATCTTTCTTATACACGAATAGAATAGGTGCGCCCTACAGAGAGATGCTGGGCCTGATGAATCCTTTATCTAGGAGGTCCTTCAACTGTTCTTTCAGTTCTTTAAGTTCAGATGGAGCCATTCTGTATGGTAGAATAGATATAGGCTGAGTATCTGGGAAAAGGTCTATTCTGAAGTCAATTTTTCTTTCGGAAGAAACTCCGGGAAGATTTTTAGGTAGCACTTCTGAGAATTCATTTACTATTGGGATTGACTCAAGAGTACGAGTTTCTGAGCTAGAGTCCTTGACTTGTACAATATGGTAGACACAACCCTTGGATATCATCTTTCTGGCTCTAGGGTATGAAATCAACTAACCCCTAAGAGCTATAGTACTACCCCTCCATTCAAGGATTGGTTTATTTGGAAACTAAAAATGAACTATTCTATTTCTACAATCAACTGAGGCATAGCCTGAGTGAATCCAATCCATACCGAGAATGACGTCAAAATCCATCATCTCTAACTCCACGAGATCAAGTGAGGTAACTTTTTGAGCTATTGTGACCGGACAGTTCCTATATACCTATCTGGCTACAATGGAAACACCTACTGGGGTAGACACTAAAAAGGGGTCTGTTAGAGTTTCGGGACTGACTCCAAAATTAACGGCTATATATGGAGTTGCAAAAGAAAGATAATCTCCAGGGTCTAGTAAAGCATAAATATATAAGTGAAAGACTTGCAACGTACCAGTAACTATATCAGGAGAATTTTCCTAATCTTGGCGGGACTGGAGATCATATAATCTGTTCGGATGCTGACCGCTGGTAGCACTGGAAGCAGCACCCTGCTGATTTGGGCGACTAGATGGAACTGACGACTGATGGGACTGGCCCTGTTGGCTCACATCCCTACCTTTCTGAAAAACTATCCGACAATTCCAAATATGATGGCGTGGCTTGCCACACCTGAAGTACACGTCATTACCTGCTCTACACTCACTCTGATGGTGTTTGACACATTTCTGACATAGAGGATTGGTACGAGCACTGCTAACACTGACCTAAGACTTAGAGCCTGGTGCCCTATCCCTATTGTCGTTTCTGAATTTGGCATCTGGGGCACTGGCTGAAGAAGGTACTGGGGATGAAAACCTCTAATGAAACTTAGGACGGTTACCACCTTCTGACTTTGGCTGACTGAAGTTAAAATTACCCGTTCTAGCTCTCTTGTTTTCTCTCTCCCTCTCTTTAATCTTTTTCTCCTCTATCTGTTGAGCATGGACCATCAACCTAGAAAAGTCTATCTTACTAATCAACATTGCGGTCCTACACTCCTTGATCACATTATCAGATATGTCAGACACAAACTTACTCATCTTGGACCTACTGTCAACTACCACATGAGGAACATACCTAGCTAACTGAGTAAACTTGAGAGAATACTCTCTCATACTCATGCTTCCTTGCCTCAAGTTAATAAATTCTAGCACCTTCGCCTCCCTCAACTCTAATAGAAAGAATCTTTCTAGAAAAACCGTGGCAAACTCTTCCCATTCTATAGGCCCTGTATCAATACCTCTATCAACTTTCCACTGGTTAAACCAAGTATGGGCTACATCCTACAATTGATATGCAACCAACTCAGCACTCTGACTAGATGTCACCCCCATAGCATCCGTTACCTTTTGAACTATATCTAAGAATTCCTATGGGCCCTCTTCAGACTTGGACCATGTGAAAGAAGAAGAATTCATTCGGGTAAAGTCCCAAATTATGGTTGCAGCAGTATTGGCCACTGGATTGGCCGAAATAACAACTGGTCATTCATTCTGTGCTGCTACGGAGTTCACTAGAGTAGTGAATGTAGCCCTAAATTCTGCATGAGAGACATGCTCGTCCAGAGGATCTGCCAGGATGGGATGTGGGGATGGCTGAGTTCCTATTCTTCTTGGGAGGCATGTTCTAAAAATGGAAGGAGGAAATAGATTAGACCAAGCATTTAACTTGAGCTCATGCTTGATAACACCCAAACTACAACTCTTGTAAGAGTGTAAGCGGTCGCTGTCAAATATAGAACCCAACTGGGTTGGGTGTCGAATCCCACAGGGAATACTTGGTCACTAAGTGTTGCAATTATTAGTAGACTGTTGATAAAAAATTCCACGGAAAAGGGGGGATTGGATTGTGGCGTGAATTAATTCTATCAAAGTAACAACAAAATGCTTTGTTTAGTAAGATTTAATCACAGAGAAAAATAAGTTAGGGTTATGTCCACCTTATGAGTTCTACGTATCTATTAACTATGAGTAATGCGGAATTCATACATGCATGCACTTATAGAGATTCGTATTCTAATGGTAAATCCTAGTGTTTCTCAACCATCAAGGATTATTTCACTATAACTCTCTCGAGCTTAAAGCGTATAACTAATGGTACGAACTCTCCAAGATATTAATCCGGTTAAGGCATTAATGTGTAAATAGGGGTTGGTAGCCCTATTTCCTTGTCACACTCTCTTTTCCAAACATGTAACTTTTCTCTCGAATAAGTTAATGCTATAATGGTGTATTCTATATGTTTGCAACCACAAGAATTTAGTTAAAACGAAGAGAGTAATGATATAAGTAGCATACGCATCAAGAATTCACAAACTCATAGTAATAGATAGTATATCAAAAGGCTTCCATAACCCTAACAGAAAAGTTTAGCTACACATGATTGTAAAGGAAAACAACGAAGACATCATCATCATCATACCAAAACTAGAACAATCTTCGCGAGAGGATGCTTTTAACGTCAAAGAGGGATGACGTTTTTCCTCTTAGCCGACTTCCCCAAATATGTAGCGTGTTTCTCTCTGTTCAAGTTACAGAAATTGTAACGTGAATAAATACTAAAAGTGTCGACCGAATTCTGAAAAGCAATCCTGAAAAATTCAGCAAATAAGGTTTTTATAACATTCTTGTCCTAGTTCTACTAGGTTACTGTGCACCCCTAAGTATTAAGAAATACTGATTTTTCCCGGGACAGATTCTCCATGCATCACATTTAGTCCACAAGCTTCCAAAAGCTGCCTTCCTTCTTACATGAAGTTTTCCTTTGCTGCCCAAAGGTCCACAAAGTGCTGAAATCTTCACCATTAGTACCTGAAAACATGCTAATCACATAGGTTAGCTCACTTACAGGAAAATGAACTAAAAGTGCAGGAATTATATATTTTGTCCTCAAAACTTAGCTAAAATATGGGTAAATTATGGTTCTTAGGCGTGCAAATACGCCCAACATCAACACCCCACACTTAAAGCTTTGTTAGTCCTCGAACAAAATATTACGTCCATGCAAACATCTAACTAGGAATTCACGGCAGTAACACAAAATTTATCCTCAAGACATGCATGACAATTATTCACAAAGAGTAGGTTTCTTGATCACTACTAGAAATAATTCAACCTCCAACCTAGACTCGTGAGGATGGTTAATTCGTATCCACAAGTTAAGTCACAAAGAATCATATAACACTACCCAACAATCATCAACCATGTGTGTCTCATACAAGATATCACCCATAATCACTCATAAGTTTTGCATTTTTCGAAACATGGGTACAAGATTCTCCTTGCTCTCACTCTCACAAAGAATTCTTATGTTGCAACTGATGACCATAGGCTTTCCTTTAGTGTAATGCTCCACTAATATCAGAATGCTAAGCTTAGGATCAAGTAGGTCTTTACAGGTTGTAATGTAGGCTAAGGGACAGGTAGGACTATTTTGGCCAGAAATAGTGACTATGTTCCCTAAGCGCTTTAATACACTACGTTATGTCATTAGCACTCTCTTTTAAACAACCCTTCTACCTTTTTTTTCATCTAACACCCCTTTTCACCTATTTTGTTATTCAATTATAAACACAAAGATGAGAATATACAACTTATTTTATTTTTTATTTTTCTATTTCTGTTTTTTTTTTATTTTTTTTTCATAAAACACCTCTATGAGAGCCATTCCTTTTCACAACAATTTCAAGTACCAATACACTCTGAGGCATCACTCTCACCCAATTTCCTCTTATTTTGTCACATGACTCTACAATTTAAAGTGCTTAGGAATTTTGATCAAATTGTGGTCTTGAAAAAAAATGGATTAGGCTACATATAAGGCTGTCAAATAAAATAGCTAAAAGCTCAAAGGGGGTTAACTAGGATAATGTCCACGGGTAGGTAAAAAGAAGGTAAACAATCACAGGCTGCCAAAAAAATGCCTAAATCATCACCTAAACTCACACTCTTTATTTCGCTTTACACACACCAGGCAAGTTCTAGCATCAGTCACAACACAGAATATACTATAAGCTTACACACACAAGGCACATGGTCAACTTTATTGGGAGCAGTATAGACTCTTGACCCAACAGGTGAATGAATTAAACCACACAATTATCACAGAGTGAGTCACACTTAGAGCCTAAATGTCTCAATAGTAATGATCACAAACCCTTGTCATAATACCATGCCGCCTATCAGAACAATTTCATGCAAAATCTAAAAAGATTTTAAAAATCTAAAAATTTAACTACAAATCTAAAAATTTAACTACAAACGAGAATAAATGCAGGCAAAGAAGTACAATACAGCATACAAATACCAGCACCCCACACTTAGACGGGACTCACTGTCCTCAGTGGAAAATAAATAAGGAAAACCTGATTAGTCAGACTCTTTCTCTATGTCTGGGGTCATGCCCCCTGCATCGGAATAATCATCAGAGTCGTCGTCATCAGAGTTATCCTCCACGTCTGAGTCTGGCTGTCGGTGATCATCATCAATCGGTACGTCATCATCGAGAGGTTCCTCAAAATTTACACCTACTCCACACATAGTCCGCGCATGCTCATTCATTGGGTAGTCATAATCTAACTACTAGAGCTCTGCATCAGTTGGAACACGTCCCCCACTCATCATGGTAAACCTCGTCATGCCATATAAGTGGCGGAAGAAGCTTTCATCGCGAGCATGTCTTTCTGCAGTGGTCAGGTTGACGCCATGCATAGTTTCAGGATCTTTAACCTTCGTAAGATCAACCTTCTTCGGGTTGTGTGGAAGCTTATGATCTGCAGGTTCCTCTTTAATGTCCTCCTTCCTCAATATTGCGGTCAACAAATTGCCAAAGCTAAAGTGGAACCTCTGGTGCAGCCTAGCCTTACGCATTGACGACCGTATAACCGCACCAACGTGGATGGGAATATTAGTCATCAGATCGTACACCAAGCATACTCTATCACGTGTGATCTTTGTGTACTGTGTCCCTGGAATCAGGCAAGAGTTGACTATCCACAACCATATCCGAGCTTCTCTGTTCAAGGAAGCATACGGGAAGGTATTGTGCCGACCGGTATCCTTGTGACGACTCCAACGTGCCATTGATCTTGTTCCGCACAGTGTGTGTCTGATTGCCATGTATGGAGGTCTGTGATAAAGCTCCTTGAGCGGTGATGGATCCACAGATGGAAGACCCAGAAAAGAGTTGAAGAACTCCGCATTCAGTTGCAAGACTTGGCCCGAATCTTCACTTCACTTCCGGTAGTCTTTGGGGACAAATTGGCATAGAATTCTCGCGTTAGATCAAGATTGAATTCTCCCATATTTTGGAAAATGAAATCAAGATGTAGTGCCATGATTTTAGCCAAAATACGAGGTTCTCTCTTCGCTAGACTCTCCTTTTGTATCAACTCCATGTGAACATATTTTTTCACTTTGTTGTTCTTGTACCACTTTTTTCCTTCCTCCTCTAGGACCCATTTTATCCCGAACATGCGGCGAGGTACTTGCAACGAGGAGGATTCAGCTTGCTCTTTTCTTCCCCTTTTCTAACCTTTCTGTGAGGTGGATGCTTTTTCTTTTCCTGGTCGACCTTTTGGTGCTATTTTACCTGAGATTAAAATAAAGTCATGTTAGCTTATCTAGGAAGATTTGATCGACAAACAAACAATAATGGCACCACCCCACACTTAATTTGTTGGCACCAACTAATTAAGTGAATGATATCGATTACTCAGACTTCATCGACATACATGTAGGCGATATGTTCCAACAATATGTTCAACACAGTCATACTTTCATGGAACCTTAACTATTCTTTACTACTCTATTTCATGTAATCTTAACTACACTTTCATGATTGGATTAATGCACCTTTTGAATAAGACTACTACATAGAGATCGTATCAAGTTATGGCAGAGAAATAATCACAACATCTCATACTTGTATTCAATCATGATCTTTATCTCGATGAACGAGTCATTCAAACATTCAAGCTTTCATCTTACAAGATTATGTAATTAACTTTACCATTTCGATTCCGCAAAAAGATGACAGTGTATAACAATCAAATACAAATCGAAACAAAGTCAAAAATACCCACACGTATTCTTTTACTCAGCTAGATGTATCATAACGAACCATCCACATTCAAATCACCAATACCACTTCAAGATTTACCAAATCATTATAGGCGTAGTATTGTAATAACTACGGAATATAAACGAAGAACTTACTTGGTGATGGACTTGGAAGATGATCTTGGAAGGTTAGATGAGCAAAAAGAAAAGTTTTGAGAGATTTGGGAAGGTTAGGCGGCGCCTAGGTTGAGCAAACAATGTGATTTTATCTCAAGGTTGAAGTTCTATTTATAGACCAAGGCTTGGGTCGGGTTTGACCCATGAAAAATCGGGTTAGGAGACCAAAAAACATAAGTAGGTGGTGCCTAATGCTTTGCCTATGCTTAGCATAGGCGGCGCCTTTAGCAAAGCCTAGTTGAACATAAGCGGCGCCTATGCTATGGCATTATAGATTCAGAAAGAAAAGGCAATGGCATAGGCGGCGCCTTTAGCTTTGCCTAGTTGAACATAGGCGGCGCCTATGCTATGGCATTATAGATTCAGAGAGCAAAGGCAATGGCATAGGCGACGCCTTTAGCTTTGCCTAGTTGAACATAGGCGGCACCTATGCTATGGCATTGTAGATATAGAGAGAAAAGGCAATAGCATAGGCCTTTCCTTGTCCGTTGCCTAGATTTACATAGGCCTTGCCTTGTCCATTGCCTAGATTTGTATAGGCAATGCCTAACCGAAAGCCTTTTGCTCCTTCATTACTCACTTACTACCTTTAACATTGCTCACTTTCAAATCAAAATTTGAGACCAAGCTCCTCCTTTATATGTCTTCCCCTACACTTAATCAAAAATAACAAAAATGATTAGAATGATGGGTTGCCTCCCACCAAGCGCCTTAGTTTTGGTCGTGGCTCGACTCTTCTTTTTGGAGTTTTATTTAACAAAACAAACTCCTAGAAAACAAAACAACTAAAAATGATGGATTGCCGCCCATGTAGCGCTTGATTTATTGTCGCGGCACGACATAGTTACCTCGATTACTTAGACTTCGTCGAGATAGATGGTGGCCATGCATTTTATCGAGTCAAGAGGACCGATATATGGATTCACACGTTGGCCATTCACCTTGAAGACACCACCATTTTTGTCTTCTAACTCTACTACTCCAGACAAGTAGACTTGGCTAATTCTAAACGGACCAGACCATTTAGACTTCAACTTACCTGGAAATAGCTTCAGTCTGGAGTTGAAAAGAAGTACCATATCACCCTTCAGAAAGTTTCTTTGGATAATCCGCTGATCATGGTACTTTTTCATCCATTCCTTGTAGAGGTCTGCCCTTTCATACGTATGTAGATAGAATTCATCCATCTCATTCAGCTGTTCTAATCTCAGATTAATAGTATTATCCCAATTCAGGTTAAGCCTCTTCAACGCCCACAATGCTTTATGTTCGAGCTCAATCGGCAAGTGACAAGCCTTCCTATAAACTAGTTGGTACGGGGACATGCCAAATGGTGTCTTGAATGCAGTCCTATAAGCCCATAAGGCATCATCCAACTTTCGGGACCAATCCTTCCTACTAGCATTTACAGTCATAGCAAGGATCAGCTTGATCTCTTGATTAGAAACCTCTACCTGCCCACTAGTTTGTGGGTGGTAAGGTGTAGCTACCTTATGTTGCTTGACCCCATATTTCACCAATACGGCTCTGAACAGCTTGTTACAAAAGTGTGATCCTCCATCGCTTATGATGGTACGTGGTACCCCAAAATGAGAGAAGATATTTCTCTTTAAGAATGCTATAACACGCTTACCTTCATTATCAACCAGCGCTACCGCTTCGACCCATTTGGATACATAATCCACAGCAACTAGGATATATTTCATCCCAAACGAACTCACAAATGGGCCCATGAAATCAATACCCCATACATCAAATAGCTCCACTTCAAGAATTTTAGACATGGGCATCTCATGGTGCTTCGAGATAGAGCCTTGCCTTTGACACTGATCACAAAATCGTAAGCATCCTTGAATAATGAAGGCCAATAATAGCCGCTTTGCAATACCTTCCTGGTTGTCCGATCACCTGCATGGTGACCCCCAACTTGGGAAGCATGACTTGCTTCCAAGATGCTAGGCACCTCCACATCAGAGATGCATCGCCTAATAACACCATCAGCACATCGTCGAAAAAGATACGGTTCATCCCAGAAGTAGTGTTTCACATCATGCATGAACTTTCTCTTTTGATGAAAGGAGAGATTCTCAGGCATCACTTTACTTACCACGTAGTTCGCATAGTCTGCATACCACGGTAAGTCTTCCACCATAGCGGCTAGGATCTCTTCGTCGGGAAATGCATCATCAATCTCAAGGTCGGGTTGCGCTATGTGTGCACTCTCAAGTCTAGATAGATGATCAGCTACTTGGTTTTCGCAACCTTTTCTATCCTTTACCTCGAAATCAAATTCTTGAAGCAATAACACCCACTGAATTAGTCTTGGCTTAGCATCCTTCTTTGCCATTAAATATCTCAGAGCCGCATGATCTGTATGAACCACCACTTTGGTTCCCACAAGTAAGCACGAAACTTTTCAAAAGCATAAACAACTGCTAGAAGCTCTTGTTCCGTGACGGTATAGTTCTTCTGGGCTCCATTCAAGGCCTTGCTCGCATAGTATATTGGATGAAATAGCCTTTCTCATTTCTGACCAAGTACAACACCCAAAGCTACCCCACTTGCATCACACATCACTTCAAACGGTAGAGACCAATCGGGTGCTACAATAATATGAGCTTCAACTAGCTTCCCTTTGAGGCATTCAAATGCCTTCAAGCAATCTTCACCGAAGTCCAAATTTGCATCCTTCTCCAAGAGTTTGCATAATGGACTAGAAATCTTAGAGAAGTCTTTGATAAACCTTCGATAAAAACCTGCATGACCGAGGAAACTACGAACTCCCTTTACAGAAATTGGAGGTGGTAGTTTCTCGATAACTTCAATTTTGGCTCGATCAACCTCAATTCCTCTTTTGGAGACTTTGTGCCCAAGAACAATGCCTTCCTTAACCATAAAATGGCACTTCTCCCAGTTTAGCACCAAGTTGAACTCAACACATCTCTGTAACGCCATACTTAGATTCGCCAAGCACGATTCAAACGATTCACCCACAACTGAAAAATCGTCCATGAACACCTCCAAGGTGTCTTCAACCATATCAGAAAAAATGGACATCATACAACGCTGAAAAGTGGCAGGTGCATTACATAACCCAAATGACATACGTTTGAAGGCAAACGTACCATATGGGCATGTAAAACTGGTCTTCTCTTGATCCTCAGGAGCAATACAAATCTGATTATAACCGGAATAACCATCTAAGAAACAAAACCATCCCTTCCCTGCCAATCGATCAACCATTTGGTCCATGAATGGCATTGGGAAGTGATCCTTAAGCGTCCACGAATTCAGCTTCCGGTAGTCCATACACACTCTCCACCCTGTGACAGGTCTGAGTGGAATCAGCTTATTCTTTTCATTTGCAACTACCGTCATGCCCCATTTCTTGGTCACACACTGTACTGGACTTACCCACTTACTGTCGGAGATTGGATATACTACCCCAACATCTAATCACTTAATAATTTATTTCTTCACCGCCTCCTGCATGGGTGGATTCAAACGTCGTTGATGCTCAATGGTAGGCACACAATTTTCCTCAAGCTGAATCTTGTGCATACATATCCCAGGAGGGATACCAATACTATCAGCAATAGTCCAACCGATGTCTCTCTTGTATCTCCTCAGAACAGAAATAAGAGCCGTAACCTGCTGCTCACCTAAATCAGCCGCAACAATAACCGAAAGTGTATCACCACTTCCCAAAAATGCATATATCAGGTGACTGGGCAGCTCCTTCAATTCTAGCACTGGTGGTTCTTCAATGGATGGCTTTGCTGGTGGTGAAGGGCAATTTTTAAGATCCAGATCCAGCTTCTTAGGAGCATGGGAATAGGAGCCAATTCCTGTTAGAGCACAAATAGTTTCTTCATACTCTTCAACATCCTCACGCTCAAAATTCATAAGCACAACAGCCAATGGGTTAACAATAAGCTGCTTCTCTATAGATAATTCTTTCTCATCATCATAGTAAACGTCAGCTACAGAGAACACATTCATATCTTTGGGCTGCTTCATTGATTTGCATACATCAAAATAGACCACTTTGTCATTCATCCGAAATAAAAGCTCATTAGCTCTTAGATCAATAAGCACTCTTCCTGTTGCAAGGAAAGGACGCCCTAAGATTATGGGAACTTCAGAATCCACCTCGCAATACAAAATAACAAAGTCTGCAGGAAAGATGAAGGTGGAAACCTTCACCAATACATCATATAAGATACCAACAGGTCGTTTTATCGACCTATCTGCCATCACGAGCCGCATATTGGTTGGTGTAGGATCACCCAACCCCAACTTTCTATAAATAGATAGTGGCATCAAATTAATGCTAGCTCCCAAATCGCACAATGCCTTAGCAAAATCCAAAGATCCAACCGTGCAAGGAATAGTGAAAGCACCAGGATCTGCCTTCTTCTGAACTAGCGATCTTGTAGCGATTGCACTGCAATGATGAACATTATCTGCCAACTCATAGCTTGCTGCCCGTTTCTTTGTCAAAATGTCCTTCATGAATTTAGCGTATCCGGGCATATGCTCTAGCGCTTCCACCAAAGGAATATTAATAGTCAGCTGCTTCAACATAGTCATGAATTTACTGAACCTGGTATCCTCGACTTTCTTCTTCAGTCTCTGAGGAAAAGGTGGTGGTGGAAGGGGAATAGTGTTCTCCGCCACTTACTTTTTATCCTGCTTCCGATTGTCGATCTTTTCAGGCTGCAGACGTCTAGGGGTAACGTCAGGGACACTATCTTCAGCTTCTACGACATCTTTATATTCTGCATCAATAACATTATCTGCTATATCATCAACCACCTGCTTGCCTTTGGATGGATTTTCCAACGCTTTACCACTCCTGGTAGTAATAGCCATACATGATCCATCGTTCCTTGGGTTTTGCACAATGTCGCTAGGTAAAGTGCCAGCCTTTCTTTGATTGAATGTCGCTGAGAGTTGACTCAATTGTTGCTCCAGCTATTTTATTGCAGTAGAATGCGAGTCAACCAATTGATTTATTGACGACAAATCATTCTTTACCTCAGTAACGCCCATATTGGTTTCCTCCACCCCTTTCAACAGCTTAGCCATCATATCATCCATGGACATCTTTCCAGAGCCAGGCGCCACAGCCTCACAGTTTCCAGGAGGAACATACAAACCACTCCTGTCAGTTTTATTCTTCCAACCACCTTGATCGCGGTCCTTATATCCAGATTTATCATAATAGTTCCGACCTTGGTTTCCTTGGGCATTGCCTCGAAAACCCCCTGATTATTCAAATAATTTGCTTCCTTCTCAGAATCTGATTCATCTCTTCCCTGTGACACCACAACCTTGACTTTTTCGGTCTTCCCTGATAATAAATGCTTGGTAAGAAGATCCATCTGCATTTTCATGTGAGCCATATCCTGGTTATATTCTTCTTGTCTTCGTCTCTGCTCTGCAGTCATGCCAATAGATACAGTAGAGCTCGCTACCTCATAATTCCTGGTATGCCAAGCTCTACTCTGCTTTGTCATACGGTCCAGCATATCACTCACCTCAATAAAATTAAGGTCCATGAATGACCCTCCTGCAGCATTATCAACCACTAGCTTTGTTACCGAGTTCAAAGCCCTATATAATATTTCCATCAAGTGGATATTCGTCATCTGATGGTTTGGGCACTGCATAAGCTTCTTCTTGAACCTCTCCCATGTTTCGTGGAGAGCTTCAATTGGAAGCTGTCGAAAATTGCTGATCTCATCTCTTAACTGTGCTCTCTTGGATGGCAGAAAGAATCTTTCTAGGAAAGCATCTTTCAGTTGCCTCCAATTAGTAATAGAATCAGGAGTTAGCCCATTCAGCCATAGAGTTGCCTCCCCAGACAGAGACAATGGAAATAAGCACAGCTGAATTGCATTCTTCCCAACTCCTGGATTGTCAAACGACTTACATGTTGAAATAAAATTGACCAGATGCATATTCGGATCATCGCCTGCAAGTCCACCAAATAAACCCTTGAGCTACAATAACTGAATCATGGTGCTAGTGATATTGAACTTAGCTCCGGGTGCCAAGGGTGGAGGAATAATAGCCCCTGTGGCACCAACTCCATCCAGATCATCATCATCATCGTCAAAAGGAGCCTGCACAGCTCGGCGTTCAGGTCTCATTCTAGCTTGACGATCTCTCCTGTTCACAGGTGCTGCCACCTCATCTGCACGCCGTGGATTAAGTAACTCATCATCACCCAGGTCCTCATCATCAGGATTTGTTGCCCGACCTGGGTTATCAATATTCTGTTGATGCACTTGAGCAGCTGCCAACGCAGCTAATCTATCCTGCTCCTATTGAGCAGCCCTTCTTTCGATGTCACGTTGTGCATCCATTCTGCCAATAAGTTGTGGTTCAGGATTTATGGGTAATAATGGCTGACCAGAACTATGAGTATTTGGCATGCACTCAACAGAACCTGAATAAAGCATAAACAACAACTAAAAGTAAAATTCGAGAATCTTTGACCAAAGGGTCTAGTAACTATCACAAACTTAGTTGACAACCGTATTCCCCGACAACGGCGCCAAAATTTGATAACGCCCAAACTACAGCTCTCGTAAGAGTGTAAGCGGTCGCTGTCAAATATAGAACCCAACTGGGTTAGGTGTCGAATCCCACAGGAAATACTTGGTCACTAAGTGTTGCAATTATTAGTAAACTGTTGATCGAAAATTCCATGGAAAAGGGGGGATTGGATTGTGGCGTGAATTAATGCTATCAAAGTAACAACAGAATGCTTTGTTTAGTAAGATTTAATCACAGAGAAAAATAAGTTAGGGTTATGTCCACCTTATGAGTTCTACGTATCTATTAACTATGAGTAATGCGGAATTCAGACATGCATGCACTTATAGAGATTCGTATTCTAATGGTAAATCCTAGTGTTTCTCAACCATCAAGGATTATTTCACTTTAATTCTCTCGAGCTTAAAGCGTATAACTAATGGTACGAACTCTCCAAGAGATTAATCCGGTTAAGGCATTAATGTGTAAATAGGGGTTGGTAGCCCTATTTCCTTGTCACACTCTCTTTTCCAAACATGTAACTTTTCTCTCGAACAAGTTAATGCTATAATGGTGTATTCTATATGTTTGCAACCACAAGAATTTATTTAAAATGAAGAGAGTAATGATATAAGTAGCATACGCATCAAGAATTCACAAACTCATAGTAATAGATAGTATATCAAAAGGCTTCCATAACCCTAACAGAGAAGTTTAGCTACACATGATTGTAAAGGAAAACAACGAAGACATCATCATCATCATACCAAAACTAGAACAATCTTCGCGAGAGGATGCTTTTAACGTCAAAGAGGGATGACGTTTTTCCTCTTAGCCGACTTCCCCAAATATGTAGCGTGTTTCTCTCTGTTCAAGTTACAGAAATTGTAATGTGAATAAATACTAAAAGTGTCGACCGAATTCTGAAAAGCAATCCTGAAAAATTCAGCAAATAAGGTTTTTATAACATTCTTGTCCTAGTTCTACTAGGTTACTGCTGCACCCCTAAGTATTAAGAAATACTGATTTTGCCCGGGACAGATTCTCCATGCATCACATTCAGTCCACAAGCTTCCAAAAGCTGCCTTCCTTCTTACATGAAGTTTTCCTTTGCCGCCCAAAGGTCCACAAAGTGCTGAAATCTTCACCATTAGTACCTGAAAACATGCTAATCACATAGGTTAGCTCACTTACAGGAAAATGGACTAAAAGTGCAGGAATTATATATTTTGTCCTCAAAACTTAGCTAAAATATGGGTAAATTATGGTTCTTAGGCGTGCAAATACGCCCAACATCAATGCTCACTCGCATGGAATGTATACTGAATGAAGGGAAACTTTTCCTAAACTCCTTGTAGCCTTCCGTCCATAAGTGTGGCGCGCTACACACCTATGGACAAGACTCTACTCAACGCAGCTTTCAGATTTCCTAGGACACTTTAAAACCTTAGGATTTGTTACCAAGTTTGTAATGACCCAAGACTATCCCCTAGTCGTTACACGGTGCTTATGGTCTCGAGGGACCACAAGCTAACTCATGAGCTGGTACCTACTGTGAACACTGAATGATAACATCATAAATCTGGAAAAATACTGACATTTCTATAAGGTTTTATCAACTGGATTCAATACTGTATTATAAATCTAGAAAGGGAACAATTGTCTGAATCTGAGAAAATATTGATAACTAAATAACTAACTGACTGTAGTGTCTGAAAAGCCTCTAAGACTGACTGACTGAGAGTTGATGAGACAACCCCCAACTAAATCTACTAACTACTAAAATAAAGACATGAAGTAAAGTAATATGTTCTTGGATGATGAGGACTCACCTCTGCTACTGTGCTGCTGGTAATCTGAAAATCTAGGTACAATCTGGGAACTGAACGTCAGCACCTATGATATGATACATCATAATGCAAAAGAAAATTATGCGATCAGTACTTTGAATGTACTGGTATGCTAAATGAGGTAGGCTAACATGCAAGGTTTCATGAATAGGAGTAATGATCTTTCTGAGTATACGTGTAAAACATGGAATACTGGTCAGAGAACATGGAATCTGTAGATACTAAACATGCATAAAAGTTTGTAAAATACTGAAAATACATGAAAATCTATAGACACTGAAGATGTATGACCAGACATATAACATGGACTGGATAAAATCTGTAATCTGAAGTACTGAAAAATATACTGATATCTGTATGCCTTGATCAAACAACACTAAGACTGAATAACTAAATTGGGACCATAACTGAGACTGTATTTGAGACCGTGGGAGGTATCATCTAACTGACATTCCCTAATCTGAGCTAATTGGGGTCCAACCTATAATCCCAGTTGGAAGGGTATTAATAGTATGCCACGGGTACTAACACTGGCTGTGTGGATCCATTAAACTGATATAATGTCCAAAGGACTAAGGGTGTCAAGCCTGAACTGACGGGTGACACCCTGTGAGATAGTCAAGTCTAATCTGATGGGTGACTACTCATATCCTACACTAGCTACGTAGTTCTGGAGTAAAGGGACTGCTACTAATGACTCTACCTATCTGACGGGGAAGCCGCCATACCTACACTCGCTCGGTGCTAAATCCTACTCGCAATTGAATGATACTGAGATACTAGACTGTTCTAAGTTTAATGACTGATATCTGACTATTCTCATAATGCTCATAGTATAATCTGAAGACTATTCTATAATTTACTAAGACTAGACTGATAAAACAGCTATGGTTTTTGGGTATTCAATACTCCCAGGACTCTAAACAATGATATTAATATGACACCAAAACTTGTGGGACATGACATGAACGCTTTCATAAAACATTTACTCTTATAGGCATTTTATCAAACACTTATATTTCATGTTTGAAAACAATCACAGGAGTGTTCTTAAACATATAGAAATAGCATGAATCCATCATAATAGTATTAAATCATAGTATTAAAACATGGAAGATTGAATAATAACAATAATTTTATGGTAACATGGTATAAAATCAATTGTACATGGAGATTCATGGATGAAATCATAATTTAAAACATAAATCTTGAAAAATATTATAATTTTATAATTTAAAAAGGTTTCTTGGACTCCGTGGATGAAAGGGATCCATGGATGGACATCTAACATACCTGGGTTAATGGATTTGACAGGATTGATGGAGAGTTCTTGAGAAATTGCCTTAAACCTGAGAGCTGGGGTTTCTTGTTCCTGAAAGAGGGAATTTTTAATTTAAGATATAGTGAGTAATGATGAGTATTTAGGTCAATTAGGTGTTAAATTTCATGTTTAGGACGAGTTTAGGGCTTAGGAAAAAGACCCAAATACCCTTAAACGTATTTAAAAATGAAAGCTAAAAACTGAAAAACTCGATTTTTTTCCTTGGCGCGATGCGCCACTATCATGTCAAGCCACTGAAAAAGGTTCAAATGGGACCTGAACAAACACCGCGATGCGGTGCCATCATGGTAAAGCTTTGGATGCCATTTTGGCTAGCTCCGCGATGCGCCGTGATCGCGTACCTTCACCAAAAATTAACAAACAGGAAAATGGCCTACTTCGCGACGCGCCATGATCGCGGAGTCACAATAGAAATTGAAAATTGTCATTTGGGCTTCCTATATGATGCGCTAAGGGTTAAAATGATGGGGTTTTACGACTGAAACTTTAAATAGCCATAACTTCTTATCTGGTTATCGGATTAGGGCGAATTTTATATCATTGGAAAACTAATTCAATTTTCTATGCAATGGCTGGTTCTAAACTGAAGAATAATGAGTGTTATTTTTTTTTTATATGTGAATACTCATATATAAGTACTTAGAGTATGCTAGGAAAATGCAGGGTGTTACAGTTACACTTCCTTTACTTTGTTATTCCGCCAGAATTCCCACAACCCCAGCTAAGGAATTTAGCCACTCATAGTTGCAAGAAACTCCATGAAATTCATAAAAGAAAACATATAAATAATCTCACAAAAATGAAATAATAAAACCCAAAGTCTCAAATTAATTAATCAACCAAAAATCAAGAACAAGAGGATTCTAAGATCAAAAGCCAATCTTGAAATCAATATATGTTTTTGAATATTATGAGTGTGTAAAAGTGTATAAACTAACTAGATTATCAAAATAATATTTATAGATTATATAAAAATCCTAAAATTCCAAACCATGACGAATCAAAAACTTGGATCGGCAGTCACTTATGACGCCACTTATGGGCCGTAAGTGGCACTTATGCCCCATAAGTGGGTGTCATAAGTGACCAAAAGTCTGGAAGCCTGGAATCTTAAAGACCACCAATTAAGAGGGTACTTATGGGAGTAATTCGTACTTACATTCTGTAAGTAACCCATCATAAGTGGCAGAAACTTCTGCAATCTTCAGTTTCTCTCATCCTTCAATCTCTACTACTTATGATGGTACTTATGGCGCCGTACGTAGTACTTTTGGTCTGTAAGTGACCCATCATAAATGTGAAAAGAAAATTTAGCTTTCAGGTCCTCAAAAGTCGCAAAATTTGATACCTACAAACCCCACTCATGCCACATATATGAAACCTACACCATATAGGTTGTATCGTAGGTTGACCTTTCTGCAATCTCAACTCTTTTTCTTCATTTAAGCTCCAAAACTTAGTTTCCAGCAAAGCAAACATAAAAACACATCATATCAACTTAGAACATATGCAATCCCTTAAGCAACAAAACACAAAAAATAAAATACAACACGATGCTTAACCAAGAGAAACCTAAGGTACCTACAACAGTTAATCTTAATTTTAGCTCAAAACATCACCCTCTCCTATTTTTATTCTTCCACAACTAACTATGTGGATCTATGTAGATAACAATGTTATACAAGGGAATCAAGTTATGGTACTAGGTACTATATTAGCAACAAATAATCACACATATGTGGAAATTATGCTACCAGAATAGATAAGCAGCTTGCAACATAGCCATTGTATCCTCACAATGAAAAAGTCCCACTCACTCAGTAGAATAATGCATTTTAATGTGGGGACAATCACAAGATACTTACACTCAAAAAGAAGTTCCATCAATGTGCATAGAATACTATAGGATAGTCCTTATTTTCTTTACCTTAATTTTCGGATAGTCGGGCTAGGATTACTATAGGACTTTACTCGGCTTGTAACGTAGGCTTGGGGGCTGGTATGGTATATTTAAGAATTTAGTGACTACGCTTCCTTGACACTATAATTATGCCAGGGGTACACTTATCAACTAACTTCTCTTTTATTCTACCCTTATTTCTCCCCTTTTCCCTTATTCAAGCTGGGTGTGGTTTCTTTTATTCATTTTTTTTTCTTTTTCAATTTTTTTCTCTTTTTTTAACTCACTCAACCTTTCTTTCTTTTCCTTTATTTCTACCCTTTTTTCATACCCAACTCTAGTCACACACTCCTATGATAGTCACCCTCAACTTAGGCAATTTTCCAGAGTTGATGTCATGACCCGAGACTACCCCTTAGTCGTAACATAGTGCTTGGAACCACAAGTGATACCAAGCTAACCCATGAACTAGCATACTTCTTGAGCAACTGATTTAGAATATATAAAATAGCTATGTTTGCTGTATGGAAATATAATCATGGTATAATCTGAATAATTATAATTCTGATAAAGTTTACATCTGATAAAATTGAAAAGAGAACTGGAATTTATATTTCATGACTCTGACTGACTATCTATGAAGCCTCTACTATACTGACTATAAATATATGGGACATTCCTACAACTACCAAAAATCAATACATATGAATAATCAAAGAAAAGTACATGAACTACTACTGACTGGAGTCCCCAAAATAAAAAAACTCATCACTTGCTGGCTGAAAGCTACAGACTGTCTGATTATGTCAAGTAGGTTACAACTGGTACCTACATTATGAGACAATATATCACATAGGCATAAATGTGGATCAGTACTTTGGAATGTACTGAGTAAGTGGGGGCGAATGGAATAAGTAAAACTG
Organism: Capsicum pubescens; assembly: GCA_030864215.1. Lineage (NCBI taxonomy): Eukaryota > Viridiplantae > Streptophyta > Magnoliopsida > Solanales > Solanaceae > Capsicum > Capsicum pubescens. The sequence continues at coordinate 78,383,437 of CM061546.1, forward strand.
ATTAGGAAAATAATCTTAAAATATGCATGCTAAGTGCAAATAGACTTACTAAGAGACTGAAATAAAATGAAAGCTGAAGTATCTTAAAGCATAAGTAACAAACAAAATTTGATAAGGTGGTGAACCACTAAACTTAGTTTCTTAAAATCCTTACTTTTGTAAAATAAGTAGAACTGAAGTTGGGAAGCGGTAAAACATGAATACTGTATGTAAATCTTATGTAAAACTGAATAGACTGTAAAACTAAATTGATGATCATGCATGGGTACTGAAAATGATAAATAACATGAACATGTAAAATTGAGAATGCAAAACCAAGCATAAACATATTTTTGAGATAATCTATAATCTAAAAGACTAAAATCTGTATAACTGAATAATTGAAAATTTGTATACTTGGTCAAGCAAACCTGAACTAAAATACACTGAATACTGCACTGAGACAGTGGGATCTAGCTATAACTGATATGCCCTAATCTGAGCTATCAGGGTCCAACCTATAACCCAAGTTGGAAGGGTGCTGGTACCTTGCCAAGGGTACTAACACTGACTGACAATGCGGATCCACAAGGTTGATGTCCTGAATGACGAGGGTGTCATGCCTAATTGATGGAGGAACCCCTTAAAGTCTATGGTGGCGCCGTAGGTTTGGAACTTAGGGACTGCTACTAGTGGCTCATGCTTAACAGATGGGGGAGACACCATCCCTACGTTCACTCGATGCTAAGTGTTACTCAACTGAATGACTCTAAAATACTAACTGGTGCATGCAATGATAACTGATAACTGATAACTGATAAGCTGAGGTCATGGTATTTTGAAAATAACAGTGTATTCGGATTCTGAGGTAATTATAAACATATAAACTGATAGTGCTAAATATGATTATGGTGTTCTGAATATGATATTAATACCATGGTCTAACTGACTCGTTACTTAAAAAATGAAAATCATGTAAAACACATAGGTATCGGGTGTTCATGACCTTCCAGCACTGAATGACCATAAAATACAATAACAAAGCTTAAAAACTATAATATGAGATCATGGTTCAAAGACCCAAAACATAGACATTTCATCAAACATGTGAGAATCATGAACTCAAACCTGGGAATGTGTTAAACATAAGAAATCAACATGATTACATGGATAAATTCATAAATTGGGAATTTAACATGAGATTCACTTGAATATGACATGGGAAATTCGAACTTGAATCACACGCTAATTCTGACTTTTCATGGAATCTTACATGGACACTTCAGTATATAAGCATGATACGTGAATTTGACTATGAAAGCATACTAAACTTAAAGGACTAGCAATTTCTCATCAAAGTAATTGAATTCAAGATAATACATCAAACTTGTAGTTGGAGACATGAATAGATACAAATCTTATGCTCTTTAGTCCCTTAATCACATGATAATGCTATATTTTCACACAAAGATTTCGGGATGAATTCTATCGTAGAACATGTAAATTTAACTTGAAAAGTCATGAATTTGGACACAAGATTGAAAGGTTAACCTTGTTCAAACCCCACATACCTTAATTGATTAATTCTTGAAGAAATCCTTGAAATTGAAGCTTGATTCCTTGTGTTTTTGAGAGAAAAAACTTGGATTATTGTTCTTGGGAAATGGGAGGGTTTTTACGTGTGTTTATTTGAAGAAGATGGACAAATAACCCTTTTGGGTGCTTTAATTCATGCCTTGGATGTTTGGGGATGAGGGGAAATGACCATAGTGCCCTTTGACCATTAAGAAGCTGAACCAGAGGGGGATATTCTCCGCATCGCATCCCTTATTACGTTGGAAGTGCAACGCATCACACCCATTATCTCATTGAGAGAAAGACACGCTACGGCTAAATCGCGGACCCTTACTGCCTCACACAAAAAAGGACATTACTTTTGCTCGGGTATCATATTAGGGCGAAATTGGTATTGTTGGATGGATAATTCAATTATATATCATTTGGTGGGTCTTGAGATGAAAAATTCCACGTATATAAAATGTTATACAAATTTAAAGTCGACCCTTGTAGAATCGATCACCAAAATTTGGCTGAATCAAAGGCTCTTAGCTCATTTTGCTCTAAGTGATTTCTATGAATATTTTTCACCTCATAAGCACTTCACACACTTGGAGAAAGATTATTACACATGTATTCAAATACCAATCATGGGATTAGAATTTGCATGCGTAGGGATGGCGATTCAAAATCTAGCCCTAAAATATGGGATATTACAGTTGAGGAGAACAATATCGACGGAGGAACAAAGCCAAAACAGGTTCATTATAACTAAAATAGGAAGGTGGAAGGTGAAAATAAGGAAAAGATTTCTATATATGCTCAAATAGGGATCAAGGAATACTTATTCCCATTTGTGAGGCTGTTTAGGCTAACAATAGACTAATTTCAAGAACAGCCTATGATCCTTTCCTAACCGGCTATCCTATAACCTAAGAAAGACTAATCAGAACTAAGTAAGAATCTCTCACACACATGGCACAGGGTTGCATCACACAATACTACCTATCCGGTTCATGCAAATGCTAGCTATGATTATAATGTCGCTAATTCTAATGCCATAAGAATATCTATAGTGGTCACATATAAGTAACCACACAGTTCAAAATAAATATTTCAGAGGGGCATTCTTTTTTTAAACTCATTTAAACCTAATTAAAACAAAATATATCAACTGCCCTTAGGTATTTATTTTTCTCCTAGTTAAACAAAAACAACACAAAAAAACACAATACGTCCTAGACATTCCATCTCTACTAAGAACAAATTTTGGGGAAAAGAGACATGACAACAAAAACCTCAAGAGGACATATCGAGCCACAAGTACCCCCATCCCCATCAATTAAACACGCATTGTCCCCAATACATTAGGCCGCTACAAAACAAGAGAGTTAGTAACATACCCTGGCACCTTAGGTGTATAAATTTGACGTCAATCGCACTAACACAAATTAACACAACTGTAAAATAACAAGATACCTTAGGTTGCCTCCCAAGCAATGCCTGATTTAACGTTGCGACATGACATTAGTACTGTGATTACATAGAATTCATTAAGGTATCCAAAGGGTTGGCCTCTAGGGTCATCAACATAACTTATCACCAAAACCACCCCCAGGTCAGTCGGCTGCTTCATGGTTCTACGAATATTGAATATGGCTACTCATCATTAGGCCTAAACTTAAGCTTACCTTTTTCCATATCCACCAATGCTCTACTAGTGTCTAAAAATAGTCTCCCCAAGATTATGGGCATCTCAAAATTAAATTCACAATCAAGACAACAAAGTTAGGTGGAAAGATAAAGTTGTTCATCTTTACCAAAACATCAAACAATGTACCCATAGGCTTTTTCACCATACGATATTTCATTAATAACCACATTATCATGGATTTGAGAGGTATCAAGACCAACTTTTTGAACACTGCCAGCGACAACAAGTTAATGTTGTCACCAAAGTTACACAGGGCTCTGGAAAATCTAGATGTCCCAATGGTGCAAGGAATTATGAAAACGTCAGGATCAACTTTCTTTTATGCCAGAGATTTAAATGTAATCACACTATAGTGATGCAACCCATCAACGTCCTCATAACTGGAAACTCTCTTTTTGTCACCAAATCCTTCATAAATTTTGCGTAGCCAGTCATCTACTCAAGAGCTTCACGAAAGGGATGTACAAACTCAGTTCTTTTAGCATAGCAATGAGTATTTTATACTTCCCTTCTTCTTTATTTTTATTCAACCTTTTAGAAAAAGGTGGGGGATGTTGTGGAATGGTTTTCAATATAGGCTAAACTTTCTTCCCCTTTCTTTTATGCTTTTCAACATGCTTATCAACAGTCGTTGATTTTTGTGATGACTCACCACTAGTCACCAATTTTTAAGATTCTTCTTCTATTGCCTCATCAATATCAACCACATAATTCTTTGGCTCACCAACCACAGGCATAGGGGGATCAATAGTAGCCTTACTACTCCGAGTGATACTGGCTAGACAGTGACCATCGTTCTTCAAATTTTGCACAGTGTTGCTCAAAAAAGTTCCCGATTGATGCTGATTCAATGTGGTCAAAATTTGGCCAAATTGATGCTCAATTTTCATGATCACAGTAGTATGTGATTCTACCTTTTGGCTGCATCCTGAAATTTTTGTCTTAATCTCCTTAAGGCAACTTTTTTGACTTTTTTGACCCTTTACTAGCTTTGCCAACATAGCCCTCATTCTTGAATCAATATCTCTATTCCCTGGTAGAACATAAACACCACTCTTCTCTTTATAATCATCCTTACACCTTCAGTCACCATTTCTTTCTCTTCTCCAATCCCTATATTTATCCCCATAGTAGTTCTGACCTTGGTTACTTTGCCTTGTGCTCCATGTGTCTTGAGTAGAACCTTGGCAACCAAATCTCTATCTAGATACTTTGCCTTTTCATCAATATCAGAATCATATGACCTATGAGCCTTACCTTGTGAGCCAATAACATTCACGTTTTTAGCATTCATCATGGTAAATTACTTCATCAACAACTAAATATCTATCCTCAGTTGTGCAGCTTCTTATGATACTATATCATCTATGATTCTTTGCTCACTGGAGTCACTAATAGCATAAGTACTAGTGCCTCTGTTTGCCTCCCAAGTATGCCACCCTAGATTAGTGATAGAGACCCGATCTAAGATTTTTGATGCTACCCCCAACGCAAGTTTATAAATTCTTCATTAGTAATAGTGTCTGCAACAGCTTTAGAACTCATATTTAGAGCTTAATAGAATATTTCAAGTAAATTTCACCCTAAAATCCTGTGATTGGGCACCATCATTGACTTCATCTTGAACCATAACCACGCCTTATACATTGGTTCAGACTGTAGTCGCCTGAAATTATATATCTCATCTTTTTGATTGAAACATTCTCGAAGGTGGAAAGCATCGGTCTAAGAACTATTTTTGCAACTCGTTCCAAGTAGTTATGGACCCATTGTAATTCCCCTTGCTATAATGTAGCTTCACCAGACAAAGAGAATGGGAATAGCTTGAGTCTCAACACTTACTAACTCACCCTAGGAAAGTTATAAAAGTGCAAATCCTACGAAATTCATGATGTGCATATTGGCATCATCGGTCTACAGGCCAACAAACATACCCTTCATATTTATTAATTGAATCATAACACTACTAATATTAAACTTTATCCCTTGGGGAAAATCAGGAGAAATAATGGCTCCTATCTTGATAGGCTCAATATACCCTAAGTCATCCATTGAATCATCATAACCTAGAAAATGCTAATAAATTGGGAGCACTTACGCCCTATATCTCCTAACTCTATTATGTTTTGCTTGATACTGTGTGTCCTATCTGTGTTTCTCCTCTTAATCTACACGATGGAAAGCCTCATTATCCCTTCTCTATTGTTCTTTTGCTAGTAACCACACAGTGGTTTGCATAAATATCTCCTAACCACCATGTAGAGGTGGGGGAGGCAAGTCATATGCATATCCCAAAGCCCCTTATGATGAGCTTTATGATCATGATCTGACATACTAAGATTCTGTTGTAGGATTGTTTTTTGTTCTGGATCAAATAGAATCAAGAGATTGCCTTGAATTCTAGTACAGGACATACACTGGTGTATGGTCCAAGATAAACAGAAAAGTAAAACCCAACAACCTCAACAACTCCAATAAACCAATCCATAATAATACTCTTCGAAATTAGTGTTAAAATTTGATGTCGCCTAAACTATACCCTCCATGAAAATACAATGCGGTCTCTATCAAATTATAGTAACCCAACTAGGTTGGGGTCGATCCCATAGGTAATAGGTCGAATCTATCTCTCAAACTTGCTGAAGTAGCAAAAAGTGCAAAAAAGTTAATGAGGGGAATTTGTAGTAAACAGTAAAAAGTAACAAGTCTTAATTGCTTTCAGTTGTAATCAATCTGAGATGAACACTAGGACTGTGTTCCCACTGCCTTCCTAACTCTATAGATTTGTTGTGCTTCGTCCAACTATTACAATACTATGAAGGCAGAATATGATAAGTTATATACCACTAGCCATCTTGTGAGCGCCTTTAGTGAATTTCACTCTTTACCTTTTGAGTCTCAAAGTGTCACGTTACTAACCCTTATCCTAGATCCCAGAGTAACTATTACCTTTTGAGTGTTAAGTTAATTAGATGAGGATTGATATACTCAAATTATTGTCATGATCTTCTTTTCCTAATCAATACTTCTCTTGTGAAGTAAGTAGAGAATACAGGAAGGTTCTCAACATTGGCCACTATTAAGAAAATAATTAAATCAAAGACGATCACAATACATGTCAAGAATATTTCTTAAGTATAACGTTACACTTCCTCTACTTTGTTATTCCTCCAGGGTTCCCACAACCTTAGCTAAGGGATTTAGCTGCTTATAGTTGCAAGAAACTCCATGAAATTTATTAAATAATGCACAAAAATAATCTCACAACAATGGAAGAACAAAAACTAAAGTTTCAAATTAATAAATCAGCCAAAAATCAAGAGCAAGAGGATTCCAAGATCAAAATCCAATCTTGAAATCAATATAAAAAGTGCATAAATTAAATAAAAACATTAAAAGAGTATTTAGATTACATAAAAATCCTAAAAATTCAAACCAAAACCAATCGGGAAACTTGGTCGACGGCCACTTGATTATTCTTGATATGTTGGACTTTGATGTAATTTTCGGTTTGACCTAATTATCTCCATATCATACTATTTTAAATTGAAATAATAAGACAATAATTTTAGCTATGTTGTGAATGATTAAACTAGGGTGGAATGGAGTGTATAAAGCCAAGTCGGTGATTATTCTATCATTTGTCAGGGACAGAAGGTTAGTGGGAAAGGGGTGTTCAACATTATTAGCTTATTTTTGGGATGTGAGTACGGGGTCCCCTTCTATAGAGTCAGATTTAGTAGTTTTTGAATTCCAGTAAATGTTTTCTTCAAACCTACTGGGGATGCCTCCGGATAGATGTATCAATTTCTGTATTAACTTAGAGCCGAACATTCTCCCTATATTAATTTATCCCTATCAAATAGATATAGAAAAGTTGAGGGAGCTTAAAATTAATTTTAGGAATTACTTAACAATCATTTTATTTGTCTAAATATTTCACTTTGGGGTGCTCTGGTCTTTTTTGGTAAGAAGGATGGCAGTATGAGGATGTGCATTGATTATAGACAGCTGAATGTAGTTACATTTAGAAATAAATATCTATTACCTCACATAGATTGCTTATTTGACTAGTTAAAGGGCACAATGGTGTTTTCTAAAAATTAATTTGTCGTCGGGTTATCATTAATTTAAAATTACACTGGATGGTATGCCAAAGACAATCTTTAGGATTTCATATGATCATTACGAGTTCATGGTGGTGTTTTTTGGTCTAATAAATTCCCCTGCAGCCTTTATGAGCTTGATGAATGATATATTTAAGTTGTTCTTGGATTCTATTGCTATCATGTTTATTGATGATATTCTAGTCTACTCTAAGAGTAAGGAGGAGCATGCAAGTTACCTTCACATAGTTCTGGGGATTCTAAGGGAGAAAAATCTATTTGTCAAGTTTTAAAGTATGAATTCTGGTTGTCTTCAGTTGCCTTCTTAGGGTACGCGATTTCTAAATGGGGGGTAATGGTGAACCCACAGAAGATTAAGACAATTAAAAGTTGAATCTGACCTAGTTTAGTGATAGAGGTAAGAAGATTTGTTGGTATTTCTATGATAGGTTTGTCAAGAACATTGCATCCATTGAAACACACTTAACATAATTGACTCAGAAGAAAATGCCATTTGTTTGGTCAGATCAATGTGAAGATAGCTTCCAAAATTTGAAGACACTCTTGACTACAATGCCTATCATTTTTTTACCGGCTGAAGGTAAAGACTTTATAGTGTTTTGTGATGCTTCATTTTTGGTATTGGGTGCTGTGATGAATATCGGATAGAAATGTAATTGCATATACTTTAAGGTAGTCAAAGCCTCATGAAAGGAACTACCCAACTCATGGCTTAGAGTTGGTAGTGGTAGTATTTACATTAAAGATTTAGAGACTCTATCTTTATGGTGTCAAACCTAAGGTCTTCATAGACCACCATAGCATGAAACATATGTTTACTCAAAGGGATTTGAATCTAAGATAGCGGAGATGGATGGAATTATTGAAGGATTATGATGCGATTATTCTATACCTTCTAGGTAAGGTTAATATGGTGGCAAACACATTAACCTAAAAAACTATAAGTATAGGTAGTTTTTTATTCTTGATAGTGTTTAGACGACCTTTAGCTAGAGATTTTCAAACTTTAGTATGTTAGAACATGCAGTTTGGGGTCTAAGACAAAAGTAGAGTATTGGCTAGTGTTGAGGTGAAGTCGACATTTGTGTAGTAGATTTAAGGCCAAATAATTTGATGACAAGAGGTTGAATTCATTCCAAAATACAGGGGTGCAGGTGAGGTGGTGAAATGATGTGCCATGGTTTCATGACACATTAGATGCTTAAAAAAAGAAAATTATGCAGGTACTTAGGTATTCTTTTTAAATATGATGTGCATTTGTGTTGATTTTGCATGAAAATAGGGTTTGCAACAAAGAATGAGAAAAAGGTATGAAGAGTTGCTAAAAAGGCTACCCACGTGTCAACCTACAACTCATGGGCAGTACCTACGATCCATGAGTACCCTTCACGGGGAAAGATATAAAGATAGAAGTTGAACCTGACTTCCATAAGTCTACTTATGACTTAGAGGTAGCAGTCGTGAGTAGGAGTTCTGAAAGGTTAAAGATTTCTCTTATTTACACAACCCAAGACATAATTTATGGGCTGTATCCATGACTCAACCCATGAACTGTGAGTTGATACCCACTTTGGTTTCCTACACTTTTTAGGATATGATTTATTTTGTATCTATAAATACCCCTTGGATGTTTTATTATCAGTTTACACACTTTTGAAATTATTTTGAATTCTGAGATATATTATTAATCTTAGAATTATTGTTCCAGGTTTCTACGCTTTATAATCAATTTGAGATTTCAAGTTTTCATTCTTATTCTTCCTAAGTTCATCACTATGCTTTCATCTTTGAAATCTGTGTTTGTTCTTACAACCATGATTAGCTAAACCCCATAATTAGAGTTATGGGAACCCTGATGAATTAACAAAATAGGTTAAGTGCAAAGTCATTCAAGAATATTATTTTTACATGTAATGGGATTTTCTTGACTTTGATTACTTTCATAAAGGTTGCAAACATTAGGAACTCACTCATATTAGATACTTGCTCGAGAGAAAGGTAGAGATTAGGAAACAGAGATTGCAAGTATAATTTGAAGCTATTAATCTTTATATAATTAACTTAAGGCTGAGAGAAGATAGTTAATCTGAGATCATAAAATAAGGGTTAGTAATGCGACACTCAGAGACCAAGATGAGATGAGTGAAATTCACCCAAAACAAGGTCGAGAGATGGTTAGGTGATATATAGCTTGTTAGAATTTTTATGCAAGGCACCGGGATAGTTTTATAAGAACAAATAGTCTATGGAGTTATAAAGCCAGGGGGAACGCGATTCTAGTGATTGTATCATATTGATGATAACCTTAATTGACCAATATTGTTACTGTTACTCTTATTATTACAAAACCCTCTTTTACTTTACTCACTTACTAATTACATCAACAAGCCCTTGATAGATTTTTGGCCTATTCCTCATGGGATCTCCCCCAACCTTGTTGAGTTTTATATTTGACTAGCAATCGCTTTATAATTTTTTGGAGGTGTAATTTAGGAGACATAAAATTTTGGCATCGTTGCCAGGGAATAATGTTATGGATTGATTGATTGAGTTTGTTAAAGTTTTTTGTTTCATTTGTTGATTTATGCTTTTCTACTATTTTTAAGGCATACACCGGTGTATGTACGGTACTTGGAGTCAAGGTAATCCCCTGATTCCATTGGATCCTGAGATGGAATGAACATTACAATAAAATCATAAGATGAAGAGAGAAGAAGCTTATGATCAAGGAGCCCTACGTGAAGGGGTTCACAATGACCCAACAACATTGAATCGTCCACCTCCTCATGGTATCCATGAAACAACAGAGTAGGTAACTGCACATTTAATGGCTGAAGAAAATGCTAGGCAAGTAAATGCTCGTTGTGCAACTATGGATTAAAGGGCTAGACTAAAGGATGAATATTGAGCAATATTTAATAGAGACTAAATTATAAGGAATAGATTTCAACCACTTGTTTATCAGTATCTGACAGTTTATGTTGATCTTAAAGAAGATATGGAGTATGTTGAACCAATTGAGACAAGTGCAATCATTTCTCTAGAATTTCCCTAAGGAAAGAAATTCGATATTACGAGCACAATGATCCAATTGCTGAATTTGAAGAAAGTGTTTGTTTGTTTGCCTACTGATGATGTAAACATGCATCTTATAAACTCTATGGGGATTTTCACTTCGTACAATCTACCTAGAGTGAATCAAGAAGCTATACAATTCAGGGTGTTCCCATTATCTCTGATAATAGGAGTGACTTTATAGTTAGGAGAGCTGCCTCATGGATCTATTACCACTTAGAACGAGTTGAGAACGTAGTTCTTGGATCAATTTTCCCACCCTCTATAATGCTGCAGTTGAAGGATGAGATTTTTAATTTCAGACAGTTATATTTAGAGAAATTATTCGAGATATGGTTGAGGTCTAAAAAGAAGTTGATGAATGTTCCAAATAACAAAATCACAGGAAGAAACTTGCTTGAGATATTATACCGAGCCTTGAATGCCTATACTAAGGCTATAGCTAATACTACTACAGGTTGAGCTTTCATGATTCTTTGCTATGATCAGGTAGCAAAAATTTTAGATTGAATCACTAAAACTAATCGAGGGTGGCATACTGAGGAGGTGGATAGGCCGGTCACTACTTATGCTATTGGTGCTTCTAGTGAGCATAGAGGACTAGATGAGACAGTGGGTCAAGAGGTAGAATAACTACGGACTGATATTGGTTGCTTACTAAGAAATTCACAACTATTATAGTAGAGTAGGTAAATATAGTAGGTACTTGAGGTAAATTTTCTAGACATAAGGAGTCTGATTCTGTAGAAAAAAAGAAGTACTTGGATAAAGAGATGACAGGTTTTTGAGCCAAGGGCCAAGGGTTTAATTAGGACACTTGGAACTCAAGATAAGGCAATCAAGGTCGAAACTACTATGACGACAAGTATATAGATAGGATTAAAGAGCGTTATGGTAACTGGAAGAGCAAAGATGATTACAAGAATAAGATTGACCTTTATGTTCCATTAGGGAACCGTGATTCTGGGTCTAGAAATTTATGAGTGGAGGAATTTCTTGCTAAGCTTGTGAAGGGTTCAAAGAGGTAAAATGGTTGTCTTAAGGAGATTAAGGTGGATACATTAGGGTTGAGCTAAAACGTAGAGTCACATGCAACCAAAATTAGGTAGCTTGAACAACAGTTTGGGAAGATGTCTGCCATATTTAATCAATATCAACCGAGCATTTTTCCTAGCAATACTATTAAGAATTTGAAGAACGATAGTCACTTCCTAGCTATCACTTTTTGGAGTGGTAAGGCTACTATTGATCCACCTATGCCTGTGGTTGATGAGGTGAGGAATGATTTTGTAGATGTTGATGATACAGATAAAATTGAAACTAAAATATTGGTAAATAATGGTGAAACATCTCAAAATTTGCCAGTTATTTAGAAATAATCTAATAATGATAAAGAAAAGGGTAAGGAGGTCGCACCAGTATCGAAGCCCATTCCACGACCTCCTCTACCTTTTTCTCAAAGGCTAAAGAAGAAAGGTAAAGAAGGGAAATATTAATAATTTATATCGATGTTGAAGAAGTTGTTTGTAAATATCCCTCTTATGAAAACTTTAGAGTGGATGCCGGGTTCTACAAAATTCAAGAAGGATTTCATTACTGAGAAGAGGACGGTGAGTTTTGAGCCCACCGATAATATGTATCATTGTAGTTCCATTGCCTCACGATCTTTAGTTGAAAAGAAGGAGGATTCTAGAGCTTTCACTTTTCCTTGTATTATTGAGTCTTTCAACTTTGCAAAAGCTCTATCTGAATTGGGAGCTAGCATTAACCTTTTTTCATTAGTTGTTTACACAAAGTTGGGGTTAGGGTCGCCCAAGCTGAACCCTATGAGACTATTGATGGTCGATCAAATTGTGAAAAGCCAGTTGGTATATTGTGTGATGTGTTAGTGAAGATGGCTTCTTTCGTATTCTCAATTGACTTAGTGATTCTCAATTATGAGGTTGATTTGACGTCCCTATACTTCTAGGAAGGCTTTTTATAGCCAAGATGAGGTAATTGGTTGACATGGAGATGGGACAAATGATATTTTGATTGAATGATGAGGAAGTCATATTCAATGTATGTCAGTCTATGAGATAGTCAAAAGATATGTGGGTAGTTTCTGTAATAGATACTGTAGATGAAGATACTTTAGTTTTACCCATTAAGAAGAGACTTGGGGTCGAGGCACTGGCAACCATGATCATTAATTTTGAGAGTGATGGTATTGATGAGTATGATGAGATAGTGAGTACACTTGTCAGTAAAGGTTCATTTACTTATGCGCCGAAAAACTTGGACCTTGATCTAAAAAATAGAGAAACTGCTCCGATGAGACCATCTATTGAGGAGCCATCGATCTTGGTATTGAAGGCATTCCCCTCTCATTTGTACTATGAATTCTTGGGGTCCAACAATACCTTGCTAGTTATTATTGCATTAAATTTGTTAGACTCGCAGGTTGAGGCCTTGATATTAGTGTTTCAACGGTTTAAATGGGCCATTGGTTGGACTATTCTTAACATTGATGGAATTCCACCTGAAATTCATGCACACAAGATTCAACTTGAATTTGAATGTGTGCCTAGAATTGACTATCAACGTCATCTAAATCCTCTTATACAAGAGGTGGTGAATTTGAAGATCATTAAATAGTTAGATATAGGTGTTATTTACCATATTACCAACAACAAATGGGTAAACTTGGTTCAGTGTATGCCAAGGAGGAGTGGGATCACTGTGTTCCTCAATGAAAAAAATGAGTTAGTTCCCATGAGACCAGTCACGGGATGATGAGTTTGTATGGATTATCAAAAGATGAATACTTAGACTCAGAAGGATCACTTTTCTATGCCATTCATTGACCAGATGTTAGACCATCTTATAGGAAGAGGATGGTATTATTTTCTTAATGGTTATTCGGGTATAATAAAATTTCCCTTACTCTTGAAGACCAAGAGAAAACCACTTTCACTTGTCCATATGGTACGTTTGTATTTAAAAGAATATCTTCGATCTTTGTGATGCTCCTACCACCTTTTAGCGTGCATGATGTCCATCTTTGCTGACATGGTAGAGGATACTATTGAGTTGTTTATAGATGATTTCTCTACTATGGGTGACTTATTTGATGATTGTTTGACTGATTTGACCAATGCACTTTAAAGATGTGAAGAGTACAACTTAGTTCTGAATTGGGAGAAGTGCCACTTCATGGTTAAAGAGGAAATATTTCTTGGGCACAAAATTTTGAAGAAGTGGATAACTGTAGACAAGGCTAAAATCAGGGTGATTAAGAAATTGTCCCTGTTGATTTTTGTGAAGGGAATTTAGAGTTTCTTGGGTCATGAAGGTTTTTATAGGCGACTCATTAAGGACTTCTCTAAAATTGTGAATTTGTTGTGCAAATTTTTAGGGAAGGAGATGAAATTCGTTTTTGATGATACTTGTCTCAAGACTTTTGAGTGCCTAAAAGAGAGGTTGATTTCTACTCTTATCATTTTGTCCCCTGATTGGACCCTTCTATTTGAAGTGATGTGTGAAGCTAATGGTGTGGCCTTAGGAGCAGTCTTGGGACAAAGACATGAGAAGATACTTCATTCTATTCGCTATTCCAGCAAAGCATAAACCCCACACAAAGAAATAAATAGTTATTGAACAAGAGTTTCTCGCGATGGTATTTTCTTTTGAAATTTTTTTGTCCTACTTGATTGGTACCAGAGTGATTGTGCATACTGATCATAATGCTCTTAGGTGCCTTATGGAAAATAAAGATACGAAGCCAAGATTGATTTGATGGGTGCTATTTCTATAAGAATTTAAATTTGACATGAAAGATCTAAAGGACACTGAAAATCAGGTTGTAGACCATCTATCTCGCCTAGAAGAGAAGGAGATGCTTAAACTAGGGGATGATATTGAGACTGATGATACTTTTCCAGATGATCACGTCTTGGAAGTATCACAAGACTTAATCCCTTGGTTTGCCGACTTTACTAATTATTTGGTAAGTGACCTCATCCCATAAGATATGTCTTTTCAATAACAAAAATGATTTATACATGAGGTAAGAAAGTTCTTTTGAAAAGAGCCGTACTTATTGTGTGTTTATAATGATGGTGTATTCCCAAAGTCAAGATGATGAGTACTGGAGGCCTGTAATTTATCTCCAGTCGGGAGTCACCATGGAGGTACTCACACTACCCATAAGATTCTGCAATATGGTTCCTATTGGACAATGATTTATAAGGATACAAATGACTATGCTAGGGCTTTCGACCAATTCCAAAGGTAGGGCAATATTTCACGAAAGCATGAGCTCTCTATGATGCCCATCTTTGAGCTTGAACCATTTGATATATGGGGAACTGACTTTATGGGCTCGTTCGTGAGTTCACATGGGATGAAATACATCTTGGTGGAAGTTGACTATGAGTTTAAATGGGTGGAAGCAATTGTGTTTCCTAACAATGAAGGTCGGTGTGTCACTAAATTTTTAAAGAAAAATATTTTCTCTCAATTTGGTACTTCATAAGCTATTATTGATGGTGGCTCTCATTTTTCCAATCATCTTTTCAAATCTCTACTTGAGAAATATGGTGTAAAGAAGAAGGTGGAAACACCTTACCATCTGTAGTTAAGAGGGCAAGTTGAGGTCTCTAACCGAGAGATCAAGTCCATCTTGGAAAAGACTGCGAATGCCAATCAGACTGACTGATAGTGAAAGTTAGATGATGTACTTTAGGCCTATCAGACAGCTTACAAAATCCCTATATATGCCTCACCTTATTATCTTATAGACAACAAGGTATGCCACTTGCACGTTGAATTTGAGCATAATGCACTATAGGCGTTGAAGAAGCTAAACTTTGAGGTATGTGATGCTGTACACTTGAGATTGTATAAGATGAATGAGATTGACGAGTCTCACCTTCATGCTTGTGATAGTTCAGCCTTGTACAAGGAGAAAATGAAATTGGACCATGAAAAGAAATTTAAGAGGAAGGTATTTCAACCAGATGAAATGGTCTTGCTGTATAATTCAAGACTTCATTTGTTTTCTAGCAAGTTGAGGTCTTGGACCATTCAAAGTGGTAAGAGTATTTCCATATGGTGATATTGAGTTACAGTGAGATAGGGATGCCGCATTCAAGGTGAACGGGCATCGTGTTAAGTATTATATGGGAAATACGAAGGAGGTTAAAGTATGTGAGAATATTAGGCTTGGTGAAGTCTGAGTATGTGAGGATGTTAGCCTTGGAGAAGTATGAGTAGACAAGGGAGACTAGTCATGCCGTAATGTTAAATCAAGCACTTCATGAGAGGCAACCCATGGTCTTGTTGATGAAGACTGAGTACCTAACACAGCCACATCGTGCCACAACGTCAAATCAAATGCTGCTTGGGAGACAACCCAAGGTTTTAGTGTTCACTTTGATTTTATTTTGCAGGATAAGAAGCATGGGGAATTAACTAAAGAATAATAAAGTTTCAAAAATGCAGACAAATCCAGGTAAGTGGACTCACAAATCCAACCCACGGATTATGATTCCAACTCATGACTCGTGAGTTGAGTCGTGGGAATCAGAAAATCCCAGATGCTATTTGAACTTTAAACTACGACTCCAACCCATGACCCATAGGTTGAAACCATGAATTGTGGGTTGTATCCTAGAAATCAGATGAGATGTTTGGTCATAGAATTCGTACCCACGAATCCTAGATATGACTCATGGGTACAACCTATGAATCATAGATTGAGTCATAGGTAATGATTGGGACCAATTTTAAAATTTGATCTAACAATTCCCTAGGCCTATGCGACCCGACCTGAATCTGCCATCCTTTAAATTACAACCTGATCTTGGGCGTATTTATATGTCCAAACACCTTTATTAACCCATACATGGACTTGTTTTGAGAATAAAAAGTGTGCTAAATATATTAAACTGTGAGTTAAATTGTGTTTCGTGGATAGCCGATGTGATTAGAGATACAAAGTTAATTTTTCATGGATTTAGAATAAAATGGAATACATATCATGAAAATACAAAAGACCATGTGGATTGAAGGCTAAAATATTTGGATCATTGACGAGAAGAAAGAAAGAAACTGGAGAAAAATACTAGTGACACGACACGATCTCAACGCGTCGCGTCAACTGGTAATATATTGTGCCTTAGCAAAAAATTGAAGAACAACTTCTAGTGAAATGATGTAATGTCAACGCGTCACGTTGATGCCTAAAGTTTTGATACTTAGCTTAATTCTGAGGAGCAAGTTCTAGTGACACGACGCGATGTCAACGCATCGCGTCGTGTGGTAAAGAAATTGACTTAGCTTGATTTTCAAAAATGAATTCTAGTGTGACAACGTGATGTTGACACGGCGTGTTGGTTAGTTCAATACGATTAGCGACGCATCACGTCATGACTGCAGATCTGGTGAAATTTTCTTAAGTATAAAAGGAACACGTGAGCACAATTCCAAGGACTTTTTGGGCAAGCATAGCAGCGGCAAAAAATGTAAAATTCTTTCTTTTAGGGTTCTTAATATTTTTTTTGAACTTCTTTACTTCAAGAATTATTTTTGGGTAAGGTTAATTACTTATTTTGGATGTTGAATTCAAACATAAGTGGCCAAACACCCTTATTTTGGGGTTGAGGCCAAGAACATGATTACTCTTTTATATTCTTATTCATAGTTTCTTTTTGGATTATTATCTGGGTTGTTCTTAATTTTTTGAGATTACTATTTTGATGAGTGGCCACCATTAGAATAAATTTATATTTCTATGTGCATCCGGGAGGAGAATCGTAGGATAAAACGAAGAAATTAAGGAGCAAGGTTCTTATTTTTTTATAAAATAAGGGGTTTGAATTAGCATCTAGGATATGGATATATCTAGAAGCCTTGCTTGTTTCAATTTCAAGAAGATAACTTTATGAATCTAGAAGAATTGTTGTATCTCTGCGGGATTTGTAGCTACAATGTTCAATAGGTAGAAGATTTGAGGTCAGGAGACCCAGATCGTGGCATAACCCTTGCGAATCAACAACCCGATAACCAATTAGACTGTGATAAGAATAAAGAATTGTATGATTGATTAGAATGACTCAACCCTGGAATCCTCATCATTATTGATTACAATCATTGCTTTCTTTGCTCTAGTAACCACTAGTTATTCATTGTTTAATAATTTACATTTTTATTCATAAATTCAACATCATCTTGATACTCTCAAGCACTTAATACCTAATTGTCTTAAACTAAAGGTTGATTAAATTTCTAGTTTATTAGTCCTCGTGGGAACGATATCTGATTGTCTAAGTCTTGATACTACTTAGACAATCACATACACTTGCGTGTGCGTAGGGACGCAACACAACCCTAGACCCAATCCAAATGCCACTCTTATTAAATTCCCACTCAAATTCAAAATCTTCCTATCCCATATAACATTCAATCAACCCTAATCCACATTATCATCCCTGCATACTATGGGTTTAGAATTGTGAGAAATCAATAGTCCTTGCTTCTTCTCAAATTTTTATCTTAGGGTAAGTTCTTTCTTTATTCAACTTTGGTGATAGACGGATCTTGTCTGTGGAAACTCGAGACACCACTTAGCATAAAATAGAACTTGATTTACTTTCATAATTCTTACATTAGTTGAAACCTAGAAATTATGAATTTGAATAGATGCATGTTCCCTTGACATAATATGATCAAAATTGACCTATAAAAAGGGAAATATTGCCCGGTAGGAGTTGAAATTTTGGAAAGAAACTGAGCGATCCTCAAGTGTGAACCATCAAAATCAACTTAATACAGATAGGTTTATTCCACGTGCCGTGTGTTAGACTCGTAGGAATCATACCTAAAGACCTAAGGTTCAGAGGCTTCATATGATTTCCATGGGCCAACCCACGAATCATAGGTAGAACTTACGACTTGTAGGTTGCAGTCATAGGTTGGAACTAAAATTGGAAGACATTTTTAATTTTTATTTTCTTATTCTATTATTGTAATTCAAGTATTGACAATTCTCCTTACATATACTATAGCACCAAAAGCTACATCACAGAAGGGCGTATAGTCTAGATTGAGGGATGATTCTCTCGAGCGGAGTGGATCAATGGAGGAGTTTTCCACTGATAGTTCACCAATGGTTCTACACCAGAACCAGCACTGGACTCAAAGAGATGCAGCAACCAGATCTACTATTCAGGTAGGCTCTCAGCCTGTACCACCACTAACACCTTAGTTTGGACCCTAGGCTCCCCAACTCGTGTTATCCAGACTGGACCCAGGATGAAAGATGCACGAACATCATCACCATACACTTTTGTCCCTCCTCAGTCTAATGAGAGAGGATGAGTCTAGTTCCAGTACCGGTGAGGAGGATTCAACTATCCCCTAATTTAAGGAGGGGGCAAAATCTATTGCAGGTATCGATGATCGAAAGACAGATGCACCCTAGTCTTATGAGGGTGCTAAGATATTACAAGGTACTAAGGATTCTTTTGTTTTAGCCCCAGCAGCTCAGGAGTCCACACATATCTCTACTATACCAGTAGTAAGATATTTAAAAATGGTGTGTGGCAGACATGAAGAGCACATATAACAAAGACAGTACTTTAACTAATCAGGGCAGACCCTAGTGGAGTATTGTTGAGAATACTTATATTGATCTTACAACTTTGGTAGGGATTCTAGATCTAAAGGTTGTATTTGATAGATATGGGCTCAGATGGATGGACGATCCTTTAGGATCCTACAGCCCCAAGGTGGTACATGAGTTTTATGCAACCTACACTGCTTTTATTTAATTGATCACTCCAGTGGGGATGAGAGCTCATGACCATCCCTAATTGGCATATACACTAGTCAAAGGGGTCAAAGTTGACTTGTCTGAGGAGAATATTCACAGGTTTTTGTTTGAGATTGAGTTTGTATGGACGACTGGTACAACTGAGTTTTACTATAGATTGAGGGTATTGAGGAGTATAAGAACTATGAGATAGCCTAATCAAAGGGATCCGAGGCAAGAGTTCACGAGATGTGTATCTTAGCAGATCGTTGAACTTGGTGTTGACGCCCCTTGGGTCGAGAGGAAGGAAGATATAAAAAAGTCCTCGCTACGCTTCACGGTAAAGTTCTGATGGTCCATTGTATGGCATATATTGAGTCTGATAGTAATAGATACTGCACTCACATAGCACCATATTATATTCGTTGCCAACCTTATTGCTAATTATGACATAGACTTCGCCAGATCGATTAGAGATAAGATTCATAGAAGGAATTTTTGTGAGATCACCAATATTCCTTTTCCTTGCTTGATACAAAGATTTTGTGATGCAGCGAGAGTACTGGTATTTCCAGATATTGATCATAGGGTTAAGGCTACCCGCACGACTGATATTGGTTTGATTTATTATGATACCAACCCCATTATACTGTATAAGGCACACCTTCTACATATTCAGGAGAAACCTTCTTTGAAGGGCCTTTTGGTATTAGATGAGCAGGTTGATAGGTCGATAGTGGGTGGCGATATTGATACAAATAGCCAGCGGGTAGAGTTTTCTTCTATGAAAGGTAGTGAGGGGGATACAGGTAATTTAATTATACCTTCTACTTCTATAGTGTCCCCTCAGCCATTAGTTTCAGGTATGGTAAAAGTGTCATGAGAGTTTTTATAGTAGTTAGTGGACAGGCAATAGTAGGAGCTGATAGAGCGCTAGACACATACCGATTCCTAGTTACCTAAGTTATTTGGCTAGATATGTCCTTAGGTATGGACTACATTAAAGGAAACTGAAGCACGAGTGGAGGGGAGGATGATGGCAACTATAGAGTAGTTTACTAGAGAGCTGCATGGATAAATCATCAGTTTTAAGGTCCAGATGGAAAACCGACTCCACGAGGCTTAGGTGCCTAACTTATCAAGCTTGCATGATGAGGTGGCTACTTTGAGATTAGTGGTTTGTAGTTTGGCAAAGAGCCATGTTTCTATCATCCCTCCAGTGCTGACCACACCAGCACTACTGATATTTAATCAGTTTGCTGAGGAGGATGAGGCCCAAATTATTGAGGACAAGAGAGGATGAGAGAATACCGAGCAGAGTGATAGCTCAAATGTGTTTAGGTGGACCTGAAGAGGGCTGCTAGGGAGTTTGAGCTTCAGTTCCAGATTGATGCGAGTGAGCATGCCCATCGTGAGTTGGGTGCCTCTTCAAGTTGAGCACCACCACCACTTCTTGGTGAGAGTGTCCCAAGTATATCCCATCACTCATATATTATTTAGTTTTTTAGTATGCACTGGGGATAGTGCACCATCTTTTAGTTAGGGGTGGGGGTGTACCTACCACTCGAGGTTCTTGTTGCCATGTCTCTTTTTCCTAGGGTGTGCTATAATAGTTGAGCCAACATGTTTAGTTTATTATGTTGTGTTCATGATATTTTTTAGGTGTTGTTTTATTTAAGTAGAAGAAAAATGAGGAACCTTAGTGTAGTCGAATTTATTGTGTTTTTATGTTTTTGAAAAATGATACCCTTCCTAATATTTTTATGAACTGTGTTGTAAAGATATGCTGTGACCAGTATTGAATCTTATTATGACATTAGTATTAGGGATAAAATAATCACAGCTTAGCAAAACATGAACTGTATAGGTAGTAGCTGATAATGTAACCCTATGCCATGTGTGTGAGAGGTATTTACCCAGTTCACTTTGTGTATTTAATACATAACTTTCCTGGTTAGTCATTCCTAGGTTGTAGGATTGTTGGATATGATCATAGACCATGTTTAAATATGTCCACTCGTAGCCTTAACGACCAACCAAATGAGGATTAAGTATTCCTTGATCCCTTATTTAAGCTTAAAGTGACCTATTTTCTTGTTTTAACCTTTTGACCTTCCCATTTTAATTACAATAAACTTGTTATGGCCCTGGTCCCTCCTTGGACACCGTGTACCTCAACTCAGGCAAATCGCCTAAGTTATGGATAACTATCATAGGGTGCATAGTTTAAGATGGGTATGTAAAAAAGTGTTGAATAAAAGAAAAGAAAGCAAGTTGGGTGTGGTAGAAAAGTGTAAAAAATATAAAAAAGAAATACAAAAAATAATAAATGCAAAGAATGGATACAACTGCACCCAATCTGATAGCAATGAAGAAAAAAAGAGAGAATAAAAGAAGCATGGTTAGGTAATGTAGCCAAATAATAAGTGTAGTGTCAAGGAGGGTAAGTTACTATTTTCCATATGTACCATACCTACCCCCAATCCTACATTACAAGCCAAGAAAAGTCCTATAATGATCCCATTCCAACTGTTTGAAAAACTAAGGTATTAAAGGAAGGGAAACTTATGGTATTTTATGCATATTATTTAAGCTTTGTAGTGAGCATGATTATTTTGATATAGTCCTTGTATTGATATGCATTATGATAATGTCAGAATTGGGTCTTCGTTGCTGTGAGGTACATGGGTTGTATAGTTAACTACTTATTAGTTTGAGTAATGTCAATTGCATACATGTTTTGATTTTTGTTGCTAATCTGATGCCATCGCTTGATTCCTTTTGTGTCTTGCTGTGGCGCTACATGGATACACACATTGGTTTTAAAAGCTGTGAATAGGAAGGGGTACAAAATTTTAGCTAAAATTAGTTGACTATCGTAGGTGCCTTAGGTTTCTTTTAGTTAATCATCGTGTTTGTTAGTTTATATTAGTTACCCAAGGACATACAAACATTCTAAGTTAAGGGTGTTGATGTTCCATCCTTTCATGGCACATTCGATGCCTTAAACAAGGAAATTTTGCAGGTACTTAGGTATTCTTGTTAGATATTATGTGCATTTGTGTTGATTATGTAGGAAAATGGGATTTAGAGAGCAAAGAATGAGAAAAAAAGGATTAAGAATTGTTGAAAAGGCTACCCACGAGTCTACCTACTACTCGTGGGACTTACAAGCCGTGAATACTCTTCGTGGGTTCTACTTTGAAGATAAAAGTTGAATCCGATTTCCACAATTCTACCTACGACTCGTAGGTAACATCATGAGTAGGAGTTATGAAAGGTTGAAGATTTCTATGATTTCCAAGCCCCAAGGTACGATTCATGGGTTGTATCCATGACTCAACCCATGAATCGTGACTTGATGCCAACTTTGATTTCCTACACTATTTAGGATAGATTTTCTTTTGTATCTACAAATACCTCTTAGATGTTTTACTCTTAGTTTACACGCTTTATACACTTCTGACTTTTTTGTGAGTTCTGATATACATTATTGATCTTGGAATTATTGTGCTTGGTTTTTAAGGTTTACAATTAATTTGAAATTTTGGGTTTTCATTCTTATTGTTCATAAGTTAATTACTATGCTTTCATCTATGAAATTTATATTTGTTCTTATAACCATGAGTATATAAACCCCATAACTAGGGTTGTGAGAACCCTAATGAACTAACAAAGCAGTCTAAGTTCAAATTCATTCTAGAACAGTGTTCTTACATATATTGGGATTTTATTTACTTTGATTGCTTTCTTAATGATTAAAACTAGTAGGAAATCACCCGCATCGATAAATGTTTTCTCCAGCTTCCAGTTTAAAATTCGAGTGAGCTGATGTGAACTCAACGCGATGCGTCGGCCATAGCGTTGATCCCATCAATGTGATGCATTGGGCTGCGCATCACTGGACACATTTTCAGTCATTAAAATCCCGCATCCTGAGGGGTAATTGGGTCTTTTCCCACCCCTATTAAGCCCCCAAAACATAAGATTAAGTCATTCCTAGGGCCAAAACATTCACTTTCTCTCAAATTTCTCTCAAGAACAAATCCTAGGGCCTTTGATTTCAAGATCAAGCTTCAAGATCACTCCATCAATCTTCACAAATTTGAATATCAAGGTATATGAAGTGCTCATCCAAGGATTTTATTCCACCCTTGGAGTTCAAGAAACTCTTTTAAACTACAAGTTAATTGATCTCATAGATTTTATGTTGGATTTGAATGTAATCTTGACTATGTTGTTGAATGGGTTTTCAATTCCATGATTTATCACAATTTTCATGAAAATTAGTTAGATGGATTGAATTATGTGAACTTCAGGTTGAACTCTTGAATTGCAAATGAGTGTAGTATCCACGATAGTATTACATGTTAATTGATATGTGAAATGCCTATGCCTCCCAAGTGTTTGATAAAATGCTTATATGAATTGAATAGTGCAAGCATGACATGTTATTACGTAATTTCAATAATACACAAGTCCATGTATATCTAGTGTTTGATAAAAATGTCTAAATGAATGCATTATTGGTAAATAAGTACTATTGTGCTATTGAAGTCATACAGTTTTTTACTTATCATGCTATCGAGCCCTGGGGGTATTCAATACCCAAAAATCTAGCTGCTTTCCTAGAGTTACAGTAAATACAGAATAGTCTCAGTAGCATCACGAGCAGTAGTACCTCAGTAATTAGTCCTTGTTCAGTATTCAGTCCAGAACTCAGTAGTACTCCGTCAGATAATGGAACTCTGAATTCAGTTCAGTTCAGATAGATAGCATAATCAGTAACAGTTTAGTCTAGCCTAGCACAGTTTAGAAATTAGTTCAGTGTCTATTCAGTTGGGAGTAGGATTCAGTACCAAGTGAACCCACGGATAAGAACTCATCGGCTAGTACAGGGTGTGATCCCTAGAAGCAGTTCTTGTGTTCCAGAACTATGTAGCCAGTGTAGGTTGAGACATTAACCTACCAGTTGAGAGTTGATGAGGTGTTCTACCTGCCAGTTGAGGGTACCACCATTCTTGTTCAGAGCACCTGCTAGATGAGGGTGACTCAGTACTTGTTTTTACCCGTGGCACGGTACTGACACCCTTTCAGTTGAGGTTACAGATTGGACCCCAACTCAGTTATCTCATTTGGGGCATGTCAGTAAGATGATTATCTCCCACAGTTTTAGTTTCAGTCTCAGTATTGTCGCGCCATATTTTTCTCACAAAAAGCGGGATTCGACGTGATCACTCTTTTTAGTATTTCTTAAGAGATGTGAAGAGTCGCCACTTAATGTATTAGGGTGCGTTAGGGCACCGTTATAGGCTACTAGGAGACTATTTTGTTGTTTAGTCTTAGTTCGCTAGAGATTCGAGTAAGAATTCAAATTACCTCGAAAGGAAGGTGTTAGGCACCTTTCGAGGTCCACAAAGGTGGTTCCCAACCAAATTCGTATTTTACATGGGGATTCTACGTGATCAAATAAAGGTTACTTATTTTATTAACTTAAATGGTAACTAAGTGATAAAGTAATTAATAAACAAACACATGTCATTTTATCATTTCTATTAATTATCTAAGTTATAAAATCATAAAGCATATAAATAAGACAAGCGAGGAGAGAAAAAATGATACAAGTTATAATAAAAAGGGGACTACTTATATAATAAACTAACTACCCCAAATAAATAAACATGTACGGTAAATAAAAGAAAAATAAATTCGAAGAAAAACAAAGGAAAAGTTTTTGGTTTCATTCGAATCAGAACCCTAACTTGTTTAATCCTTATCTGGAGCGGAATTCTTAAACAAGTAATAATGTCAAATGTTGTGTAATGTCTCTAGGGATCATCACTTCCGAATGAATACCCGTCCCACCCTACCTAGGCTGGTTGTTAAGTCTAAAGACGTTCTAAGATAAGGATAAAACTAACGTTATAGAAACACCTATCGTCCCACCTATCGTCCAAGAGGCATTGCACTTTGCTATTTTGGATTTACGATCTAGACAAAATAAAGTTACGTTTTCCTAAGACTCAAAGTGCGTAACACACTGGACATCACTTAGCACATAATGATCCCAAGTTAGCCTCTTGGTTGTTAAAGAGTTGATTAATGTGAATAACATACAAATACAAATAATTATTTGTTTTGATGTCATTAATCTATAGGCATGATATCTAAGTGTTCAACAATTGATAGCATGACAAAATATAACTATTGTTCATGTCAAAAAATTATGATGTAAAATTATTAAAAGGGCATGTCGAAGCAAATGTGATAGAATAAGAACGCTAATGTAAGCATAATGTCTAAGTGGAAAGTAATTGTTAATTGATGAAAAGTAATTGTCAATCATTAAAAATAATGCTGTAAAGTTGTTAAAATAGAGTATGTCAAGATAAAGTAAATACGTTAAAGCGTGATGCCCATTAATTTTGTTACGCGAAGCATATTGTAAAAAAAATGTTGGAACTTAGTTTTAGGACACTAGAAAAACATGTTCGCTTGCTAAAATAATTAACAAAAAAACTACTGAAAGTTCATTTAGTTCAACATGCTAAAAAGTCATTTTTATTTCTTAAAGTGCTGAAAATTATTTTAAAAAAATGCTGAAATATCAATACAAGTGTAGGAGATTACACGTTGAAAATTATTATTATGTTGAAAATGCATAGAAAAGCAAATAAAAATACTGAAGATTGATTTTATATTTTATTAACATGCTCCAAAATAATTTTGTCATGTCGAAAATCTATTAAGGTTGCAATTTTCAAGTGGTAAAACAAATTTATTATTAATCCTAAGGATTTTCTTGAGTGATTCACGTAAGCATATAAAAGCACACAAATGCATAAACCTAAGTTATGTTGCCTACGTGATTCATAGAGCACGTAAATTCATGCCCCCATGCAGTCTCCAATTATTACTATTACAATAAAATACGTTTATACAACATTGCAGGCCAATATAAAGAGAAGGAAACAACTAAACTAGAAAGGAATAATGTATTCCCTTCCTAACCCTTCGGACGACTCTTCAAATCCCAACCTGTTAAACACAATAAAAATAGCATGGCAAATACAAAGAGACAAATGAGATTATTGTGGCATGATTTCGTGGATAAAAATAACCCAGCAATGGCATAGCAAACAAAATACAGAACAATTCCTATGGACATGCTTTTTATCATCACTTAAGTGTAAATGAAAGTGCGGCGATAAACACTTACCAGTTGACGATAATAAGAATTAATAAGAAAACCAGTTAGAGCAAAGTTCAAGCAAATTTCCATGTAAAAATAAAGATTGATCAAGACCAATGCTCCAAAAAATAAGTACAACTAAGATAAGAAATAAAGTAAAACTTTTGTTTGCTAAAAGCTTTTCGTATCCGGGAGTGTATGTATTGTAAGTTGTAAGTTGTGTATGAAAATATAGTGTGTCAAGAGTATAGAGAATGTAAGTTTAAAAGAGGTGAGTGAGTATTAATGTTTGTCTTTTGTATATGAGAGAGAAGAGAGCATTCGAAGTTCCCTTAATAATCAAAAAGGGTGTTGTTTATATAGTAAAGGAGTCAAGACAAATAAAGAAAAATGAATATCTTTTGTCAATCAATTAAGGAAAAATAAAATCAGTCAATCAATCAATGAAACTTTTCCTAAATATAAATATCACACTTATATTAGTCAAGTAGTTTAAATCAGTCCAAGCATAAAAAGAAAGAGAGATATCAATTAACATAGAAAATATTTTATGCAATCAATCAACAAAAAATTTCCTTAAATATAAAGATCACACTCAATAATATAAAATCAGTCAAAATCAATAAAAGAAAAGATAAAATATCAATCAATCCAAATTTTCTTAAATAAATAATTCAATCAAACATGTAAAATTAGTCAAAGAATAAATGGAAAAGCATATATTTGAAAGAATCAATCAAAAATATAAAAGGAATAATATTTACCATGAATATGTATATGAAATATGCCAGACATTATGAGAATGGACTGCTAATTACAAAAATAATGATAAAAGAGACAGTTAATCATATGAGAACATTCCTTAATCACAAAACGTTAATTATGCATCCAATCAAATTATCAAATCACATGCGCAATCAGTTTCATAATATTCAGTCAAGAGTAAAAACAAGATTAATCATTTTCCGCAAACACTAAGTATGCAACTTATGAAATAAATTTTCTATCAATGTCAAACAAATCAAACAGAATACAATTCACAAGAAAGAATAATAATTTCAAGAGTTGAAAAACAACCAGCAACCTAGTCAAGTATCACCAACTTCATGTATGTGAGAGCCTAAACATATCAGAAAACCCAAATCATAAAAAATCAAAATCAAGAAAATCAGTCAAGTTTAGTTTATTTCAAATCGCAGAAGCAAGACATAAGATTAACAATGACAAAAATAGATAAGGCAGAACCTGTGATGATTTCTAAAAATCAACCCTTATCGAGAGGTTACCAACCAACTCCTCACCGGTCATCACCTCCGGTGCACCTCCGGAGAGGTAAAATAGAATAAAATCGTGACTTCTTGGTCAGTGATGGAGAAGTGGAGCTTTCTTCTGTTGGTTTGGCCTGCTGAAGTTGCAGTAACGGAAGGAAGTAATGGCTAGTTCACCAGCCATAGTGGTTGCGGCGATGTTCGGAGGAGGCTGGCTCGCCGGTTGTTGCTGTTTTTGTTGGTTTTTGCCGGCCATGATAATGGGGCAGTGTCTGGACGGAGAATGAAAGGAATCAGTAGTGGTCATCTTCGATGGCTGAGGCTATTAGTGGTGGTTGTTGACCGCTTCTCCGGTGGAGGCGACGTTGACTTGTGGCGTGGTGGAGCAGATGATGTCCTTTGCCAAGATCGTTTGGATGTGGGTGAGGGTCACTGGTCGATTGTTGGGTCGCCGACGGCTTTTGGGTTACCGACAACTACTTATTCATAGGGAGATAAAGCTACGACTATTATTGTTTTGGAATTGAGGGATTAGGGTTTTGTTTTGGTTTAAAAGGAAAGAGTAGGAATTTGATCTCAACCATTAGATCAACTTTGATCAATGGCTGAGATTAAAAATTAGATTTAAATTTTAGGATGTGTAAAATATAAATTGGGAGTTATTATTGAATCAAATTGGTTAAAATTGACATCAAAAGGGTAAAAAAGTGGCTAAGAATAAAATAAATTAGGAAAATTAATTTAAGTTAGTCTGCTATTTGACAAATGTAATAATGAAATAATAAGATGTCACTAAATTTTGCGTGTAAAAATAATGTTATATAAAATAAAATTGTCAATAATAATAATAATTATTATAACGATAATAATAATAATAGATAATGTATTTGAAAATTGGGAGTATGCATATTTATGAGACAATTTTTTTTTAATAAAATCATGTAAAATGTCGTATTTGAATTAATAAAGCACAAAAATTGATAATAAAATAATTTGTATATTTTTTAAATCATGAATAAGATACGTCAATATCTGTTCGATACGAAAATAATGTGTAAAAAATGCTAATATTTGAAATTAATAATTTTGCTAACATAGCAGCCTAAAAGGAGTATCGGGCGGTCAAAATTAGGTGTCAATAGCTTCCCCTTCGTTTCTTGAGAATGATAAAAGAATTATCGACCAACGAAAGTTGACGTAGAAGCCAATTTTGTCAGACCAATAAGATGCTTCATTGGAATTAAGGCAATAGGAGGTGGTTTTTAAAAATAGTGTGGCCGAGACTTCTGTTTCAAGTCACCTACATATCTCTAATTTTACGAGAATCGGGCCGTTTGTAGTTCTAGATTTAGGAAAGGACAATATTCCTAAAGAATATCGATGATAGACGATAGGGGCATCTACAATGGTATCGTGGGTTGGTGAGATTAAAGTGAATTTGATTTGGGAACAATGACGTGAAGAGGGGCGTGAAAGTGAAATATTGGTGAGTTTTGACTTGAATTTGCGTGAAGGACGGATAAATAGGGCGATCTTTCAAAAATAGGAACAAAAATTATTTCTGTTTGTTACTCCTCCATCACCCATGTACTTTACAGTATACTCGATAACCAGGGTTAAAACATGTAAATGGTAAGAATTTAATAAACATAAAGTGAATGTAAGAAGTAAAGAAAGCGTATTTGTTTTATTTGTTGGATCAATTGTTGAGTCTTTTGATATGGTGTTGGATCAGCTATTGGACTTCTTGGTATGATGTTGGATCGGCTGTTAGGCTCCTCGATATGATATTGGATCGACTGTTGGGCCTCTTGATGTAGCATTAGATTAACTGTTGGGCTTCTTGATATGAAGTTGGATTAGCTGTTGGGCCTCTCGATGTAGTGTTGGATCAGTTGTTGGGCTTCTCAATATGACATTGGATCGGCTGTTGGGCCTCTCGATGTAGTGTTAGATCAGCTGTTGGGCTTCTTGATATGATGTTGGATTGGCTGTTGGGCCTCTTAATGTAGCATTGGATCAGCTATTGGGCCTCCTAATATAGTGTTAGATCAGCTATTGGGCTTCTTGATATGATGTTGGATTGGATGTTGGGCCTCTCAATATAGCGTTGGATCAGCTGTTGGGCTTCTCGATGTAGCATTGGATCAGATGTTTGGCCTCTCAAGATGGAGTAATCTATACCTATTAGTCCTGCCATGTTTAGCTCAACTGGATAAAATGGTTAGCATGGATATGTATGTATAGAAGATTGAACAATATAGTAAAAACGACCATAACAATAATGATAAGAAAGTGTATCTGTCATGAGGGGGCAATGCTTGGTTCATGTAGATTTCAAGAGGTTATGCTTAATCCACATCATGTCCAGTAAAGTAATAGAAAATAACGTCGAGGTAGTTGTACTTAGCAAGTTAATTATTATAAAATAATATACATTTTTGAGTAACCCAATCGAATTCCAGAGGACAATGCTTATACTCAGGAAGTTTCTTGAATTTTCGAAACAATGCTTAGTTTCGAACAATTTCTCTCGAGAGGGTAATGCTTAATCCAACTAACTTTCAAGGACAATGCTTAGCCTTAGTCAGTTTCTCGAAAGAGGGTAGTGCTTAACCCACTTAACTTTTCAAGGACAATGCTTAGCCTTAGAAAGTTCTTGGTGGAGTAGTGCTTAACTCCACCGAGTTTCCAAAATAATGCTTAGTTTGGATAATTTCTTGAGAGAGGGTAGTGCTTAACCTAACTAACTTTCAAGGACAATGTTTAGCCTCAGTCAGTTTTTCGAAAGAGGGCAGTGCTTAACCCACTTAACTTTCTAAGGACAATGCTTATCCTCAGAGTGTTTTTGATAGAGTAGTGCTTAACTCTATCGAGTTTTCGAAACAATGCTTAGTTTGGATGATTTCTCAAGAGAGGGTAGTGCTTAACCCAACTAACTTTCAAGAACAATGCTTAGCCTCAGTCAGTTTCTCAAAAGAGGGTAGTGCTTAGCCCACATAACTTTCCAAGGACAGTGCTTAGACTTAGAGAGTTTTTGATAGAGTGGTGCTTAACTCCATCATGTTTTTGAAACAATGCTTAGTTTGGATGATTTCTCAAGAGAGAGAGTAGTGCTTAGCCCAACTAACTTTCAAGGACAATGCTTAGCCTCAGTTAGTTTCTTGAAAGAGGGTAGTGCTTAACCCACTTAACTTTCCAAGGATAGTGCTTAGCCTTAGAGAGTTTTTGATAGAGTAGTGATTAACTCCATCGAGTTTCCAAAAGAATGCTTAGTTCGAATGATTTCTCGAGAGAGGGTAGTGGTTAACCCAACTAACTTTCAAGGACAATGCTTAGCCTCAGTCAGTTTCTCGAAAGAGGGCAGTTCTTAATCCACTTAACTTTTCAAGGACAGTGCTTAGACTTAGAGAGTTTTTGATATAGTTGTGCTTAACTCCATCGAGTTTCCAAACCAATGCTTAGTTCAGATGATTTCTCGAGAGAGGGTAGTACTTAACCCAACTAACTTTCAAGGACAATGCTTAGCCTATGTCAGTTTGTCGAAAGTGAATAGTGCTTAACCCAACTAACTTTCCAAGGACAATGCTTAGCCTTAGAGATTTTTGGATAAAGTAGTTCTTAACTCCATCGAGTTTCTGAAATAATGCTTAGTTTGGATGATTTCTTGAGAGAGGGTAGTGCTTAACCCAACTAACTTTAAAGGACAATGCTTAGCCTTAGTCAGTTTCTTGAAAGAGGGTAGTGCTTAACCTACTTAACTTTCCAAGGACAGTGCTTATCCTTAGAGAATTTTGGATAGAGTAGTGCTTAACTCCATCATGTGTTTGAAATAATGCTTAGTTCAGGTGATTTTGTTAAGAGAGGGTATTGCTTAACACAATTAACTTTTCAAGGGCAATGCTTAGCCTCGAGCAGTTTCTCTCGAAAGAGGGCAGTTCTTAATCCACTTAACTTTTCAAGGACAGTGCTTAGACTTAGAGAGTTTTTGATATAGTTGTGCTTAACTCCATCGAGTTTCCAAACCAATGCTTAGTTCAGATGATTTCTCGAGAGAGGGTAGTACTTAACCCAACTAACTTTCAAGGACAATGCTTAGCCTATGTCAGTTTGTCGAAAGTGAATAGTGCTTAACCCAACTAACTTTCCAAGGACAATGCTTAGCCTTAGAGATTTTTGGATAAAGTAGTTCTTAACTCCATCGAGTTTCTGAAATAATGCTTAGTTTGGATGATTTCTTGAGAGAGGGTAGTGCTTAACCCAACTAACTTTAAAGGACAATGCTTAGCCTTAGTCAGTTTCTTGAAAGAGGGTAGTGCTTAACCTACTTAACTTTCCAAGGACAGTGCTTATCCTTAGAGAATTTTGGATAGAGTAGTGCTTAACTCCATCATGTGTTTGAAATAATGCTTAGTTCAGGTGATTTTGTTAAGAGAGGGTATTGCTTAACACAATTAACTTTTCAAGGGCAATGCTTAGCCTCGAGCAGTTTCTCTCGAAAGAGGGTAGTTCTTAACCCCCTTAACATTCCAAGAACAGTTCTTAGCCTTAGAAAGTTTTGGATAGAGTAGTGCTTAACTATATCGAGTTTCCGAAACAATGCTTAGTTAGGATAATTTTATTGAGAGAGGGTAGTGCTTAACCTAATTAACTTTTCAAGGGCAATTCTTAGCCTCGAGCAGTTTCTCTCGAAAGAGGGTAGTGCTTAACCCACTTAACTTTCCAAGGACAGTGCTTAGCCTTAGAGAGTTTTGGATAGTGTAGTTTTTAACTCTATCGAGTTTCCGAAACAATGCTTAGTTTGAATGATTTTTTTAAGAGAGGGTAATGCTTAACCCAATTAAATTTTCAAGGGCAATGTTTATCCTTGAGAAGTTTCTCTCGAGAGGGTAGTTCTTAACATGTTCCTAATATAGAACAATAATACTTAACTTTATATCTTTTGACGGTGTATAGCATACTCAAGATTTGTACTCGTCACTCTATTCCTGCACTCAAAGAAAAATTATTAGTTTTTTAAAAGGGGAAGGATTGATTCATTTCTCTGCCAACTTTTTATTTAAGTTCTGAGTCCATTGTCTTTATATCACTTTCTTGAGATGCAATCATTGATGAAATTTTTTAGGATTCCTCAAAAATTTCTTCCCCAGTTTCATGGCCTCAATCTTGCTAGCCTTGAATTTGTTGAAATGCTTCTTGATAGAATTTTTGAGACCCTCTCAAATATTTTGCCCCAGTTACATGCTTTAGGAAAATATGAAAATTTCATTATGATAAGACCAAACGCCATAGAAGTGCATACATATCCCCCTTATACGAGAATCAGATCAAACGTAGTTCAAATTACATAGGAGAAATTCATATTGTTCCAAGCAAATGTAAAGATTATAGTAAATCAAATTCTTGAGAGCTTGGAATGGGGAAACAACGTGATATCCCTTCGTTAAAGTCATATAGATTCCAATCATGCTTAATCAATATCAAGATGTGTCCCTATCACATTTATCACCATGGTATTAATCAGTGCTTTAATTTTATCCTATAAAGTACGACATTCTTTTGTGGTGTGGCCTGTCATCCCTGAATGATAAGCACAAACTTTGAAATGATCGATCCATTTTGCACATGTATTTATTATAATTGTAGGAATTGAGGTAATGTAGCCATCAACCCTTAATCTCTTATAAAGTTGGTTTATAGGCTCAGCCAAAGGAGTATACTTTCTTGACAAATTTTTCTAAAACTTAACTCGAGGTCGGGAAAATTGATTGGGTCATAAATTTGTCGGTGGATAAGCTAATGGTTGTTGGATAGTAGTTGGAAGAATTTGTGAGCACGCAGGTTGTGCGAGATAGTTGGTAGGATTATAAGATAGTATAAGGTTGTATGTTGTTGTGGGGAATGAAGGTGCTTGATATATAGGTGTTTGGTATTGAAACGGAGGAGGTGATGTTTGGTTTTTGGGATTTTGTGTAGTCAAGATAGCATTTACTTCCTTCACGTTGTTGTTCACATCAACTTGTGAAGTATTAATCGCTTGCAGTGCCTCCAAATTTGTTATCATGCCATTTTTAATGCCTTTTTTAATTCTTTCGCCCAATTTGATGATGCCAATAAGCTTGTGATCTTTAATAAGCATCATCATTTCATAATATTGTGGCTCTTGGGCACGAATGAAAAATTCCTTCAATTGACTTTCATCCAAAGGAGAACGCACATTAAAAGCTTCATGTTTCCATCTCATTCCATATTCTCGAAACGATTCTTTAGGTTTCTTTTTTAACTTTTGAATGTAAAACCAATCAGGCGCGTTCTCAACATTAAACCCAAATCTTTCTATAAAATCTGTGGCCATGTCGGTCCATTTTGACCATTTCGTTGCATCCTGTGTGACATACCTTGACAAAGCATCTCCAGTGAGACTCCTTATGAATAACTTCACAAGAATCTACTCGTTTTTACCTACTCCTACCAACTTGTCACAGTATAATTTCAAGTAGACTTTTGGACCTCCAGTCCCATTGTACAATTCAAACCTAGGAGATTTGTACCACTCCGGCAGCTCAACATCAGGGTATATGCACAAGTACTCGTAACTTAGTCCGTTCAACCCCTTATTGCCTTCAAGTTGTTCCATATTTCAACCATGGATTGTATAAGGGCGGTATTTTTTGGAGGTTTGGATTTATATTAATAGTGGGTAAATGGAGTCATTTTGTCATAACTCGGATCTAAAGTATGGTTGCTTGGGTCATGAAAATGAGGTATATTTGTGGTAAACGTTGGCGGCATATTATGGACATATGATGTTGTTTTTGAATTTTTGGGGCTTGGTATGTGTTGTATTATGGTGAACAAAAATATGGATATTGGTTATTTTTAGGAAGTGTATATATATGACTTGAATTGTTTGGGGGTTGTGAAATGGGAAGCGATAGTATGGGATGACTTGTGAAGGTGAGATGGGATTTAATAGCAGTGTTACTCTCAACTTGTGGTTCGAGAGGAGCATTCAAAGCAAGGGGTAGATTAGACAAGTTATGGGTTGGTGACAATTCCCCTTGTAGTTGAAGGATTCTTTGTTCTATTTGTAAGATCATCTCATTATGCTCATTTCTAGTATTGTTGTTATCACCCATTTCCCTGTCTTGATGACTAAGCTTTGTGAGAAGGAGATTGAGCCTTTTTCAATTGATGTGATGGGCAGGAAAATGCATGAATCAATCCTTAGGGTGTGGGAGAAAATAAATAATGAAAAATTTAAAAATAGTCAAGTTAGTAAGGTAAAGGTGACATATAGGGAAAGAATAAACATGTTAATAAAATGTTCAGTAATGGACAGAGCCTTATATTTCTGTACCACTCAAAGAAAACGTTAGTTCAAGAGAAACGGTCATTCTATATTTGAATATCGTAGCCTCAATTATAATCTTCCCTTAATATGCTTAGGATTTGGGCTTATTAGCCCAACACTTTGGAAGTGTAACTGAAAGAGAGGGAAAGAAAATGTTTTATTAGATTAATACTGGACCCAAAGTGGGTTGCCTACGTATTCAAATGGAAGTCAGGTCGAACGTAGTTCATGAGTACAAAGAAAGGTAGAGAAAACAGGAAAATGTCCTTAGCTATAAGACGAATAAAAAAAGAACAGTGATGAAAAACAAGAAGGATTTGCACGTCAATTCATGTAATGCATTTTACGCTTCTTTTGTGAATGTCTTTGAAATATTCCTATTGGATCACCTTGAACATGGATTTTGTTTGTAGGGACAGGATCATAGGTTCGAGACCTTATTCTTTTCGATTGATGAAAAGTATTGTATACTGAGTAAGGCCATTGTTGAAAGTTGGGTTGTGTTCAGGGAGCCTCATCTTGAGAACCTTACTGGACAGTGTAGGATTGGACCTGATAAACCTTATTTTAGAAGAAAAAACAGCATGGGTCTCTTCATGATAGTCTTTCATTTGAGGTGTGGAGGGTGATGAATCCTCCTTTTCTCTCTCGGATGGATTCTTCGTTTCATGTTCTAATTTCTTTCTAATAGAAATTAGACTCTCAAAGCTATGACTAACCAGGAAGAACATTTTCTAAAAGTATATTCCATCTAGTGTCTTGAGGAAAATTTGGACCAATTCCTCCCCAGGTACAGAAGGACATATTTTGGAAGCCTCTAGCCTTCATCGCATGATATATTCCTCAAAATATTCATGGGTTGTTCTCTTTATCTCAAGTAATTCCCGCATTATTGGACCAGTATTGATGTTAAACTTGTATTGCCTCACAAAATCTTCGGCCAATTCTTCCCAATTTTACCATTTGTTGAAGTCTTTTTGGGAGAACCATGTGAGAGCCATTCCTGACAAACTTTGAATAAACAATCTCATAAGGAGAGCCTCATTATGCCCTATGCCAATCATTCTGCCACAATAGTCATTCAAATGCGTGATTGGTTCCCCATGCCCATCAAACATGTTGAACTTGGGAACTTTGTATCCTAGAGGCAAGTTAATCCAAGGATGTATACATAATTTCTCATACCTCAGTTCGTAGATACCCCTAGAACATAGTTCATCATTCACCCTTTTCTCTAAGTCACAAAGCCTTTGCCAGCATTCATCTAAATAGATCCTTTCACTTTCAAAAATGTCACGTGCAAAAGAAAATTATTGAGAAGATGTGTGGGTAAGGCAAGGATAAAGAGTCATAGTGTTTTGCCTTGGGCGATGAGAAGAAGGACTGAAAGCTTTATTGAGCATATTTGTCATATTGTAGATTTAATTGACATCGGTGTTCAAATGCTAGACAACCTTTAACTAAAATAAACAAACTCAAACGAAAGTTACTGCATAGCACATGTAAGCTCAAAACATAATAAATATAAAACAAGAAGCATTCTAGGATGAAGACTTAAGACTTTATAAGTGATCTAGGCGTATGGATTTAAGATCCTAATGCATGAAATAGGATAGTGTTAAAATATGATGTCGAATTTGCAATTGCAATTGTAAAGAAGATGAAAATATAGGGAATGAACAAGGTCGACTTTTGTTGAACATCAGATTTGTTGATTCACATCATATTGTTGATTCATCCAACTTCGTACAGAAAAATGATAAATCAGGGGAAAAGAAAGTTTTATTATGGTGAGACCGAGCTCATTAAATGAGTGCCTACGTATCCACTAGGGAATCAGGTC
This sequence comes from Capsicum pubescens, assembly GCA_030864215.1. NCBI lineage: Eukaryota > Viridiplantae > Streptophyta > Magnoliopsida > Solanales > Solanaceae > Capsicum > Capsicum pubescens. The sequence goes on from CM061546.1 coordinate 78,420,340, forward strand.
GATCATAGTTCAAATTACATAGGCAAGGAAAACATAAAAAGAAACTGCAAATTATAAAACTTGAAGGAATTTCAAATGTTTGGAAGTCTGGAGTAGAGAATCAATATTATCTTCTTCAGCAATGTCAACAAGTGTTAGTTAAGCTTGAGAAATCAACTAACATCATAAGTTGACCCCATCATATTTATCACTTTGGCGTCAATCAAATTTTGGATCATGTTCTTCAAGGAAAAGCACATCTTAGTAGGATGTACATTCACCCCAGAGTGATAGGAGAAAATTTGATCAGGATGATACCGTCGAGACTTAGGATCACAAGGTACGGAAGCAATGGGCATGATATAGCCTTCTTTCTTGAGTCGTTCATACAATTGTTCTATGGGTTCATTTAGAGGAGTGTATTATTTCGGTGAATCTTATTTAAGCTTATGTTGAGATTTGGTGGATTTGTTGATTTGTGGGTAGGTTTTGATAAGAAACTAGAATGTAGTTTGGTTTTGAAGAAGTGAATGGATGTGGGTACCAAACATCTTGAGTAGGATGTTATGTGAAGGACTGAGGATAATAGGCTTGGACATGATTGGATGTTGGGATGATTTCTGGAGCTAAGTACCATATCAGTTGAGGTTGGGGTACGTTTTCTTCTGGCTTTGAAAGTTTTGATGTCTCATTGATGATTGTCTTACCCTTGTCTATGGATTGTGGCTTAACCAAATTTTCCTCGACTGTGAGCTTCCTTTTTAGCTTATTGTCAAACAACCTAACAAAGTCCGTTGCCAAATGGTCCCAAGAGACCCACTTGCTAGTATCATTTTTGACATACCACATCAATGTTTGAACCTTGAGTGAACTAACGAAGAGTTTCATCTTCAGGCTATAATTTTGTCCTATAACTTCTAGTTTGTCAAGGTACGCCTTCAAATGGGAATGGGGGTTTCCTGACCCATCATATAATGGAAAGTTAAAACCCTCAATTTTCTCCTTGTCTTCTTCCCTTGATTTGGATGGCTTATTCATTTTAGGCTGTTCAGATGATCCTACCTCATGGTTAGGAACCTATCCTTCCATCTCCTTGTCCTCACTCGTATTAGTCAACTCAATAAGTGCTTTTAGTAATGCAATTGAAACTAACTTGTGGACCTATGTGTATCACTATCAAGCATAGGTGAAGTTGTCAATATAGGAGACTTCCGTGGTGTAGATGGGAGGGTTAAAGTCTGCTTTAGGTAGCAGCTCTGGAAAACCTGGTGGCATCTCAACTTAGCCTCTAATATCAGTCATTATTCACCAAATTAGCTCTATTCTTCTTCCTAACATTCTGATGCTCGAAATGACTCTGTTTTGATGCAGATCCAGGCCCTCGTGCTCAGCTTCGCTATTGAAAAGATTGATAAGCATCACTTGACTGGCCATTTTTGATGTTTAACTTTAGTCAACCTTAGAAGAAAGGACCTACTATTAGAAACAAAGAGTACGTATGAGAGTCTAAAATAAATATCCTACTCATTTAAAAATAATGAGTTATGTTTATTCAAAGTGGATAGAAGTTATGAGAGCTCTATGTAACTTAGAGATTGTGAAAGCTAGGGTACGACATGAATATGATGATGTCCAAGAATTGTGGAAGGATAATAATATGTAAACATTATAAGCATTAGAAAAGGGATGTCCTAAATAACAAGTTGAACTAAGAGATTGTAAACGGGACTAGAATCGCCTTATCCTAGTAAGAGTTGAACCTAGGGATGATTAATATACTAACAGATGAGTTTGGAGGATAAAGATAAAGGGAAGTATTGAATAGGCCCTAAGAGTGTATTGTAGGGTCCAAACATGATAAGAATTTTAAGGGTAAAGAGCTCTAAAGTGAGGAACACTAAATGTAAGGAGTAACTAACAACAAGATAGGTACATGTCAATACATACATAGAAATGCAATACTTAGAAAGTAATTATGAGTCCCTTTCAGGTCATGAACCTCTTTGGACTTTGAATGAGACTAGCATTCAATGTATCAAGGATGCCAAGGCATCCTACGTTGAACGGGATACATATTCCTTAATAAAATAAATATGTAGCCAAGATCTAAAGGACAAGAGTGGGTTTGTGACATGGTTCCCTCAAGTGGACAACTCGAGAGTGTGAAAGCTTGTGGCTATCAACGCACCGCTGATCGACCAATCCACAAGGCATTTCCTAAAGAATGTTTTAAGAAAGAATGTCCGTGCAACCACGCAATCGTTCATAAAAAAAATAAAGGAAGTTCCAAGTAGAGGAAAGTATGAGAGGGATGCCAATTATATAAAGTGGTAATATGAAGCACATAACAAAAGTAACATGCTAAGAAATACACACATAATCAAACATGATAACACATAAGAAATAAAAAGAGAAAAGGGGAAGGGATAGACATGGAGAAATGTAAATAATACATAAAGGAAAAGGAGAAGAGACTAACATATAACAATAAATCGCATTATAAACAACAAGAGAGAAAACAATCACGAAAAATAAAACAAAGAACGTGAAGGAATCCCACATAAAACACAAACTCGTAATGGTTAGAACCTAAGATTCTCAGTAGAGTCGACATTTTGTCGCGCCCTATTTTTTCACCTGAAAAGTAGGATTCGACGTGACTACTCTTTTTGGGAATATTTATGTAACCCCCCGGATCTGGTACCCGAAATGCTACATGGTGCTCATGACCCAAAAAACCACAAGCTAACCTATGACTTATATCTGTACCTATATACTGCATAATATACTATATTATTGCAGAAACATGAACTGAAAGGCCATAAGGTTCAAGACTGTAACATAACTGATAAATATATAACATCTGAATGGGGTATGAAATACCCAAAACAAAACTAAAATAACATGAAAGTCTAAACATGATAGTCTAAAAAGCCTCTAACAGACTGAACTGTCTGAATGAGAAGTTGATGGGACATATCCCCAAATAACTCCAACTAATAAATTACTTAATGAGATAATAAATAAATGATTATGTCCTCGAAAGATGAGGACTCACTTCTAACTCTGACTATTGAGACTGGAATGCTACTGATGCTCTAGATCTCGTGCTTCTGAAACTATGGTATAAGACACCATAGCACAAATGCATCAGTACTTTGAATGTACTGGTATGCATAAAAGGTAGAAAGAATGCATGGGGTTCATATGCATGAACAATACTGGTTAACTGACTAATATGAATGTGAGAATACATGCATGAATACGTAGTAACTATATCTGAGATCGTGATAACATGAATTTACTGATAACTCACATAACTGATAACTAAATTCTGATGACTAATATAACTGATGACATGAGTGACTGTAGCTGATAGTCCTGAATCTGATGGAACTAGTTGAGTTTCGTACTGTATCTGAGTTGACTGTATCTGAAAGTCTTGAATTCTGTAGAATTATCTAAGTTCTGTTACTGAGACTGAATAACTGTATCTGACAGTCCTGATTCTCTAACTAAAACTATGGGAAGTAGTTATCTAACCGACATGCCCCTAATATGCCATTATGGCTGAGTTGGGGTCCAATCTGTAACCCCAGTTGGAAGGGTGTCAATACCACGCCACTGGTAAGGACAAGCTGTGAGTGACCCTCATCTGACAGTGTCCCTTAAAGAGAATGGTGGGGCCCTCATCTGACAGTGCTTATCCACCTCATCAACCCTCATCTGATAGTGTTGATGTCTCAACCTATGCTGGCTATATAGTTCTGGATTGCATGGATGACTTCTAAGAATCACACCCACATCTGACAGTGTGTGTTCCCATCCTTGGGTTCACTCGGTGCTAATTTCTACTCCCATCTGAATGGACACTGAACATGGATTACTGAACTAGACTGAATTACTGAGTTCCATTGACTGACGGAATAATACTGATATTACTGTATTACTGAGTTTTCCTGAGTCACATGACTGACTGAGTTCTATCGATCATGGGTTGACTGAGGATATTGTGAAAACATGACACTAAAGCTAGGCACACAACTATATTTTTTTTGGGTACAAGTACCCCCAGGACTCGAAGGAAGGAAACTGACAAGGCATTACATTCTTGAATACATGACTTACATCAACAATATATAATCCATTGGCTAAGAACTTTCATCAAACACTTGACATACATAACTTATACATGAATGGGGATTTCATAATATCATACTAGTATGACATTTTTCCTTCACATAGGTATTTAATGAAACATATGGGGAGCATGCTTTGGTTATACAATCATTAACACATGTAATAATCAAGGATACATCAATCAACTTGTAAAGTGAAGGGGGTTTATCATGATTATTATGCAAATCATTACATACTAGGGTCAATCATTGGAATATGTAATTTAAAACATGAATCAAAACCACACAACATCATGAACATGAATTTCAATTCAATTTGAATCATGAACATTCACAAATACCCAAATCTTGGTTTTTAAAAAGAGAATCTTGAGCTTCATGGGTGAGAGAGACCCATGAATCAACACATAAGATACCTTAGTTCTTGATTTAGCAAAGATTGATGGAGAGACTTTCTTGAAATTGAATCCCCAACGGAAATCCTAACTTGTTCTTGAGAGAAAATTGAGATAAACTAGTATATTTTAGGTTCCAAATAGATAAATCTCGTGTTAAAGGGATTAAATAGGGGTGGGAAATTGACCCTTTTAAACCTGGACGCATCTTTTAATTTCAGTGAAATTTTCCCAAATTGGACCCGTAGCGCGACACGGCGCCACTGGAATTTGACAACTGGGAAATTGAGGAATGGCGCGATGCGGAGCCAAGGAGTTTCCACTTCATTTGCGACCTGGAAGTTTGGCGCGACACGCCATTATCGCATACCCCTACTATAATTTGACAATTGCCATTTTCTCTTGTGGCACGACGCGCTACTAACTAATATGGCGTTGTTTTATGATGGGAACTTGAAATATTCATAACTTCTTACCCGGTTATTGGATTTAGGAGAATTTTATATCAATGGAAAGCTTATTGATTTTTCCACATGAAAAAAAGTGAAAATCTTGAAAATTCTTCATGGAATAAACATCATTCATTTTAGAAGCTAACACTTGACATTCTTGGGACAAAAAAATTTAGTTAGGAAACTTTGGGGTATTACAATTTAAGAGATGTGAAGAGTCACCACTAATATGTGAGCAGATGATAACACATTTGAGGCTTTTAGCTAAGAATAATTGCAAAGTCTTAAGCAACTTCTGTCATTTTTGATTGTTTTCTATTTGATATTGCAGTAAAAGTCAAGATGCAAGAGAACTAATAATAATGGAAGTAAAAGAGTTGATTTCTGAGCAAGTAGAGAGGAAAGTATAGCTGACGAATTGTCTAATAAGTCGTCATCCTTGTGATAAGCTATCAGTCATCCTTAGACAGAGAATGAGCTTCAGCTAGAATTCATGACGACATCTATTATAGGCCGTCAGAAGTGTGATAAGCTATCAGGCTCGTTGTTAGCCTTAGAAAGAGAATGAGCTTCAGATGGAATTCACCATGACATCTATGATAGGACATCATAAGTGTGATAAGCCATCAGGCTCGTCGATAGGCTTAGGCAGGGAATGGGATTTGAAATAAAGAAGCAACGATAATTCTGATAAGTTGTCATAGGTCTGATAAGCCATCACGTCTCATTGTCAACCTAAGGCAGAGACTGCCAAAAGTAAAGAGGAGCTGACTACATTCCTGATAAGTCATCAGACTCCTGATAAGCCATCACACACGTCGTCAGCTGTCTGAGAAAATACTGTGATCTATGATTTTGTTTCCATAATTAGGCTGAAGTATTTAAAGCATATGTTAGGGTTTTCAAATCAGAGAATGATTGGGGAACTGATGTTTGGAGAATATCTTCTCTCTAGTTTTCTGACTTGAACTTTATAATTATTTTTGGAGAGATTATTAAAATTGTTTTGGGATTTTCTACAATGAATCAAATCTGATAAACACTTGTTGCTATTCATCTTGCTATAAGTTCATATATCAAACTATAAATTCAACTTTTTGTCTTGATTATTTTATTATGAGTAGCTAAATTCCCTTAACCCGAGTCGTGGGATCTATGGGTTTGGATTTGTAACGTAACTAAGTGTTCAAGATTCTAACGGTGGTAGAAACTTCTTGTTAATTCTATTATTTTATACTCTGACTATTGGTTGCAAAAAATAGGCCTTACTTACTGGTGATTTGCTTGAGATAAGAAATCAACCCTAGTAAGAAGTGAATTATCAACAGGGACTTGGAAACATCAAACTTTCATTTAATAATTAATGCTGTAACAAGATTAATTAACTTGAGATAACATCCTGTTATGAAATCTAAATTCCCTAAGTTCGAGAGAATTAGGTGGTTAAATGTCTAAATAGGTTGAGAAACATTTAGACATAACTTCGACAAGGATAGTCTGCTGTTCCTACCTACCACAAGAATCTTGAACCGTTACTAGCGTCTGTCAAATCCCAACACCCATAGTGAACATAACTCTGGTTTTGCTTATCATATTGATTTCAAATACTGAATTGAGAAGTAATTATTTGTTACCTTTCCAAAAACTCCCATTCACAGGAAACTGATAATTATTAGTTGATTAACCTGCAGATAACTCAAATTCACACCATATTCCCTGTGGGATTCGACCCTAACCTAGTTTGGTTATATATTGACAACGATTGCTTACATTCTCGTAAGAGAGGTGTAGTTTAAGTGTTATCTAAAATAATGCCGTTGCCGGGGAATACGGTTGTAAATTGAAGTTGTGTGCTCTAATTGACTGTTAGTTAAGTTTTCTAGTTTTATGTTTATTTGTTGTTTTTGTTTAGTGCAAGAATTTTGTGGTGCATGCCAAGAACCAGAAGTTTCGGAGAACCATTATTACCATTTAATCTAGAACCGCAACTAATCGGCAGAATGATAGACCAACAAGAAACTGACAGGTTAGCAGCCTTAGCTAGAGCTCAGGTGAATGTGCAGAATGATGGTCAACAAGTACGGTATCCAAATCGTATGGATGATGACTTGGGAGATGAGGAGTTGCTAAACCCTGATAACCTAAGGCGTGTAGAGCAAATAGCTGCACCAGTACATCATAATGCTAACAGGAACCGTTCGTTTCAAGGCAGAAAAGATCACCAGCCGGTCCAGTATGAACTCAATGGTGATGATGAAGGAATGGATGAAGTAGGTGCAACGGGTGCAATTATTCCTCCACCGTTAGCATCTGGGGAGAAATTCAACATTATGAGTACTATGATTCAACTCCTTAATCTAAAGGGGTTGTTTGGTGGCCTTACTGGGGATGATCCAAACTTGCATCTGGTGAACTTTGTTACCATTTGTAAATCTTTTGATAACCCAGGAGTGGGTCAGAATGCTATCCGTTTGAGATTGTTTCTGTTGTCTCTGTTTGGGGAGGCAACATTGTGGCTTAATGAGATGACACCCGATTCTATAACTAACTGGAGAAAGTTAAAAGGAGCTTTCCTAGAAAGTTTCATTCCACCTTCCAGGAGGGTACAGTTGAGGGATGAGATCAACAACTTTAGACAGCTCCTAACTAAAGCCTTGCATAAAACCTGGGAGAGATTCAACATGACGGACATACACTTGATGGAGACTTTGTACAGGGATATTAACTCTGTGACAAAACCGATTGTAGATAATACTACTGGTGGTTCATTTGTTGATCTTACATTCCTAGAGACTTCAAAAATGCTTGAGAGAATGACCAAACAGAGTCGGGCATGGCATACCAGGGACTCTTTGGTAGTAAGCCCCACTGTTTCGTTGGTATGACTGCGGAACAATGCAGAAGAGATGAGGAGCTTTATCAAGACATTGATCACCTAAAAATGTAGATGGACTTGCTAACCAAGCATTTACTATTAGGTAAAACTGAGAAAGTGATGGTTGTGGGATCGCAGAGCAAAGTGGAGTCTGAATCAGAAGAAGAGGCGAACTATGTAAATAATCAGGGGGGATTCCGAGGTAATATCCAAGGAAATCAAGGTCGGACTTATTATGACAAGGCTAGATATAAGAACCAGGAGCAAGGTAACTAGAGGAGTAATAATGATAGGAGCGGGTTATATGTCCATTTTGGAAATCGTGAGGCTGCTACAATAAGTTCTAAAAAGATGTACGTGGAGGACCTGATGGTTAAATTATTAAAGGGAGTGGATGCTACCAACTCAGGGGCGACTACCATAAAGATCGATTTGTTCTCTATGAGTCAGTTGGTAAATTTGCACTCTACTTCGATCAAACAGCTGGAACAACAAATGAGCCAACTCTCTGCAGCGCTGAACCAGAGGAAGAGTGGAATGTTACCTAGTGATACAGTTCAGAATCCATGGAATGATGGCTCATGTATAGCGATTACAACTAGAAGTTGTAAGATATTACCTGGCCTTTCTTTGGGAAAAAGTGGAGTTGAAGATGTGACTGAAGCAGATGACAAACTCGAAGAAGAATGTCCAGTGGAATCTGGGAAGCTGGATGGTTCTGATGATGCTTCGAAATAAGAAAAGCAGAAGGAAAATGAAGTAGTGGTGAAAACTCTCCCAAGACCACCACCTCCCTTTCCTCAAAGATTGAATAAGAATGTTGAAGACACAAAATTTAGTAAATTCATGGCAATGTTGAAGTAGTTAACGATAAATGTGCCTTTGGTAGAGGCACTCGAGTAAATGCCAGGGTATGTTAAATTCATGAAGGAACGTGTGATGAAGAAAAGAGTGGTGAGCTAAGAAGTGGAGGATAATATCCACCATTGTAATAGTATTTCTACACAATCCTTAGTGTAGAAGAAGGCCGACCCTAGAGCATTTAATATTCCATGTACAACCGGGTCTCTCAATTTTGCTAAGGCCCTATGTGATCTGGGGGTAATCATAATTCTGATGCCGCTAGCTGTGTATAAAAATCTAGGTTTGTGGTATCCTACCCCAACAAACATGCGGTTGGTGATAGTGAATAAGTCTGTAAAGCGGCCAGTAGGAATATCACATGATTTATTAGTAAAGGTGGTCGACTTTAAACTTCTTGCTAATTTTGTAGTCCTAGACTGTGAGGTGGATTTTGAAGTACCCATCATTTTGGGTAGACCACTTCTTACTACTGGGAGAGTAGTCGTGGACATGGAGCTGAATGAGCTGAAGTTCTGGTTCAATGATAAAAAAGCAAGATTCGAAATGCACTCATCCATGACACAGCAAAAGGAGATGAGTGTCTTCTCAATCGTGGATATGTTTTATAAAGATGGGAAAGAGGTATCAGCATGGTGTCTTGATGAAGTCTGAGTAGTCAAGATAACCTAGTCATGTCGCGATATTAAATCAGGCGCTATTGGGAGGCAACCCAAAATTTTTATGTTTAAACGCAAGTTGTTTTAATTTATTTAGAGAGGAAGCATAATGAACTGAAGAGGTATACAGGGGTCTAGGTAAAAATTGATGAAGTCAGCCAAGGGACCCCGACGACAGATGTGACGAGTTATCACAATTGTGATAAGCCGTCATATATGTCGTCAGAAAATCCAAAAGAAGGCAACACTCTGCCTAAGGTTGACGACATGTGTAATGACTTATCGGACACCTGATAATCCCTCAGGTAATCTTGGGCCCAAATACTAAGAAATTCAACCCGGCCTATAATCAAACCTTTTCACCTTCCCGCGTATCTCCTTTCTTTTCTTTAAGTTTTATTTCCTTCCATATTTAGTTTATTTACTTACTCTTTTCAAAATTTAATTCCTAAGTAAAACAAGAAAAATATTCTGCCGTGTGAAGTGTGGGTTTGAAATCAAGATCAAGAAGTCTTCTTTCATCTACTACTTCCTCTCATTCGCGTAACCAAGTGAAGTTGCCTATCAGGTATGCTCATAACTTAACTCTCCTCTTTATTAGGTAAGAGATGCAACTGAGGTAACTTTTAGTTTCAAAGGGATTGGGGAAATCTTAACTTGCCATTTTGTGAAAAATAGAATCTAGGGTGTACAGTGTTGCATTCTGCGTAAAAACCTAGGGCTTGGCTCAAGAGCGCAACTTCATGTGATTTTAAGAAGAAAGTGGATTGATAATCAAGACTAATACTGAGTTGGAGGTTGTATTCTGAGATGGCGACGTATTTGATAAGCTATCACATTTGTGATAGCTTATCAGACTATGTCATCATACGTTGAGAAAAATAAACCTATTCTATTTAAGGATGACGACACGAATGATAAGTTATCATATTTGTGACGACTTATCAGAACATATCGTCATAACTTTGATTTGATATAATTGTGAACCTCTTTTGAGGGATACATAATTATAATGACTAAACTTTATAAGATGGATGATCATGAGTGCTAAATGAGTGATTTATTTCTCTACAGGTCTTATAATGGCACCCAAAGGAAAAAGCCCCAAACCTACAAAGAAAGTGACAAAAAAGAGTATACCTGGGAGACTCTTCAATGAGGAATTCGATTATAAGGAGGAGGAACCACTGCTCAGGAAGAAAATAAAAAAGAAAAGACCAAAAAAGCCTTCACCACATCCACCAGTTGAGGTGGAGGAGAGTGAAGAAAGTGTTAATGAAGCAACAACACCATATGACAATACAGCTTCTGAGCAGACAATTTTTGAGCAGCCTGAGTCTGAGCATTCTGAGTTTGGGGAGCCTGAGTCAGAGCATGCTAAATCTGAGCAACCTAAATCAGAGGGACCATCATCCGAGTCCCCTTCTACTTAAGAACAGGATGATGAAGAATCTCTGATTCGGGAAACTCTGGTTAAATGCAAGAACCCCAAGGTCCGAGACAGTGCTAGGTGGAAAATTCCCAAGGCACAAAAAATCTTCTATAATGGGCTTCTCAGAACTAAAAGAAGGACCATTAAAAGGCCAATCTTTTAAGAAACGAAGATCATCACCACTGGGTTAAGCAGATATCCTAAAATAGAGAAGAAATTCTGAGACTACGACTTGGGATGGACCGTGAAAGGAGGAAGCTCATTTTTCCCTACACTAGTTTTGGAGTTCTATGCAAACTATCAGGCTCGATTGGAGAACATATGCAAAGAAGGGGAGAAATCAGCAGATCAACCCTTGTTGGATAAAAATCCATTGCGGTGTGTGATGGTGGATCTCTTAGAAACAACAATCAACAGATTTTTTCATGGACCCTAATTCACTCCTCAGTCCACTTCACCTACATTCTACACTTCTTTGAAGCATCGTGCAAATCAATGGTCTTGGTTACCCACCCTCATAGCTGAAGGAAAACCTGAATGGCTGACCAACCCGAATGAAAGGATTTTCAAGGCCTCCCTAACTCAAGAGGCAAGGTTCTAGTGGGTGTAGTGCATACCCATTTGATGCCTACTGAGGGAGATAACATCCTTGGAGATGATAGAGAAATACTGGTCGTAAGTATTTTGGCTAAACTCAACTTGAACTTCAGAGAAATCATTACTGAGAAGATAAAAATTTGGGTCTCAAGGCCCAACATAGCATATCCTTTCCCTTGTCTAATTATGAAGTTGTGTAAAGTAGCCAATGTACCTAAGGTTGCAGGGATAGACGACGAACTTCCTGCAAAGAAGACCCATAACCCCATCCGATATGATAAAAATTAGATGAGGCTAACACTTGACAGAGGAGCAGGGGTTGTAATAGATCCACCAGTTACAGATACCAGCTCAACACCTAATGTAGAGGTGCTTGATTCTAAAGATGCACCACAGACATTCACAGCACTAGCAGACTCAGTGCCTAGAAATGAAATAAATCCTTTAGCTGCTGTGTTTACCATAAAATTTTCCTTCAACCCAATGAATTTTAGGAGAGTGGAAAAATAAGCTAAGTGGTGTGAGTCTCAGCTACAAATTTTTGCCAAGTAATTTGCCTCTGCGGTAGATAAGAGGATTAGGGTTGAACTTGAGCCCTTCCGAGCCTTGACTGGTCAGATTGATGAGTTAGAAAACCATTTCAAGAGATGGTTAAGAGAAATATCGGGCTCAGACCTTGCATAATTTAGATCAACCCTGGACAAGGTAAAGGCGAATATTGGAGTATTACAGCAGCATCAACTTATGGTGTTGGCAGACCCGACTGTTGATAAGTTTGAGGGTAAAATCCTATTGCTTGATCTCACGGGGGAACCAATAAAGAAAATGAATAAGAAGGGTAAGAAAAAGATAAAGGGTAAGAGAGAAAGTCCTGATAGCAATGAAGAAAGAAAAACAGAGAAGAGGGCGATAAATAAGGCTGAAAAAAGGAGATGAAAAAGGCAATGATCGAGTCCCTAGCTGATAATGAGGAATGGGAGGAGGCCCTGTGAGCGAGAGCCGTAGGTGCCTCAACTAGTAGGACTCCAACAACTGCTAGGCCAGAAGTGTCAGAATAGAGGGATGCTCCCAATGGATATAAAGCAGCTGAGGATGCAACAGCAAAGTTAGGGACCCATGATTCCCGTGCTTGATCTACTCTAGGTATACCCTAACCCTTAGTTCAGTTTTTCTTCGATTTTAAGTTGAGGGTGTAGGGTGAGTTGTTGTTGTAATGTTTTGTAGTTGACTAGGAGAAATACAAGTACATAAGGCAGTTAATGTGGTTTTGTTATTTTGTGAACACCTCTCAAATGGTTTGATTGTTTACTGTGTGATTTGCATCTAATTGTGACCACTGTGCATCTTGTTATGGTATCAGTTCTAGTGACTTGATAATCATTGCTAAAAAATTGCATAAACTGGATAAGTAGTAACTTGTGATATACTTGTGTGCCATATGTGTATGAGATCTTACTTAGTTCCATTTGTATGTTAAATCCAGAACTTGCCCAGTTAGTCTTACCTAGATTGAAGGATAGAGGTTAGGAAAGGATCATAGGGCATTTTAATATTAGCCATTTTTATCCTAAATGACCTTCCCTATATGCATAATATCCCTTGATCCCTATTTTAAGCCTGAATAGCCTATTTTTTTTTATGATACCTATACTATCTTATTTATATCATAATAAACCTGTTTTGGCCCTGGTCCTCCTTAGTCACTGTGCACCTTGACTTAGGCAAATAGCCTAAGTTGAGGGTGGCTATTATAGGGGTACGTGATGTAAAATGAGTATAAAGAAAGGTAGAATAAAAGAAAAGAATAAAAAGATGGGTGCGGTGAAAAAGAACAAGAAAAGAAAAGTTGTGAAAAAAGAAGAAGTGATTGTAGAAAAGACCGCACCCATCCTGAATATGTGTGATCAAGAGAAGAGAAGAATAGAAAAAAGTTAATAAGTGAGACCCTAGAAGCTAGTGTAGTTTCAAGGAGGCTTAGTCACTTTAAATATCATCGAGTAACATACCAGCCCCTAGCCTACATTACAAGCCAAAGAGAAGACCTATAGTGATCCTAGCTGACCTATCTGAAAATCATGGTAATGAAAATAAGGGCAAGCCTATGGTATTTGGCATACATTGATAGGAACTTCATTCTGATAGTGAGTGTATTTTGGTTGTCCCCACGGTTACATATGTGATGTCTGATATAAGTGGAGTGGGACTTTTTTGTAGTGAGGGCACACTGGTTACGTTACTAGTTGCTAACTTGTTTGGATAGTATAATATTGGTACATGCATGGTTGTTGTTGCTGAATTGATGTCATATCTTGATTCCTGGGTGTCACATTGTTGTTCTTCACTAATATGCACAATTGTTGTTTTAAAATTAATTGACCTTGGAGATGGTGAAGATGTTTTGAGATAATATGGATGGTTGACTGCCGAATGTACTCTGTATCCTCTTGTTGTGTTTTAGTTGCTTTAGAACAAGCAATTGTTTTAAGTTGAGGGTGTTGATGTGTGAGCAAATGCTAACACATTTGAGGTTTTTAACTAAGAATAATTGCAAAGTCTTAAGTAACTTTTGTCCTTTTTTATTGTTTTTTGTTTGATACTGCAGTAAAAGTCAAGATGCAAGAGAACTAGCAATAATGGAAGTAAAAGAGTTGATTTCAGAGCAAGTAGAGAGGGAAGTATAGATGACGACTTGTCTGATAAGTCCTCAGCCTTGTGATAAGCTATCGGAGTTGCCGTCATCCTTAGACAGAGAATAACCTTCAGGTGAAATTTGTGACGACATCTGTGATAGGCCGTCAGAAGTGTGATAAGCCGTCAATCTCATCATTAGACTTAGACAAAGAATGAGCTTCAGCTGGAATTCGTGATGACATCTGCGATAGGCCGTTTGAAGTGTGATAAGCCGTCAGGCTCGTCGTTAGCCTTAGACAGAGAATAAACTTCAGATGGAATTCATAACGACATTTGTGATAGACCGTCAGAAGTATGATAAGCCATCAGGCTCATCGTTAGGCTTAGGCAGGGAATGGGATTTGAAGTGAAGAAGTTACGTCAATTCTGATAAGTCATTATCACATGTCTGATAAGCCGTCATGTCTCATCGTCAACCTAAGGCAGTGATTGTCAAAAGTGAAGGGGAGTTGACGACATTTCTGATTAGTCGTCAGACTCCTAATAAGCTGTCACACACGTCGTCGCCTGTACGAGAAAATTCTGTGATCTATAATTTTTTTTTCATAATTAGGATGAAGTATTTAAAGCATATGTTAGGGTTTTCTAATCAGAGAATGACTGACAAACTACTTTTGGAGAATATCTTCTCTCTTGTTTTCTGACTTGAACGTTACAATTTTTTTTGGAGAGATTATTACAATTGTTTTGGGATTTTCTATTGTGAATCAAATTTGAGAAACACTTGTTTCTATTCATCTTTCTGTAAGTTCATATATCAAACACTAAATTCAACTTGTTGTCTTGATTATTTTATTATGAGTAGCTAAATTTACTTAACCCAAGTTATAGGATCTATGGGTTTGGGTTTGTAATGTAACTAAGTGTTCAAGATTCTAATGGTGGTAGAAACTTCTTGTTAATTCCATTATTTTATACTCTGACTATTGGTTTCAAACAATAGGCCTTGC
Source organism: Capsicum pubescens (assembly GCA_030864215.1). Classification (NCBI taxonomy): domain Eukaryota; kingdom Viridiplantae; phylum Streptophyta; class Magnoliopsida; order Solanales; family Solanaceae; genus Capsicum; species Capsicum pubescens. Next base: position 78,435,370 of record CM061546.1, read on the forward strand.
TTACTGGTGATTGGTTTGAGATAAGAAATCAACCCTAGTAAGAAATGAATTATCAACAGGGACTTAGAAGCATCAAACTTTCATTTAATAATTAATGTTGTAACAAGATTAATTAACTTGAGATAACATCCTATTATGAAATATAAAATCCCTAAGTTCGAGAGAATTAGGTGGTTAAATGTCTAAATAGGTTGAGAAACATTAAGACATAACTTCGACAAGGATAGTCTGTTATTCCTACCTACCACAAGAATCTTGAACCATTACTAGCGTTTGTCAAATCCCAACACCCATAGTGAACATAACTCTGGTTTTCCTTATCATATTGATTTCAAACACTGAATTGAGAATTAATTATTTGTTACATTTTCCAAAAAACCCCATTCACAGGAAACTGATAACTATCAGTTGATTAACCTGCAGATAACTCAAATTCACACCATATTCCTTGTGGGATTTGACCCCAACCTAGTTGGGTTATATATTCACAACGATCGCTTACATTCTCGTCAGAGAGGTATAGTTTGAGTGTTATCAGGCACCTAACGTATTAAGGTGCGTTAGGGCACCGGTCTAGGCTACTACAGACCTATTTTGTTGTTTAGTCTTAGTTCACCAGAGATTCAGGTAAGGGTTCAAATTACCTCAAAAGGAAGGTGTTAGGCACCTTTTGAGGTCCACAAAGGTTGTTTCCAACCGAATTCATATTTTACGTGGGGATTCTATGTGATCAAATAAAGATTGCTTATTTTAAATATTAACAAAGTGATAAAGTAATTACTAAACAAACACATGTTATTTTATCATTTCTATTAATTATCTAAGTGATAAAGTCATAAAGAATGTAAATAAGACAAGCGAGGAGATAGAAAATGATACAAGTTATAATAAAAAGGGAAATTCTTGTATAATAAACTAACTACTCCAAATAAATAAACATGTACGGTAAATAAAAGAAAAATAAATTCGAGGAAAAACAAAGGAAAAGTTTTTGGTTTCATTCGAATCAGAACCCCAACTTGTTTAATCCTTATCCGGCCCACTAGCCAAATTCTTAAACAAGTAACAATGTCAAATGTTGTGTAATGTCTCTAGAGATCATCACTTCCGAATGACTACACATCCCACCCCACCTAATTTGGTTGTTAAGTCTAAAGACATTCTAAGACAAGGATAAAACTAACGTTTTAGAAATACCTATTGTCCCACCTATCGTCCAAGAGGCATTGGATTTTGCTATTTAGAATTTGTGGTCTAGACAAAACAAAGTTATATTTTCCTAAGACTCAAAGCGCATAACACATTTGACATCACTTAACACATAATGATCCCAAGTTAACCTCTTAGTTGTTAAAGAGTTGATTAATGTGATTAACATGCAAAGATAAATAATTATTTGTTTTGATGTCATTAACCTATAGGCATGATATCTAAGTGTTCAACAATTGTTAGCATGACAAAATATATCTATTGTTCTTGTCAAAAAATTATGTTGTAAAATTTTTAAAAGGGCATTTTGAAGCAAATATGATAGAATAAGAACGCTAATATACGCATAAGGTCTAAGTGGAACGTAATTGTTAGTTGATGAAAAGTAATTGTCAAATCATTAAAAATAATGTTGTAAAGTTGTTAAAACTGAGTATGTCAAGATAAAGTAAATATGTTAAAGCGTGATGCCCATTAATTTTGTTATGTGAAGCATATTGTAAAAAAAATGTTGGAACTTAGTTTTAGGACACTAGAAAAACATGTTTGCTTGCTAAAATAATTTACAAAAAAACTACTAGAAGTTCATTTTATTCAATATGCTAAAAAAGTCATTTTTATTTCTTAAAGTGCTGAAAATTATTTTTAAAAAATGCAGAAATATCAATACAAGTGTAGGAGATTACACGTTGAAAATTATTATTATGCTGAAAATGCATAGAAAAGCAAATAAAAATGCTGAAGATTGATTTTATATTTTATTAACATGCCCCAAAATAATTTTCTCATGTCGAAAGTCTATTAAGGATGCAATTTCCAAGTGGTAAAATGAATTTATTATTAATCCTAAGGATTTGCTTGAGTGATTCACGTAAGCACATAAAAGCACATAAATGCATAAACCTAAGTTATGTTGCCTACATGATTCATAGAGCACGTAAATCCCTGCCACTATGCAGTCCCCAATTATTACTATTACAATAAAATAGCATTTATACAACATTACAGGCCAATATAAAGAGAAGGAAACAACTGAACTAGAAAGGAATAATGTAGTCCCTTCCAAACCCTTCGGGCGACTCTTCAAATCCCAACCTGTTAAACACAATAAAAACAACATGGCAAATACAAAGAGACAAACAAGAGCATTGTGGCATGATTTCGTGGATAAAAATAACCCAACAATGGCATAGCAAACAAAATACAGAACAATTCCTGTGGACATGCTTTCTATCATCACTTAAGTGTAAATGAAAGTGTGGAGATAAAGACTTACCGGTTGACGATAATAAGCAATAATAAGAAAACCAGTTAGAGAAAAGTTCAAGAAAATTTTCTTGGAAGAATAAAGATCGATCAAGACCAATGCTCCAAAAAATAAGTAAAACTAAGACAAGAAATAAAGTAAAACTTTTGTTTGCTTAAAGTTTTTCGCATCCGGGAGTGTATGTATTATAAGTTGTGTATGAAAATATAGTGTGTCAAGAGTATAGAGAATGTAAGTTTAAAAGAGGAGAGGAAGTATTATTGTCTATCTTTTGTATATGAGAGAGTAGAAAGAATTCGAAGTTCACTTAATAATAAAAAATGATGTTGTTTATATAGTAAAGGAGTCTAGACAAATAAGGAAAAGGAATATCTTTTGTCAATCAATTAAGGGAAAATAAAATCAGTCAATCAATCAATGAAACTTTCCCTAAATATAAATATCACACTTATATTAGTCAAGTAGTTTAAATCAATCCAAGCATAAAAAGAAAGAGAGATATCAATCAACATAAAAAATATTTTATGCAATCAATCAACAAAAAATTCTCTTAAATATAAAGAGCACACTCAATAATATAAAATCTGTCAAAATAAATAAAAGAAAAGATAAAATATCAATCAATTCAAATTTTCTTAAATAATTAATTCAGTCAATCATGTAAAATCAGTCAAAGAATAAATGGAAAAATAAATATTTGGAAGAATCAATCAAAAATATAAAAGGAATTATATTTACCATGAATATGTACATGAAATATGTCAGACATTATGAGAAAGGACTGTTGATTACAAAAATGGTGATAAAAGAGATAGTTAATCATATGAGAACATTCCTTAATCACAAAACGTTAATTATGCATCCAATCAAATCATCAAAATTACATGCATAATCAGTTTCATAATATTCAGTCAAGAGTAAAAACAAGATTAATCATTTTCTACAAACACTAAGTGTGCAACTTATGAAACAGATTATCCATCAATGTCAAACAAATCAAATAGAATACAATTCGCAGGTAAGAATAATAATTTCAAGAGTTGAAAAACAACCAGCAACCTAGTTAAGTGTCACCAACTTCATGAATGTGAAAGCCTAAACATATCAGTAAACCCAACTAACAAAAAATCAAAATCAAGAACATCAATCAAGTTTAGTCTATTTCAAATACTATAAGCAAGACGTAAAATTAACAATTGAAAAAATAAATAAAGCAGAACCTATGATGATTTCTATAAATTAATCCTTATCGGAGAGGTTACCAACTAACACCTCACCAGTCATCACCTCCGGTGAGGTAAAATAAAATAAAATCATGGCATCTTGATAGGTGATGGAGAAGTGGAGCTTTCTCTAGTTGGTTCGGCCTGCTGGAGTTGCGGTAATAGAAGGAAGTAGCAGCTAGTTCACCAGCCATGGTGGTTGCAACGTTGTTCAGAGGAGGATGGCTTACCGGTTGATGTTGTTTTCGTCGGACATGATGATGGGGAAGTTTCTGGACGAAAAAGGAAAGGAATCTGTGGTAGTCATCTTCGGCGGCTGAGGCTATTGGAGGTGACTATTGACTGCATCTCCGGTGGAGGCAGCGTTGACTGGTGGCGCGGGGGAGCAGATGATGTTCTTCGCTAGGACTGTTTGGATGTGGGGTGAGGGTCGCCGGTTGGCTATTGGGTCATCGACGGCTGTTGGGTAGCCGACGGCTGCTTATTCGTAGGGAGAGAAAGAGAGAAGAGTGTAGAGAGAGAGGAGGAGCAATGGCTATTGTTGTTTTGGAATTGAGGGATTAGGGTTTTTTTTTTTTTTTTAAAAGGGAAGAGTAGGAATTTGATCTCAGCCATTAGATCAACTTTGATCAATGACTGAGATTAAAAATTAGATTTAAATTTTAGGATGTGTAAATGATACATTGGGAGTTTTGATTGAATCAAATTGGTTAAAATTAACATCAAAAGGGTACAAAAGTGGCTAAGAATAAAATAAATTAGGAAAATTAACTTAAGTTAGGCTGTTATTTGATAAATGTAATAATGAAAATAATAAGATGTCACTAAATTGTGCATGTAAAAATAATGTTATGTAAAATAAAATTATCAATAATAATAATAATAATAATAATAATGATAATAATAATAGATAATGCATTTTTAAATTGGGAGTATGCATATTTATGAGACAATTTTTTTAATAAAATCATGTAAAATATCGTATTTGAATTAATAAATTATAAAAAATGATAATAAAATAATTTGTATATTTTTTAAATCATGAATAAGATACGTCAATATCTATTCGATATGAAAATAATGCATAAAAATGCTAACATTTGAAATTATAGCAGCCTGAAAGGAGTATCAGGCGGTCAAAATTGGGTGTCAACAAGTATATAACTCACTCCAGTTCTACAGAATTGGAACTATCAGACACAGTCACACAACTTAGTATGGAACTCAGCACAGTTCCGTTATACAGAATCAGGACTATCAAAAAATAGTTATTCAGTTATCAGTATTACAGTATCAGTAAACTAAATATCAGTTAATCAGTATTCAAAATTCAGCATCCAGTATTGATATGATCTCAGTTACAATTTATGTATTCATACATGTACTCATATTCATTCATATTCATGCTACCCAGTCATTTATTTGTTCATGCATATGAACCCATGCATATCAGCTTACATCACTTAGCATACCAGTACATTCAAAGTACTGACGCATACCTTTCTTTTGCGCTATGATATTTTATATCATATCTTCAGATGTACAGGCTCCTGACCGCACTTAGCAGCCCACTCTATCAGCAACAGGCCTAGTGGTGGGTCCTCATAGTTCGAGGTCAAAGTTATTATATTATTTTAGTATTTTAGTATGCGGTAGTCAGAGTTAGTTGGGGGCTTATCCGATCAACTCCAAACTCAGTCAGTTAGAGGCTTCTAGACTAGAGTATTTCAGACAGATGTTTCAGTATTCAGATTTTAGTACTGAGTATTTTTTTTAGTTACGATCCTTATGGAGTTTATATCCCTTACTTCCATATTTATTTCAGTTATATTATTATTATAGTGTTACTATTATTCAGTTCTCACAGCATGTACCAGTCATGGGTTAGCTGGTGGTCCCTTATAATTGCTAGAACCATCACTACTAGAAATTACCCTTATTGGAATGAACGTTTTAGCAACGGTTCCAAATACGTTGCAATAGATCCTCTATTGCAACGGTTACAACCATTGCAAAAAATAAATTATTCTAATAGAATGATTTTGTAGTATAACCATTACTATTGTTGAAGAACCGTTGCAATAGAGTGTCTAATAAAAACAGTTTCACGAACCGTTGCCATAGAGTCATCTATGACAACGCTTTATTGGAAAAAAAATTTTGTTGCAACGCTTTTTTATTTCCCTCCCCAATATTGATAAAAATCAATGAAATATAAACATTATGTACCTAATTTCACTGATGTTTCCTTAAGCTCTGATGACCCAATTTTACTGTGCTATTTCATTGAGCTTCGATGAATTCACTCTCAAATTGACCGCCTAATTCGGATCGTTCTTCTTCTTCTTCTCTACATCATCAACTTCACTCTTATCCTTCTAGAAACTTATGTTATATTAACATGGATGAAATTCCCAAGAATATTTATTCTGATTCTAACCCTTTTGCTTCTGACCCCACTGCTACCTTCACCATCACCACTGCTGATATTGTTAATTCTATTGCAGTGGCCTCCGGTGGTGGTAGTTTTAGGGATGTGGTGCCCAGTAAGACTGTAGATGAGGTGTGGATAGAGATTATAACAGGGAGTGGGGGTGGAGTGGAAGTAGGGAGACTGAGATGACTTTGGAGCACAGTGCTCCGATTGCTGCTACTCCAACTTTAATTTCAGCTCCTTATATTTTTCTTGTACTGATGCTACTATAATATTTTAATTTTCAGTCCTTGGAAATACAAGGAAAGCATTCTGAAGCTGTGGTGGAACTTTTTAAAATTTGTGTCATTCACCAGATATTTTCTCCTGAAGAGTTCTCGGTTTATATCTCTTCATTTTGTATGTCTGATTTATGCTCTATTTGTGTATCTCATGGTGTGTTCTGCTTTAATTCTTTTGGAAGCATCTTAGCATTGAGCCATTGATGTCTTTTAAAAAGAAAAGAATCCAGGAAAAATAATAGTTATAACTTATTCTTGATCTCAATTTCTAATGAAGTATAATTTACTATCTGAAGAAAATGTCTAGAGACCATCCTAGGTTATGGAATATTTACCATTTGTAGTAATTTTTTAGTTGTCACTATTTTAAGGTGCTATTGGACTTTCCACCGTAGTTTCAGACTATTTCATGCTATTTATTGTTTTATTGGCTGTCGCTACAGCCTGAGATAGAGATAGTGGCTTGTGGACTTGAGAAACACTTAAAACTAGACCAACGTCAGTTCCTAATGAATAATTTTCCACCTGTGTATGGTGATGAGACCAGGAGAAGTGTGGTTGTAGCATTAGGTCTGGTATGTCCAGTTTATTATTCCCCTTCCCTATCTAGTGTATCTTGAATTTGTTGTTCATTGTTGTTGTGCTTATACTTGAATGGAATTTCAAATTGTGAAGTGGCGACTATTGCTAATTTCACCTGTTCTTGTGCTATACGAGAGAATTTTGCCTAGAGCATAAAATAAATCTTAACAAATAGTGTGGAGAAGCATCAGTTCTATCCTCAGTTTGTACTCTGTGTTATTTTAGATTCTGAGAAAACATACCTATTCTAATTTGGGACTCTTATAAAAAATATTTTTTTATTCTCCTCAATCCTCTCCTAGAGTTTGTTTATAAAAATCCAATTTTTTGGTTTGTTTTCAATTTTCTGAAAGAAAGAAAAAACCCACTAAATTGAAAAATCAAAATTTCTGAGATATAGCATGGAAATTTATCTAGGATTACTTGATCAAGGTGTTATCCACAATCACCTTACTTAACAAAGGGATTATGCGAAAGAGTAATCCATGTCCTGGCTACCCACATGATTCTGATCATTGTCCTTGTGGCTAAAGTCACTAACAAGATGGGGTTTAAGGCTTCACTTTATTAAGTCTCCTAAGTTCCTAACACTTGATTCTTTAATACTCCCTCCTTTTGTTCCTAAATACTTGTCATCCTTACTATAGTTGATATTCCACAATACTTGTCATTTTAGAAAGCCAAGACATAATTGAGTTTATTCTTCCCATTTTACCCGTACCACACTTTTCATTTAGTGAAGAGAGATCACACTTTTCATTAATTAAAGAAAGATGATTAAAGAAATTAAATAAGGTATGATGGTAAAAATATGTAGTTTTGTAAGGGGTGTGCAAACCAATAATATGATGAGTATTTGGGAATGGAAGGAGTAGTTCTATCACTACCAAAGATAACAATTATTACATTCTTATTTTTGAATGAATGGATAAACAACAAAAACAAACAAAATTTTGAGGTAAATTTATGAGGATTACTTTTTTTAAAAAAAAAAAGAAAAGTGAAAGTTGGCTACTCACCTATGGTCATTATTTCTGAAGCTTGAATCACTGAGGTTTAAATCTTCAAGTTACTTTTAGTTCTTAATTATCATGGCTCCTAGACAAGATTAGGAGGTCTGTGTGTACGCGTGTGTATGTTTGGATGAAGTACGAGATCTGTGTGTTCTAAAAAGATATAAGTAATCAATTTCTTTTGTTTTCATTGATGGGTAGGCAACACATTTGAAAATTAACTAATTGCTCCTTATTTTTACCGTATCCTAATCTCACGAGCCCGATAGATAAACTATGTTAATATTTAAGTAAGCTTCTCATATTCATATTCATACCGTTTCTGGACTGATGGACATCAATGAGTTGTTATTTACTATGTTTTTCCTAGTCTAGTGAATATTTTTGCCATCAGGTTCTTGCTTGAAATAGTGATTTAAGTAAGTTACTATGCCGTATTAGTTTGTGAAGTCTATATTATCAGAATCTTTCAAAATAGTTGTATTACCTTTACCATAATGAGCATTGTTACAATATGTTGTAGAAGTTGCATGATTTGCGATAAAGTCGACGTTATTCTTATCTCAACTAAATGATCCTTGTATTCTAGGAGAACATGCTTTTAGAGGGTACGAACATTAATGCACAGACATTGAATCTAAATTAAGTTGGCATCAACAGGACATATATTACGTTGACATCAGCATGAGTACTAGGTTTGCTAGTATCTATTTTAATTCTTTTATGGTATCTAGTATTTTGTTAAGAGACATGAAAAAATATCCATATCCATGTCTATTTGTTTGACCAAAAGTGCATCAGCGGAAACCAAGAGTCTACTTGTGTCGATAGTGGCAATCTACACTCAGTTTCATTGTGAGGTCCAACTATTCCAAAATTAGAATCTAAATTCTCTTGTGTCGACATGGCATGTGATCTCATTGTCTTGTCATGTATTACCCTATTCAAGATGAATGGTTTTTAAAATATACTGGGCAGGTTTGTAGAACTCATGTTCACATAACTCGTCCTTAAGTAACCTCTAGATTAGGATGGTGCTGAAGAGGGAAACTTTTGAATTTCATCTTCTTCACTTATTTTTTCTTTTTGTAATTTCTTCCTGCCTTGTGGATTTGTAGAAATCTTATTATAGATTTTTGTTTATTCTGTGAGTGAAAGTGAAAACAAAATGTCCCATACCATATTTTGTTTTTCTTCATTTAATTTCTCCTGTTATCTTGTTATATAGAAGTCCTTTTGATTATTCTGTGGGTGGAAAGTGAAAACTTGAAGGGTTCATCCGTAGTTTACTAATTGTTGTGCTAGCGCGAAGCTTTCATCTCTATTCTGTCAAGTTCAACTGTGAAGGTGACTTTCTTGTATTCATATTAATGTTAATTTGAGTTGCTTTTATGAGATCAGCCATGCGAAAAGAACTTTTATTTTAAATATGTCAGAACCTATTTCTTTCTTGTCTGTTTAAATATGTAACACACCACATTGTTCTACCATGATTCTCTTGCTTTATTTTAGTTTTTGTTCTTATTAGTTCCCATCACTTGTGCAGCAACACCCTGAAGATAATGACCGCAATGTGAAGAACTGTAGAAATGGCAGATCTCCCAAGGAGACAAGGTGGTGGTTCCATGATGATAAAGTGTGAAGGGTGTCCATCCAATCCATAAGGAAACACTGTTGCTTTGGCTTATTTAAATCAAATGCTAATGAAAAAACAATTCTGCATATCAATGGCCACTGTCAGCACATAATGTGCAACAAATTGGCCTTTACTGTCCAATAGTTGTAAATGGAGATGATTTTTCTTTTGAGATCCTTGTGAAACATTATATACCCTTATGAAAAATAATGCATCCTCTCAACACTAAGTAGGAGAGAGATTAATATGTACTAATTTCATATTTTGTCACAGGTGCTTTAGGTTTACTATTAGACCATAATCAATCTAAACCTCGTGTGTATGTGGTTGCATGAAATCTGGACCTGTTCTCTTGCAGAAGTAAGATTCTAGATCCATAATGAGCTTCTACAGTTCTACTTCAAGGTTTGAAATTTTCAAGTACGACATACTTTTTGTGTAGAGTGAAGTAAAATAAACCGAATACTGGAAATTTAGTGAGGAGGGAAATAAGTATTTTAGGCATACAACTGGACAAATATATGTGATCTCTAAGGATTTGGCTACCTACACATCAATCAATGGGTACACCTTTTTCTTCGTAGTTTTTTTCTCAAGCTTTCTGTTTATTGCATATCCATGTGCTTTACTGGTCACAATCTACTGTTTATTCATAAAAAATTTCTCTTCAGGCACATTCTCCATAGGTATACAAATGAAGATGTTTCTCTTGGCTCTTTGTTTATTGGGCTTGATGTTGAACATATTGATGAACGAAGTTTGTGCTGTGGAACACCCCCGAGTAAGACGCTAACGCCTATTCACTCGAATACTCTATGTGATGTGCTAGTTTCTAGTGTTTGTCTTTTACTACTAGAGTTGATGATTGTTGACATGTATCGTTTCAAACTCAAACAATTTCTTCATTGCATGAAAATTCCAACAAAGAATTCCACTGCAATTTGCACCTCTGCATAAGGCAATAAAGGCCACTGAAGATATTAATGCTTACTATTACACTGACCAGGAGTCTTTTCTCTTTTTTTTTACACAGTGATTCTACCCTGTTTTAGACCTCCCTACAAGGCTGGCTCAGAAAGTGAAATAATGACTTAGTATTAATGCTTTATTAGTTATCAGGAGAAATTTAATTAAACATATTCAGTCCATTGTCTCATTACAGTTTCTTAAGATTAGATAAAGCTCATGTACTATCATGTTGGATGCAAGTAAAATATCTTTTTATGAGATTTAGATACCTTGTCCTAGCTTAACAAAATACTGCAAAAGATTCTAACAACTGATGGCTTAGTTTGTAGTTATCGATGGTAGACCTTGGTAATGCCTATATTTATTCTGGAATTAGTTGAAATTGTTACCAAATAGTAATTTGCTGCCTATTCTCATAAAGTCAACCTAGAAGTGGGAGTGATCATTTGATTATGTGGATTTGGTGATAGGAAATTATAATTATTGATAGTGATTTACATACAAAAATTTTTCTTCATGATATGACTGTAACCTAGGCAGAACCTAATTCTTTTTTGCTTTTAAATTTACTTTCTATTGCTAGTTAATCAATAGCCATCACAGAAGCTGCATAATGAATAATTCTTAAAGTGAAATAGTGAGTCATTGTTCCATTTAACTTAAAATTCAAATTTAAATAATTTGACTTAAAATTCAATTTGCTTCCTTGCTCGTTTTGGTATTATACACGATTGCCCAACTCATCCCTTTTAAATATGTTGTCATTTCAGTGCTAATTGAGATTATTTATTCTTTTTTATAGGTGTCCAAAATGAAGGAGATGAAGAAAGAAGTGATGAAGAAATTGACCTTACTTGAGAAGATTTTTGAATTGTTGATAGAAGTTTTAATATCAATCTTTTTGATATTGAATTTTGTGAAACTTATCGCCAATCAAACTTGATACTATGGAAAAACTAATGATCATTTGACTTAACATTTTGTTTTTGGGTTTAGATTACTAGTTTGTTGCATATTTGAATTTGGATTGTTACTGATGAAAGTTTTTTTGTGATGTGTGTATATATATCAATTGATATTTGAACTATTAATGGAATTTGAATTAGTTGAAATAGGTGACAAAAATCATTGCAATAGCTAAATATAATAGTTGCAATAGGTAGAAAAAAAGTGTTACAAAAGACCCGAAAGCCGTTGCAATAGGTGTCAAAAAGAGTTGCAATAGGTAGTTAAAAACCATTGCAAAAGACCAATAAGTGTTGCAGTGGATATTCAAAAATTGTTGCAATAGGTTTATTGCAATGATTTTTCGTCATTGCAATATAGTCTATTGCAACTGTTCTTAACCGTTGCTATAGACAATATGAAGTGTTGCAATAGAAGGTTAGAAAAACCGTTGCAATAGGTCTATCTATTGCAACGGTTACAACAATAGTTGCAATAACCATTGCGATAGACCAATGCCAACGCCCACATATGCAACGCCTGGCTAACCGTTGCGATACATCTAAGGCAATGGTTTTTTATCTATCGCAATGGTTTTTGAATCGTTGCCATAGGGCTAATTTCTAGTAGTGCGTGTAGCATCCGGGGTACAGACTCGTGGCATTATGAACATGGTATCAGAGGCTAAGGTTCAATAGAGTCCTAGAAAGTCTGAAAGCCGCATCAAGTAGAGTCTTGTGCATGGGTGTGTAGAACACTACACTTATGGACAGGAGGCTGCGAGATGTTTTTAGGAAAAGTTTCCCTTCTTTCAGTATTCATGCCATATGAGTGAGCATAATCTCAAATTAAACTCTCAGTCTAATCTTTTTTTCCCTCAGTTTACAAAATATGTCTCCCAAAAAGATTAATGAAAGAAGAACTGGAAACCAGCCAGCGCCTCAGCCCATTTAGGTGGATCCCCTGAATGAGTATGTGTCTCACTTCGAACTCAGGGCTGCTTTCACTGTCTTAGCTTATTCAGTGGTAGCCTAAAATAATCATATGGCTACAATCCTATCTAGGTTTATGACTCAAGCTCCATAGAGTGCAGAGAAGAGATACAGAAAAAAGAAGAGAGAATAAAAGGGCCAGAACGCCAAGGCTAAAGAGTGGCCAAATAAATCCTCTTTGCCAAAAATGTGGCAGAAACCATCAGGGCATGTGTAGGGCTGGTAGTAGGTTGTGTTTTGGATGTGGCAAGCTAGGCCATAGAATCAGAGCTTGTCCTTAGTTAGGTTTGTGGAGTCAGTATATACGTCCCTCAGCTCAGTCCGATCGCCCGAATCAATAGGGTGCCACTTCCAACGCCAACAGTGGGCATACCCAAACTGGCTGTATGCACTTCAATCTCGATAGGATTAGAAAAGTTCTCCTGATATGGTCACTAGTACGTTACAAGTTTATCATTTGCACGTTTATGCTTTGCAAGATCCAGTAGCTTCTTTGTCCTTTGTAACTCCTTATATAGTCTTTGACTTGGGAGTCAGTCCCCAAAATAAATCATAGCAGAGCCCTTCTCAGTCTCTACTCCAGAGGAGAAATCTATCATAGCCCGATAGGTATACAGGAACTATCCGGTTATGGTATCTCAAAAAGCCACTTCAACAGACTTAGTAGAATTAAAGATGATAGATTTTGATGTCATTCTCGAAATGGATTGCCTTCATTCATGCTATGCTTCAGTTGACTGCAAAAACCAAATTTTCCAATTTTTGTTTCCAAATGAACTTGTACTAGAGTGGAGGAGTAGTACTTTAGTACTTAAGGGTCAACTTATTTCCTACCTTAGGGCAAGGAAAATGATATCTAAGGGATGTGTCTATCATCTTGTCCGAGTTTAGGACTCTAGTTTAGATACCCCTAATCTTCAGTAAGTTCTAGCAGCATTGAATCCCAGATGTATGTCCTGAAGATCTTCTAGGAGTCCCTCCCAAGCGGGAGATTGACTTTGGAATAGACCTTCTTCCAGATACCCAACCCATCTCTATTTTTCCATACAAAATGGCTCCAGCAGAACTCAAGGAGTTAAAAGAACAATTGAAAGATCTCCTAGATAAGGGATTCATCATACCCAGTGTATCCCCGTAGAGTGCACCAGTACTATTCGTGCGTAAGAAAGATGGTTCTCTCAGGATGTGTATAGGCTACCGCCAGCTTAATAACGTCACGATCAAGAACAAGTATCCACTTCCCAAAATCGATGACTTGTTTGGCCAACTTCAGGGTGCCAGTTACTTTTCTAAGATGGACCTCAGATTAGGCTATCATCAGCTCAGAGTCAGAGAATGTGATATTTTGAAGACAGCCTTCAGAACTCGATAAGGTTACTTTGAATTTCTAGCCATGTCATTTGATCTTACCAATGCTCTAGCATCCTTCATAGACTTGATGAACCGTGTGATCAAGAAGTACTTAGACCTGTTCATCATAGTCTTCATAGATGATACTCCTGTCTATTCCCGTAATGAGGATGAACCCGCAGATCACCTCAGAATCATACTTTAGACTCTCAAAACCCATTAGTTATCATGATATCTTGTCTATTCATGTCTTACATGTCAGCTAGATGATAATAGTACATGCTTGTACACTTTAGTGAAAATCATGTATGCTTACAGTTCCTAGAATAAGGAGTTTCAGTTCACTCATTATTACGAATCATGTTTCATGAATATAGAAACTCCAGACTCAGGTCATGCAGCTCGTGACTTATGTACTCATGTCATGTTTTACTATATGCCCAGTCCCCATGACTCATTCTACACTCCTAACGGTCAACTAAATTCAAATTTGGTCATGTGTATCCTCAGTTTAGATCTCTTAATAAATCCATGGTTGTTGATATTCTAATCTGCAGGCCTCAGTTAAGTGTCAAGTTTGGTGTAGTATTCATTCACGCTTCAGGTCCTCATATTTTAAACCTTTAGTGAACTCTCCTTATAAAATGATGTAGTGATGAGCGATTGATTAGATGGGAGATAGTAAATGTTTCATGATAAGGAAAGATTTTTGCATTTTGGTTTTACGCAAGGCTGTAGTTATAATGATAGGTGTAAATGTTAGGTTAGAGTGTTGCGTAGTTATCATAACCAACACTCAGTTCAATTATTCAGTTCCAGAGTGAGTTTCAATTATAGTCTCAGTCACAGTTTCACTCGAGTAATCAGATCAGTAACTCAGTTTAATTTAATGTTTGCTTGACCATAGCGTACAGTTATCAGTATTTTAGTACCTCATTTTACAGACTATTTCAGAATTATGTTATATGTTTGGTCTTGAATTTTCAAATAATATACTTTTCACGTATTCATGCTCAGTTATCTCATGTTACTTAGTAAGTCCTTACCTCATATGCATAATGCTCTACAGTTTCAGTCCAGTTATTCAAAGAAGTACAGTTCAGTCTTACATGCCCAGTATTCAGCTATCAGACATTCAGTTAATCAGATAAGTTAGTATATTTGTGCATTTATGCTCAGTGCCCATGCGAATATTTTCAGTAGTCTCAGGTGAAGTGTTGTACTAAGGTGGAGAATATAATTGAAAGAGTATTTGAGGAATATGTCTAAGCTTAAAAGTTTGCAGATGCAGTGCATAGGGCTTAGTCACTCTGTCTTATATGATGTTTCGTAGGCCTCGCCTCACACTACAGAATTTTAGCCAGGATGTGATTTCTTATTCAGATGTTTTATTCAGCTCATTCCAAGATTCCTTGCTCCCTAAAGCCATTAGAACTCTATAGAAAGGGTGTCAAAGAAAGAATCCAGTTGAGTGTAAGTTTCCAGCATGAGTTAGTCCACAAAAGCCAGCAATCTAGTTTAGCAGTCAGGCGGAAAAGTTCATATGTTTTAGTTTTCCCATCTTTCCATCTAATCGCACTATCTGAAGTCTCATGAATGTAACTATTCCAAGATGGAGCAACCAGGTAGTTGTGAGTTCAGCTCAGTTCATGTATCATGCCTTAGTTTCAGGTCCCAGATATTCAGTCGTAATCCAGTTCGTAGGTTCCCTGTGCATCATCCCAATCTTTCCTCAGTAACTCAGTCAAGTCAGTATCCTTCAGGGTTCGTATTATCCCAAGGGGGAGATGCACTATAATCCCTCGAGCTTTCATGACCTAAACCTTCCACTTTCTCTTCACATAATAAATCCAGATTGAAGTAGTGGGTACATAAAGTGGACCCTCAAGTCCCAATCCCAGCATTACGCCATGTATTCAGGGGATCAGTTCAGTTCATGATATTTAGTTCATGTATCACTTTTCAGGCTCAGTTATGTCCTCATGTTCCCGTTCATACGTGTTCAGTAAAGGATCTCAAGTTAAGATCGATAATTTCATATTCTTAAAAATCTCTCCCACGAAGGGGGTAAAGAGGTTTGGAAAGAAGGGGAGACTTAGTCCTCGATATGTCGGCCCTTACAAAATTCTCAGTCTCTTTCAAAAGGTAACTCATGAGCTTTAGTTGCCAATAGATTTAGCTTCAGTACATCCAGTGTTTCACGTCTCCTTGCTTAGGAAGTGCATAGGTGACCCAGCAGTTGTAGTCCCTATAGGGTGTATAGTTGTTCAGAACAGTCTCTCTTATGAAGAAATCCCAATAGAAATCCTCGATCATCAGGATTCGCAAACTAAGGAACAAAAAGTCTCCTCTCATCAAAGTTCTTTGGTGGAATCAGTTTGTTGAGAAAGATACTTAGGAAGCAGAAGCAGATATGCGGACCAAGTATCCTCACCTCTTCTCTGCAAACTCAGATTCAGCTTAAGGTAACAGTTTTTCTTAAATTTATTTAGTTCCATGCTCAGATCACCTTTACAACTCTGTATCAGTTCAGTTGCATAGTATTTTCATATCATACATACGTTCATGAAACAACTCACTGATATGTCAAGTCCTCGAAACTCAGTCATGCTTCAGTTATGCAGATTAAGTATGGAAACTCAGTATATCAGTAGTTTCATTCATGAAAACATGCTTCAGTGGTGCATGTTCAGTGTACAGACTCAGTCTATCAGTATTCTCAGCTTAGTCATACTCATTCGAGAATGAATGTTCCCAAGGGGGAGATATTATAAGACCCCGCAAAATTCTAAGCCTAACTCAGCCCCTTAGAGCATGAAAGGGAGGTCCTAGACTTAGAAATCTCATCTAAGTATCCATACTTAGAATTATTCTAGCCTTTAT
This sequence comes from Capsicum pubescens, assembly GCA_030864215.1. NCBI lineage: Eukaryota > Viridiplantae > Streptophyta > Magnoliopsida > Solanales > Solanaceae > Capsicum > Capsicum pubescens. The sequence continues at coordinate 78,452,154 of CM061546.1, forward strand.
AAGTTGGAAATCTTATTTCACGATCCATACGACCTTTAAATATCAATTTTTGGGTTGATCCATGATCAGGAATGTCAGTAGGTGTCCTTGGACAAGTTTTGGATTTTTTGAACCTCGTTTAAATGAAGTTTGGGAGTTTAAACCAGTGGATCGACGTGATCTCAACGCGCCACATTGACTATCACATTGATAAATGTTTTCCCCAGCTCCCAGTGTCAAATTCCAGTGAGCCGACATAGACTCGATACGGCGCATCGTCCATAGCATCGATCCCATTAATACAGTGTGTCGGATTGCGCGTCATCGGAAACGATGTTAGTCATTAAAAGCCCGCATCCTGAGGGGTAGTTGGGTCTTTTCCCACCACTATTCAGCCCCAAAAACACGATATTAAGTCATTCCTAGGGAAAAAATATTCACTTTCTCTCAAATTGCTCTCAAGAACAAACCCTAGGGCCTTTGATTTCAAGATCAAGCTTCAAGAACACTCCATCAATCTTCACAAATTTGAATACCAAGGTATGTGAAGTGTTCATCCAAGGGTTTCCTTCCACCCTTGGATTTCTTGAAATTCTTTAAAATTACAAGTTAATTGATCTCATAGATTTTATGTTGGATTTGAATGCAATCTTGTCTATGTTGTTGAATGGGTTTTCAATTCCATGATTTATCACAAGTTTCATGAAAACTAGTTTGATGTTGATTGAATTATGTGAAATTCATGTTGAACTCTTGAATTGCAAGTGAATGCAGTATCCATGATAGTATTACATGTTAATTGATGTGTTAAATGCCCATGCCTCCCAAGAGTTTGACAAAATGCTTATATAAATTGACTAGTGCAAGCATTATATGTTGTTACGCGATTTTAATCATACACAAACCCATATATATCTAGTGTTTGACAAAAATGTCTAAATGAATGCATTATTGGTAAATAAGTACTATTGTGCTATTAAAGTCATGCAATGTTTTACTTTTCATGCTATCGAGTTCTGGGGGCGCGGAGTGTTGGCCTGTTAAGAGTTCTCATATCCAGAAGCTGAAGGTGGATGAAATAAGGATGTTACGTTGGATGTGTGGTTACACGAGGGCAGACAGGGTTAGGAATGAGATCATTCGGGAGAAGGTGGGAGTGGCATCGGTGAAGGATAAGATTCGGTAAGGGAGGTTGAGATGGTTTAGTCATGTGATGAGAAGGGGCACAGATGCTCTAGTTCGTAGGTATGCGAGGTTGGCCTTGGATGGTTTTAGGCGGGGTAGGGGTAGACCTAAGAAATACTGAAGAGAAGTGATTAGAAGTGACATGGAGCAATTATGACTCACTGAGGACATGACCCTCGATAGGAAGGTTTGGAGGAAGAGTATTAGGGTAGAGGATTAAGGGGTGTGGTCAGGTAATAAGTGGGCGGTAGAAGAGTTTTGTGTAGCTTGGTTGGTAGTGCTAGGGTTAGGAGGGTGCCTTTGTTGGTTAAGGTCCTTTTTGTGGTTGTTGTAACATGTTTATTTTATCATGTTGTATGCTTTAGATGTTTGGACTTCGATCGCGGTCCCTTTCTTTAGCCGGGGGTCTATCGGAAATAGCCTCTCTACTTCTTCGGAGGTAGTGGTATGGACTACGTATATTCTACCCTCCCCAGACCCCACTATGTGGGATTATACTGGGTTTGTTGTTGTTGTTGTTGTTGTTGAGTTCTGGGGGTATTCAATACCCAAAAATCTTGTTGCTTTCATAGAGTTACAGTAGTTATAGAATAGTCTCAGTAGCTTTACGAACACTAGTACCTCAGTAATCAGTCCCATTTCAGTATTCAGTACAGAACTCAGTAGTACTCCGTTAGATAATGGAACCCAGTTAATTCAGTTCAGTATAGATAGACAGCACGATCAGTAACAGTTCAGTCTAGCCTAGCAAAGTTTAGAAATCAGTTCAATGTCTATTTAGTTGGGAGTAGGATTTAGTATCGAATGAACCCAAGGATGGGGACTCAACGGCCAGTAGAGGGTGTGATCCTTAGAAGCAGTCCTTGTGTTCCAGAACTACGCAGCTAGCATAGGTTGAGACATCAACCTGCCAGTTAAGGGTTGATGAGGTGTTCTACCTTCCAGTTGAGGGTACCACTATTCTTATTCAGACCACCTTCCAGATGAGGGTGACTTAGCACATGTCTTTACCCGTAGAACGGTACTGACATACTTCCAATTAGGGTTATAGAATGGAACCCTATCTTAGTTACCTCATTTAGGGAATGTCGATTAGATGATTATCTCCCCCAGTTTCAGTTTCAGTCTCAGTATAGAACTCAGTCCAGTTCTACAGAATCAGTACTGTCAGACACAGTCACACAACTCAGTATGGAACTCAACATAGTTCTGTTATACAGAATCAGGACTATCAGAAAATAGTCATTCAGTTATCAGTATTACAGTATCAGTAAACTCAAATATTAGTTAATCAGTATTTACAATTCAGTATCCAGTATTGATATGATCTCAGTTGCAGTTTATGTATTCATGCATGTTCTCTCATTCAATCATATTCATGCTACCCAGTCAGTTATTTGTTCATGCATATGAACCCATGCATATCAACCTACCTCACTTAGCATACCAGTACATTCAAAGTACTGAACCATACCTTTCTTTTGCGCTATGAAGTTTTATATCATAGCTTCAGACGTACGGGCTCCCAACTGCACTTAGTAGCCTACTCTATCAGCAGCAGGCCTAGTGGTGGGTCCTCATAGTTTGATGACAAATTTATTATATTATTTCAGTATTTTCAGTATGCGGTAGTCGGAGTTAGTTGGGGGCTTGTCCCATTAACTCAAGACTCAGTCAGTTAGAGGCTTTCAGACTAGAGTATTTCAGACAGATATTTCAGTATTCAGATTTCAGTACTCAATATTTGTTTCAGTTACGAACCTTATGGCATTTACAACCCTTACTTACACATTTATTTTAGTTATATTATTATTACAATGTTACTATTGTTCAGTGCTAACACAAGGTACTAGTCATGGGTTAGCTGGTGGTCCTTCGGGGTAGCTAGCACCGTGTAGCGTCTGGGGTACAGACTCAGGGAGTTACAAGAATCTATGAGGGGTTCTAAACTCGTTTACTATATCAAATTTCCAGTAATCTCAATCTCATGTCTCAATCTACCTGATCGATACATCCCTCAGACTAGGCGTTTTCAAAAGTGTCTCATTTTTTATAAAAAAATTAATGTTCCACAATGATATCGATATCTCGTGAATGTGTTTGTATGAAATGAGGATATAATGCTCATAATAAAATAGTATTAAGATATTCAATCCATTTAAAATGTGTACAAGTGAGCTCAGAAATCAACTCAATACGTAAATAATTCATGATATCAGGTCTAGTTAGGAACCATTGGAATAAACATACATGTAAGATATCATTAATAACATATCAACCCATAACCCAGGTTTTTCAGTCATGATAAAGAAAAATAGTGCTCAATAAGGACTATAATATATATTCAAGCCCCACACGGGCATCACATTAAGAAATAAGGCAACCAAATGTACAAATAAGACTGATAATGTTAAATAAAGCCTTCGTACGAGAAACGCGTAGGATTTAATGTCATAAGCCAACAACAGAAGAAAATAAGCCCCCACAGAGACATCACACATTATACAATAATTCAAAAATCACTCCCATAGTTATTTTCCCCAACTTATAGCATGCTTTATGTATTCATTAACTACCTAACCCAGTCTGAAGAAAGTTAAGCCCTAACCTTCCTTGAAATGATGAAATCCAAGCCTAAAGTCCTTCAATACAGAGCCTTTCACTTTATAAAAGCCTCAGAATTAAAATCCTTGGAATTAACTACAATATTTACATATAGCATATACGCATTAAAAGAAAGCTAACGATACCCATACTGCCCATATTTGAGACAAGTCCAAAATGGGTTAGAAAAATAAGTTCAAAAGCGAAAGGCAAAACTAATCTTTTTAAAAATACATTCCTCAAGGTTAAAGGAATCTACAGTTGAAAACCCATATGAAAATAAGTTAAAAACGACATCCAAATTGAAGAAAAACTATTTTAAAGCTTTTTTGAAAAAATTCTCAAAATTCCATGTTAAACCTAAGATTAAAGAGTGTTTTTGAAGATATAATTGTTAGGAAATAATGGAATGATGATATAGGAACTTAATCAAGCAAGAATCGTGAGAAAACCCTAAGAAATATTCATTTCTAAAAGATCAAAGTCCAAAAATGATGAAAAATCACAAAAATGAAGCATTTATACTTTTCTGTGAACAGTACCTAGCAAACGTGGTCAACCTTTATGTTTGTAAGGGTCAATATTGACCAGGACAATAAGTGGCCTTCACATTCGCAGCCATGGTTTCTCATTAGCGAATGTCCATTACCTGAACCCTCACATTGACGATAGCCCTACCGCATTCACGAAGAAGGGATAACCTGACCCGAACTCGATTACCCTTTCCGATTGCAGCCACCACATCGCGATCATGGTGAAGGGAGAATTTATTATACATATTTTTAGACAAGGGCATATTTTGGTGAAAAACAATCTAGTATGCTCTAGATATCAGCAACATGCTGAGTTTCTTGCATGGCTTCAAAAATGCCAAACGGCCTCGAGATTTATTTAGCATGCTACAGAAATAAACCATATATGCTACTAGGATATTTTAAATTTTCCGGACTCAATAGATATGTCAGATTTTTGAGAAAAAATTATTTTCAATAAATTAACCCCCGAGATTCCTTTTAGGTAAATTTAACTAGTTTTTTTAAATAAAGGGTCAAAATGCCAACTAAAGGCTCAAAACCCAAACCAACCTCACTACTAACCCAAATTTGACATTTTTGGATCTAATGAAACTATCTAAATTACCATCTTGAACTCAGACAACAAATGTTGGCTAAAGTCAACTATATGACTTTTAAAGACTCTAAAACTCACAAACTCTCCCAAAATATTTCTTATCACATTGGTAGTCGTGTCGACCATCCCAATGCTCCAAAATCAGATTTTAGTAACTACAGGAAAGGGAAAAATAGTCAAATCACATTAAAATTTAATTTCACTAATCAGGTTTTCATAGCATCCACCATTAAGACTCGGGTTCATCCTCGAACTATAAGGCATGAAAATACCTAAATTGGTAAATAGCTGAGGATAACTACTACGCATGCCTTAATATAACTCCCAAGTATATTTCTCAACATGACAATATCTCCATTGACCCTTAATAATAAGAATATCTCTAGAACGTAACCATCTAACATCTCTGGCTAAAAATGGATATTGTCTCCTCTACAAAGGTCAATCTCTCATCCAACTGAATCAATTCCCAATAAAGCACGTGAGACTCATCCAGAATATAACGTCGAAGTATAGATATATCAAAAACTAGATGAACAGATGAAAGGTCTGGAGGTATGGACAACTCATAAGCAACCTCCCTAACTATCTAAAGAGTCTCAAATGTCTTAATATACCCAGGGCTAAGCTTTCCCATTTTCTCAAACCTCATCATGTCCTTCATGGGCAACATATAAATGAAGACTCGATGACTAATCTCAAACTTAAGGCATGAAGCTTGAGGTCCACATAACTCTTTTGCCTACTTTAGGCTGCTCGAAGCCTATCCTGAATCATCCAAACCCTATCCAAAGACTCACAAAGAAAGTCGGGACCATGGGGTTCTAATATTTGAAGTATCAAACTAGCCAATAGGAGATCAACAAAGTCTTCATATGCCTTGAAATATTCCATCTCAATATATGAATGGTAGATATTATTTAAAACAAACTCCACTAGCACCAAATATTGCTCCCACTGACCTCCAAGTCCATAACACAAGTGCGGAGAATATCCTCCAAAACTTGAATAGCCTACTCCAACTGATCATCGGTCTAGGGGTGGAAAGTTATGCTATGGTCAACCTGAGTAACCAAATCCTCGTGAAAAAATCCTCTAGAGCTAAAAGTGAACACTGAGCCTCTGTCTGAAATAATGGACATGATTTCCCCAAGAAGATGAATTACCTCATGAACATAGATACGAGCCAACCTATTGGCACTGATGGAAATTTAAATAGGTATGTAATAGGCCAATTTGGTCAGTAGAACAATGATGACCCAAATTTTATCAAAACCAAGAGAATTATGAGGAAACCTACTCACGAAGTCCATAGTGATTCACTATCACTTTCACTCACAATTGGGTAATCTCTAAAGCAAATTGACCAATCTCAGATGCTCAGTCTTCACTTTCTGGCAACACAAGAAATAAGCTACTAAGTACGCTACATCCTTCTTCATACCATCCCACTAGTAATTTGCTTCAAATCATGATACATATTGGTCACCCCTAAATAAATGAAATAACTGCACCTCCTCTAAAATACATTTAACCCATACACCAACTCTCCGCACACAAACATAACCTCCAATTCTGAAAATATTATCAAAATCAAGAGGTGTCACCTTAGCATCGCTACTCAACACCTTATCTTGAATCACCTTCAAACTATCATCATCAAACTGGTGAGCTCAAATCTGCTCCATCAAAGAAGATCTAGTATCAACAATGTCTAAAACTCATTCGATTGTCGAAATATCGAGCCTAACTATCCGATTAGCTAAAGACTGGACCTCTAAGGCTAAAGGCCACTAATGGGTCAAAAATTGAGCTCAACTTACCACACCAGTTAACTTCCATCTCAAAGCATCCACAACCATATTAGCCTTTCTCGGATAATAAATAATAGTGAGGTCATAATCCTTAAGCAACTTAAGTCAACACTGTTGCCTCATATTATGATCCCATTGATTGAAAAAGTACTGAAGGCTACAACGATCCAAGAAAATCTCACAAGGAACACCATACAAGTAATGTCACCATATATTCAACATAATAACCATAACTACTAACTCCAAATCATGGAAATGGTATTTTCTTCCACGGGCCTTCAACTGACGAGAGGCATAAGCAATCACCTTACCCTTCTATATCAACACCACACCTAAACCAAAACTAGAAGCATCACAAAACACAGTAAAAACCATGCTCTCCTTAGGAAAAGTCAAAATAAGGGCCAAAGTCAATAACTCCTTGAGCCTTTCGAAGCTTTTGTCACATGCGATCGACCACTAAATACTATTTTTTTAGTCAACTTTATCAAAGAAGCTATAATAGATGAGAAAACCTCTATAAAATACCAATAATAACCCACCAAATCAATGAAACTACAAATCTCGATAGGAGAAGTGGGCCTACCCCAATTACAAACACCGCTATCTTGACTGGATCAATCATAATACAATCTTTGGTTACTACATGACCTAAGAAAGAGATAGAATCCAATAGGAATTCAACCTTGGAAAACTTGGCATACAACTTCTCATCACACAGCCTCTAAAGTACAATCCTCAAATGCTTCACTAGTCGGCCTTATTCTTAGAATAAACCAAGATGTCATCTATAAATACAATGAAAAAAGAATTGAGATACGATCTAAATACCCAGTTTATCAACTTTAGAAATATTGCAGGGGCATTAATCAACCCAAAAGACATGAACAAGAACCAATAATGGCTATATCGATTTGGCTCAGAAACTTCAAAGATATAGTCTTTAACTAATGATACTCGGATCTCAACTCAGTCTTGGAAACCACCGAAGTTCTCTGAAGATGGTCAAAAAGATGATCAATGTGAGAAAGTGGATACTTGTTCTTAACCCTTACTTTGTCCAACTGCCTATAATCAAAATACATACGTATAGACCAATTTTTTCTTGATGAATAAGATAGAAGCACCCCAATGAGATAAACTAGGCCTAATGAACCTCTTACTTAACATATCCTACAACTACTCCTTTAATAAAGGATTGGTTCTTGGCTCCACATTAATAGCAATATTAATATAATAGTCTGAAGGCATACCAAGCAAATCAGTAGAAAACACATTCATAAACTCGCAAATAATCTAAATAAAATCTGTAAGACACGGTGAGGCAACTCTAGTACCATGGACATAAGCCATATAAGATGAACACCCTCTCTCTACAATGCAATAAGAACATAGAAAAGTTATAACTCACTTTGGACTTGAATTAAATATACCCTTCCAAATAACCTTAGCACAGCTAGTGTAACTAAGGTCACAATCTTGGCATAACAGTCCAAAATAGCATGATAGGAAGCTAGCCAATTGATACCTAAAATAACATCATAGTCAATCATATCTAGGATAATTAAGTCTACATAAATCTCACGGCCCGCAAAGTTAACCAGACAAGATAGGTACACTCAATCCACTACTACACAATCTCCTACAGAGGTAGAAACTTGAAGAGGTATAGAAAGGGGCTCGCATGTAACATCAAAACTAGAAGAAAAATATGTAGACACATAGAAAAAATGTATATCTAGAGTCAAATAACATGAAATCAAGTCTGTAGGAAACTGGGATAATACCTATAATAACTACATCAGAAGCCTCTACATGGGGTCTCCCAGGTATGACATAACACTATGGCACGACTTGAGACTACCCCCTAGTCATAACACTATGCCTAAGGTCTCAAATGACTCCAAGTTAATCTATGGCCTGATATGCACTAGAATAATAAATAAAGTAGCAAAACACTGGGCTAAAATAAACTTAGCATAACTGATAAAAGTAATAATATAAAATTGAAACATTGATCAAAACTAGAAATAGAACTAAGAACTATCAGACAACCAAACGTGCTAAAAATATAAGCATCTGTCTGAAAGCCTCTACTCATAATAAGTTGTTGGAATAACCCCCAACTAACTCCAACTGATTGAAATTAAAATAAACTGACTAGAAAATAAAGAATTGATAACTAGTCCTCGAATGATGAGGACTCACCAATAGCTGCTACTGAATGTGGCACGGGAATGTGCTAAGTGCGGTCTGGGTACTGAGCATTTGAATAAATATTATGAGACAATATAAGCAGGGAAATATGCGGTCAGTACATTAAATGTATTGAGTATGTGAGATGGACAATTGGTTAACATAAGCTAAACATGAATACATGAACATATAAACTGAATGCAAAAACCAAGTATAAACATGTGCTGAATAAAACTGAATATTTGAATACTTAGTCAAGCAAACCTGAACTAAACATAAACTAAAATATGACCGAGGACTGTGGGAGTTAATAATAACCAACATACCCCAACCTGAGCAATATCGGTGTCCAACCTATAACCCTAGTTGGAAGAGCTCTAGTACCTTGCAAAGGGTACCAATACTAGTTGGAGTAGATCCACTAAACTGATGTCCCGAAGGCCTAGGGGTTATGACTCAACTGATAGGGGACCCCTGTAACCTATGGTGGCATCATAGTTCTAGAACTTAGGGACTGCTACTAACAATTTCTACCTAACTAACGGTGGAGCCGTTATCCCTACATTCACTCTGTGATAAGTACTACTCCCAACTAAATGACACTGTAAATTGGTGTATATATATATGATCAATATAGTAGTATTCATGAAAATAGCAACATATGCATAATCTGAAGTGTTCAAAATATGTCAATTGATTCATGTATGAAAATCCTATATATCGGGTGTTCATAACCCAACTAGCGTTTAACACAATTGAACATGAAAATAATAAAAAGCTGGTTGTAGTGGATAATTTTAGTAAATATATCCCAAACTCAATAATTTACCAATAATGGGGAAAATTCATGATGGTGAGTATGAAAATATGCATACCCTAGGGAAAACATATACTCATGGTATAATTACAAAGTAAAGTGAGTAAATTATGAAAACTTCATATTTGACCTGGAACCCAAACTTAAGGGGAAAGTGAACTTGAGGATTTTAAAAGCTTGGGGACTCCATGGGTGGAAGGTGCCCACTGATGAAATCCCACATACTTGAAGGTGAATTGCATGCAAAACTTCTTGGAACTTGAACTTGAGATGTATGAACCCTATCTTGGCTTTAGGAGAATAATAATCACCTTTCTTTGCTAAGTGTTGATGTATTTTGAGTTTATAAGGTGTTAGGGTAAATGAATCCCCTAATATATGATGTTATAATGCCCAAATGACATGAGTTTGGGATTAAAAGAAAGGGAATTGACCAAAATCCCCTTTTAAATAGTAGAGGAATTTTTGAGAAACATTTATCATGGCTCATATCATAACTCATTTGGTCAGGTCACGAGTCATGAATTGAATCATGATCTGAGGACCTGAGTTTTGGGACTTTACTATTATGACAATGAATTCCCTCATAACATCTTGTTGATTCAAAAAATTAGTCGTTAGGAGAAGTCATGGCCAGGGACTTGGTTTTCCTGATTTCCTTCTGTTGTGACAACAGGTCCACCTAATGACTCGTTAGGACTGGTAATGAGTCTTTGGCTGGATTCGTTACCACTGGGATAATTCTCTGGGACTCCTACTATTATGGAAATGACTCCACATAACGACTCTTTATATCTGGTAATGTGATGTTGCCTGAATCATTTTCACTGGCAATTTAACAAACCCTTAGGGAATTTTCCATAACTTTTTATGAAAATGTAAGATTAAGGCAATACTAGTGGCGTTAGAAAGATAATTTAATGGCCTATCTGGTAATGATTCTAGAGATGAAAACTTGGGGTGTTACAATTTCTCTCCGTAGGATCATTCATCCCTGAATGAAACTAACTATGCTAATGCATTAGGGGAAAAAGCTGAGATTTTTCAATGAACACTTACAAGCTAAACCATCAGTTAATATCTAAATCTATGACTGATGTATGAACTGACCCAAACTCACTAATACATACTATGACTTGGAAATAGATGGATTTCTTGAGATGGAAATGAAATAATTACTAAATTAATGAAACTATTACCTCGCACTGGAACTGGGTTTGAAGAGAAAAGGTGGGGGTACTTGGCTAGCATATCGGCTTCTTCTTCCCAAGTAGCTCCCTCAACTGACTGATTTCTCCATAGAACTTTTACTAGAGTGACTTCTTTATTCCTCAACCTACGAACCTGACGATCAAGAATTTCAATAGGGATTGTTTCATAAAAGAGGCTATTTTCCATGCCAATATTTTCTAAAGAAACTACTGATGATGGATCACCAATGCATTTCTTTAGAAAGGAGACATGAAAGACTAGATGCACTGAGGCTAACTCTGAAGGAAAATCCAACTCATAGGCTACTGATCTGAGGTGGAATTATGCACCTTAGTGTTGTTATTCTAGCTTCTTTAACCTTGTTTTGAGGACTACTTATGGGCTTAATGTGATAACAATGATATATTTGAGAATCTAAGTGTTTAATTAACTAATTGCAATATTTAAGGTGTTTTCCAAACAATTTTGTACTTAAGCTGATCACTTAGAGTGAAAATGAGAAAACTACTGTTACTAGCTTGAGCTAGGTGTTGTTCTAGTTGATTTTGGTGAATTCTAGTGTGTTTAATGAGTTTCTAATGTTATTATTGTGTAATTATGTGTGGAAAAACTTTTTTATAGTGTTCAAGGTTCAATCAAATGAATCCAAGAGTCAAAACACTAAGGTAAAGATTAATAGGACGAAACTAGTTCTTAGATTAAGTTTCTAGTTCACCATTATGGATTGTGTGTTGTTTTAAGCTCTAATACATGGATTTGACGTTATATGATCCTTTTTGAGTTGATGATTATGATATATGTATGTTATAAAAGATGTAAATCAAGTTTAAACAAAACCACAAGTCTTGGAATAGATCAACAAAAGCATGGGACAAGATTTGACGTAAAGCAGACACTTTGGATGTCCATGGAGCGTATTTGACCTAATATATGAATATGGAGCGCATGTAATACATGTATATCTTCCTAAGGTACCCAAAACAGTGTTTTTCTACTATTAGGGTGCTTTGCCTACCCTAGTCCCTGCTATGAGCTCTGTGATGCGTACCTAGTGCAAAACTTGACAGTTTTGTCCTCATATAAATAGGTTACTTAAACTTGATGTTACATACCTTGGATGACTTTGAAACTTGGAGAGGGTATGGAAAACACTTGAATTAAGGTTTATTTCTTTAATTTAGTTTATTTATGGATTTTATCATGTATTCATCTATCTTGATTACAGTTATGTCTGTAAGTGGCTAGAAGCCCGCTTTTCAGGGTTAAGGCCAAGAACATGTTTACTATTGCTTTGAATTGATTTGTTTTTGATTTATTATCATATGTGGATGTTTATTTATCCTTGGTATAACTATTTTAAGGATTTACAACCCTTAAAATACATCTATTATTGTTTTATGAGCCCGAGAGGAGGAATAAGAGGATAAAACATGGGGGTAAATAGAGTAAGGTTCTTATTCTTTTATAAAATAAGGGATTTGAATTAGTGTCTAGGATAGAGAAATACCTGGAATACTTATTTGTCTCACTACAAGATGAAATATAAATGTGTTTACCTTAGTTCTTGCATCCCCACTCAACGATGTAGTTGTGGGGCTAAGTTAGATAGGTGATTATAGGCTCGAGAGACCATGATCATAATATCAACCCACTGAATCAAAAACCAGGATAAGTAATCTAACTAATGAATTTCACTAGCTTAGTGTGATTGTTTGCAGTATTTGAACCCCAAGTTTCTCTTTATTGATTATCCAAGTTCTTACTTTTCTACATTGTATACTTTACATTAGTTTACAACTCTAAAACTATTTCAGTTACTTTTATACCACTTTAATCTCTATAGTTAAACTAAAATTGGATAGTTGCCTAACACTAATCCCTGTGGGATCGATACTTGGCTTCTAAAGGGCTACTTTACTACTTGTTGAGACCATGTACACTTGCGTGTGCACTTTGGCGCAATCAAGTTTTGGACGCCATTGTCAGGGACTTGTAAATAGGCAACTATTTTATTTTTAGTTTATCTATTTTGAGTTGTACATAGTTTAGTATTTTTTCTTTTATTTTTTTATCGCATTTATTGATATCGCAGCATGGGATAGATAGTTTTCGAGTGCTGATGATTCTTTTTGTTTTTGTGGGGGACCCCACGAGAGGATCTTTGTCCAAATTTTGATAGAAGCACGTGGATAGGACCTTCACAATATGAGGTGGATACTATCATATCTGTAGAGCAGACCACAAGTTGGTGTGAGGTTTGTGCTATAGTGGTCATTTTGCAGCTATGTGTGCTACCAATTTTGAGTCAGTGATGTTTTTGGGCAATGCTCAAAGGCCATATTATAGGGACACCTACAATAAAAAGTAGCAGACTCAGCTACCAATTCAATCACAGAACAACCAGCAATAATAGTTTCAGTAGAAACAACAAAACACACTGTCTAGTAACATAGAAAATATGTTAAAGAAGTTCATGGCCACCCAAGAATAGTTGGCTATTAAACTTAAAAATTAGCGAATAATTCTAAAAAAGTTGGAGCATCAATTGTTGCAGATACAACAGACACAAACTGCCAGGTCTCAAGGAGGTTTGCCAAGTGACAGTGAACCTCCAAAACAAGTAATGAAAATCACTTTGAGGAATGGTAAAGAGCTCAATGAAGAACCTCCAAAGAAAATAAGTAATGGAAATCACTTAGAGAAATGGTAGCCTCGAGTCATTAAAACTTAGTATTAGAGCATAGAGTTTAAGTGTCCTAGGGTGTCTGTGAAGCTGTGTCTAGTAGAGTCTTGCAGAACAATACAGAGATTCCTGTACTCTTCTTCAAGAGGCTACAGGGAATTTAAGAAATATTTCCCTTTTTTATGCTCTAATTCATGCTATAAAGTTGTTCTCTAAGATCTATTATCCGTTTTTTACTTCATAATCCTTCATCTGTAATGTATTCTTAAGATAACATGATTAGCAAGTTCTAATTCCTCCAAAAATGATGCTCTCAGATTTACTATCAGTAACTTCAGAAGTCACACAAGGGGCTTGAGAGGAGCTCACTAGTGTGTTATAAGTATTGCAAGTTGAAAGTTATTTCCTCATCCTTATGTGCTGTTGAGTTAAGATAGAGTAACATATGTATTTAGATTCCTCGTTAACCCTTCAATACAAATAGAGCTCATGAGAAGAGATAGTATGAACCTAGATTGTTAAATAGAGTTTGCATTCGAGGGATATTACAACCTAGAGTGTTATGATTTATAAGTAGTAGAACCTTCTTATAGTTGGAAGTATGGGCTTAGAAGTGTAGTGACAAGAAAGGTGGGAATAGCGATTGATCGAAAGTATATAGATGAATTTATGCATGCTATGAATTTTGTGTTAAGGTAATACATCCTTGTGTGTCAGCTTAGGTGTAATGAATGTAGTACTATTTTCTTGGTGGAATGTAGATAAAGAGTTATTAGATAAGGTAAATTGTGGTCTGCTTAAAGTAGAAAAGGAGATCTTGATGGTATGTTATGGTGTTAGAAAAGTATAAGTCATTAATTAAGGTATTAGGTTATTAAGGATTGTTAATGTAGGGATCTCTGTGTGGTTGTGAAAAAGAAATTGGTTGAGGTCTTTAGAGCAAGAGGTATAATTTAAATATATGGATGGATAAGTACTAGAGATGTATAGAAGAGGGATGTGCTTAGGGACTGTAATTAGATAGACTTTAAGATTATGATCAAATTTCATTATTATATAGTTCTAGTGGACTAGTATTTCCTGATGTTTTGACATATAAGAATAGTGTGTGAAGTTGTGGTTAAACATGGCTAGCACTAGACACTAAGTTTGATCAGTGGATGATCATAAAGGTGTAAATAATGATTGCTTGGTTAGTGATGCTAGTTATATGGAAGTGTTCTAGTAGGCTTGAATAGTGTATGCAAGAGTTTAAGTTTATTTATTCATAATTAAGTATGATGTTGTAGGCATGATATAGAGGTGTTCCCAAGGTGATATAGGGATTAAATTATTTTCTAAGATTATTAAGTGTCATGTGCGCTTAGATAATGCCCGTGGGTTTCTAAGTGTGAATAAGGCTAGTCATATATTATATGGTATTCTTGATGGATATGTTAAGGAGCTAATGATAGAGGATGCTGAGCCTTTTGGTGTGATTTGAGTTAGTAAGACAGATTATGTATTTAGTGAGGCAGGTATGTTTGTTGAGTTAGTAGAGTGTAAGTCTATGATGATGACTATTGAAGGTAAAGAGAGTTAAGGGTGGTATGTACTAAGAGAGTGACCAAGAATTAAGTTAGTATTATTTATATATTATTTATTCAGGTGAGTGAATATTCATGTGTAGACTTTTAGAGAAAAGAAATTATGGTTCGTTCTCGAGAATATGGAGTAAACCCATAAGCTTAGAATGTCAGGTTTCATCTAAGGGGGAGATGGTAGAGTGAAGAACCAAATCAAGTTTTGAGAATTAGATTGTGATATATGTCAATAAGAGTTGTGATGAGATAGTGATCTCTTCTTACTCTAGAGAGTTCCTTAGATTTCAGTCAGTATCACACCAAATTCATGTCTTTCATGATAAATCCATGCCAAAGGCTAATGCTTATACACTTCATGTGTATTCAAGTCCATTCTCAGCTTCTAGTAAGTAAGTAACAGCTTTACTCTGTGATTTGAATCATCCCTCATAAATCTATAAAACTCTAGTTTTATGTTGAATAACTTATGATAAGTATGAACTCATATTTTAAAGTATAATCAGTTCTCAGAACTCATGATACTAGTGAAATTCCCATTATATCATGTACGTCCTCAATTTGGATCTCTTTAATGAATCCATGTCTTTTATATTCTATTCCTCAGGCCTCATTTAGTGTCAAAGTTATGTTTAGTATTCTTTCGTGCTTCAGGTCCTTATGCGTTAGCCTTTCGATGACCTCTTTCTATGTTAAAATAGTGGTGATGATAATGGATAAGCGATGGTTTAGATGAGAGGGAGTTGATAACCGTCTTTAAGAAAGATTATTAATTCTTTTCTATCTAAGGCTAAAGAATGAAGGAATATTGAGAGAAATCTTTGGTATATGTCATAGTTAGTTGAGAATTCTGGGTATGTCATCTTAAGCATAGTGCAAGAAAGTTGTTGATAGAGTTTTGGAGAATATGAGAAGTATGCCTTTATGGGTGTTTTCCTTGAAGTTCAAATATGGTATAATGATAGGCTTGAATGTCATGTTGGGATGTAAGTGAAAGAATGCAATATGCACTACTGAATCCATAGTAAGAGTTCAGAGTTAGTCATTGAAGCGGTAAGGCATGTTATTCTTAGGGTGTGAGCTCTGTAAGAGACATAGAAGATTGAATCATGTTGATTAGGCAAGTATTATGGTGTATCCTGCTGTATCTTGCGATTTCCAGTTAGGCTTGATCATAGTGAGAGAATTTAGTTCAGTTTAGACTTTAGTAGATGGATTTATCAATGCCCATGTGAAAATTTTAAGTTGAATCAAATGAGTATGGTATTTAAGGGGAATAGTATAGTTGAGGGAGTATTTGAGAAATGTTGCTAAGTTTGAAAGTAAGAAGTTGCATTTCCTAAGGCCTAGTAATTCTATCCTAGCTTATTATTTATATGTCTATGTTTCATGCTATAGAGTTGTATCAATGTTGTGATTTCTTAGTTAGATGTCTTGTTTAGATCATGCCCAAAATTCTTTGCTTCATAATATTATTAGAAATTTTTAGAAGAGTGTTGGAGAAATACTCTATTTGAGTATGGGCAGTCCGTATGGTCCAGTTCATAGAGCCTACGACCAAGTTTAGCAATCAAGCAGATAAGCTCTTATAGATTTCCAACTTTCCATTTAGTCTTACTACCCAAAGTTTTACGAGTAAGGCCATTCCAGGAGGTAAAATATTAGCATTCATGCAAATTATGAATTCAGCTCAGTTCATGTATCATGTTTCAGACTCAGTAAGGCAATCATGTTCCAAGTCATGCATGTTCAGTATATGATCTCAGTTACCTTAGTACAGTACTCTCAGTCTAACCAGTCTCATTCAAGGACGAATGTTCCTAAGGGGGATATATTATAATACCCCGTATTAGACTTAGGTTGAAGTGCATGCATAAGAGGCTTAAAACTTGAAAATTTAGCTAAGTGTTGGGGACTTAGCCATTTTAAGATCTCCTAACTTTGAGGATTTTTAAGTTGACTTTACGGACTCCGAGATGGTGGTTTTTAAGTTAATTCATGTTCAGGGGTGTAATTAGTATGTCTCGGGGAAGTTTTAAAATTTTCAGATGAGGTTTGGGTAATGTTTGGATTTCGATTCCAGCAGCTCAATGCGATTCCACTGCATCGCGTTGGGTATAGTAGTGAGCATGTCATCACATCGAGCCAAGCCCCCAAACGGCATTCTAGTTGTGACTTTAATCTTTAGAGGGGCAATTAGGTCATTTACCATCACCCCAAGTCGTAAAACCATAAGACTGAATGTAGGTTTAAGCATTATACACCCATTCGCCATCAATTTTATCTCCAAGAAATCCTAACCTAATTCCAAGAACTCTAAAACTCCTTCACATCCTATTTAAGATAATCAAGAATTTAAGGCTCATAATCCAAGAACTTCAACAAAGAGCCTTCAAGAACATATCAAATAGTTCAAAGTCAAGCTTCTACATCAAATTAAGCCTAATAAGGTATGTGGGGTTATGAACAAGGGTATCCTTTCACCCTTGTGCCCAAATTGCATGAATTTTAAGATTTTATTTAATTGTTTTAAAGTAGGGTTCATACCCAAGTTTGTATATTCTTGAAACATGTGATTATCATGAGATTTAAAGCTTTAAGTATATCGAGAAGTGCTTATGTTTATGCTTTTAACTTATAAGATTGATATCATGAATGAGATTGCACTACCTTGACTTGTTATTGTTGAAGTATTTCAAGAATTATATTGAGCATGAAGTTTTGGTATGAATTACCATGAGTTTAAAGCACGAATTTTAAGCCCACAGTTTAAGTGTTGAGATTTCAAGGACATTATGCTTTTAAGCATTATATTTTCACGATTTAAAGCAAGAATTAATATTTTGATCCTCAGCTAAGAGATGAAATCCACATTTATTTATCTTGATTACAGTTTAAAGAAAAGAGAAGCATAATTGGTTTTCAATTATGAACCTTTATGCTATTTTAAGGTGGATTTTCTAAAAGTGAGCATATAAGTAATATGGGAGT
Organism: Capsicum pubescens; assembly: GCA_030864215.1. NCBI lineage: Eukaryota > Viridiplantae > Streptophyta > Magnoliopsida > Solanales > Solanaceae > Capsicum > Capsicum pubescens. The sequence continues at coordinate 78,470,346 of CM061546.1, forward strand.
AGTATTTAACACCGAGTTGGGTATGAGGCCAAGGTAACATACCCCAGAACTACGTGCCATCGTAGGTTTAAGTCCCACTATGGGTTAAGTATAGTGATCACTCTAGTTAGGTTTTATTCTGATGGCAAGAGTAGAACAACTCTACCAATGTAGGGGTGAAACGTTGGACTCTATGATAGCTCACATAGCTTATGTCGGTTAGAAGAACCTCCCAAAACAAAGAGTAATAGTACAACTTTTAGAACAAAGTGTTATCACTCACAAGATTTATACAGTATGCTTTATTATACATGATTTATGATTTTTAGCTTTTAGTTATTCAAGTTTAAGGTGAGTCACTTACACTTAGCATGCATTATTTAAAAGTCTATGAATATATTAAGTTATTGATTTACTTATCCATTCACCCTCACATACTCAGTACTTTCCAGAAGTACTGATCCACATATATATCTATTATAGGTACCTATTATAGCAAAATATCATAATCAGACAGTATGCAGCTTCCAGTCAGCAGGTGATAAGTCCTTTTGATTCGAGGGCTCGAGTCAATCATAGATCGAGTAGCATCTTGTTTTCTTTATTCAATTGTATTTGTTAGGGATAGTTGGGGGTCATTTCCTGGCTACCAATAGTCAATATTAGTAGAGGCTTCATAGACAGTTAGTATAGCAATTTTGTATTGAGACTACTTAGTAAAGACATCTCTTCCGCTTATTTCTTTCAGATTAATGTATCTTATTTAGTTGCTCATGATTTATGCCAGTATAAGTGTTAACTTGGTATTACTTGTGGTCCTATGCACCATGTGATAACTAGAGGGTAGCCTTGGGTCGTTACAGTGGAATCCCCAATCGGTTGCAGACAAAGTTGTTAATCATTCGAGAAAGTCTGAGTACTCGAAAACTAAAGTTGCTACACAAGTTAAAGATCTACCACAACCACCATCTCCACAGAGGCAAAGAAAAAAATAGGAGGATACTAGCCAATTTGTGGAGAGAACATAAGAATTTCAGACTTAATTGTCATCTTTCTTTTGTGACTGAAATTGAGAAGGTGAATAAGAGTGAGTGTGTTGTGGATGGTGTAAATTATGAAGTGGGATTGGTTGGGCCTCATTAAAAGCACTTTTCTACATTATGTTAAGATGATGACATGTCTGTGGAGTCATCTGAAATAGTGGAAGAGTGTAAAGATGAGGAATAACAATCCTATATTCTTAATTTTGCACTAGAAAATGTAACGCCCCGGGATCCCATCCCGAGACGTCACACGGTGCTTATGACCCCGAAGGACCACAAGCTAACCTTTTACTGATACCTGTACCTGTACACTGCATAATATAAAAAATAAATGCAAAAACAAGCCATAAGGTTCAACACATCAATGAATACTCATAATACAGAAAAACTAAATACTAATACATCCATCTGAAAAGCCTCTAAACTGTCTGAACTGTAGAGTTGAAGGGACAGGTCCCCAACTAACTCCCTCAACTGAAAATAAAAAAAGTCTGAAGTAATAATAGTAAACTGAGATTCATCCTCAAAAGAAGAGGACTCACTACTACTGTTGTTGACTGGGACTGAACTGCTGAGGATACTCTGGATCCTGTGCCTCTGAACCTATGGTGTCAAATAAAACACCATAGCGCAAATGCGTCAGCACAGGAATGTACCGAATATGTAGACGAGGTAGGCTAATGCAAGGGCTCATGCATCCACAATATTTAAACTGAATAATCATGAAGATGTCGCATGAGAACACATATATGAATGCACAGACCATGAACACAATCATCGCAACTCTAGATACTGAAACTCGGATACCACTTTACTGTAGACAAAACTCACTACTGACACTGAGATACTGAATAACTGACTCATCTGATACTGATAACTGAGGATCTGGATATACTTACATCAAGGACTGAACTCTGAGCTTACTGCTTTCGACTGACAGAATTAAAGATCAACTTTTCTAACAGATTATTCCGGAAGCGATTATCAATGATGAGAAGTATGATCATGTCCGAATTTGACAACAAGAATACTCAACAAAATCTAAGATGGAGATCAAGCCTATATGATGGGAGATCTCTAGATATGATAATAAGAATACTCAACAAGGTCTGAGACTAAGATCAAGCCTCTCTGACGGGAGATCTCTATATATGATAATAAGAATCTGTATGTGAGACCAAGCCTATCTGATGGGATGGTCCATGAATCAATGGAACTATCTGAATTTCTCACTAAGATAGACGACTGTACCACACGGTCCTGATTTCTAAGGATTGATACTAAAACTGAAATTGTGGGAAGTAGTTACTTAACCGACATGCCCCAACCTACCACAGGAGGGGTCCAACCTATAACCCCAGCTGAAAAGGTGTCAATACCGTGCCACAGGTAAAGACCTCTCTAGTCAAGCCTCTCTGACGGGATGACCCTCGCTGGAAGTCAGCCTGAGGTAATATAATAGTCAAACCTCTCTGACTGTGACAACCTCTACTGATGGGGACTCCTGCATCCTATGCTAGCTACGCAGTTTTGGAGTTTAGAGATCACTCCTAGCGACTCGGCCTATCTAACAAGAAAGCCGACATCCCTTCCCTCGCTCAGTGCTAGCTTCTACTCCCAACTGAAAGACGCTAAACTAAATTCTCAACTGAACACAACTGAACTGAATCTGATATTGATCATGATTCACAAAAGATCTACTGAGTTACACTGAGATTACTTAGTTCCGTATCTGATGGAAAAGGTATCAAATCATGGTATCTGACTGATGATACAGAGCTAGAATAGATTACTCGAATCACTTCTGAGATTAGAATTGAATCACTTGAATGCTATTAGATCTGAGTTGATTACAGGACTGAGGAAAGATTACTAGCGATACAGAGATTACAGAGATAACTGAGTTTACTAAGCTTTCTTAAGTTCTGCACTTGTCTTAGGATACAACGTTCTATAGTTCACTGAGTTCTGAGAATCATGGCTCGACTGGAATTATCGAGAAACTAACACGAGCTCTAGACAACAGCTCTATTATCGGGTATAAAAACCCCCAGGACTCGATAACATAAAAGTAAAGCATAATCATTCTTGACTAGTCATTACCATAATCATTCATTCATCATGACAAGCATTCGTTTATCATCACAATCAGTAAAGCATCTCATAATCATTAAGACATCACCTCAAGCATTTAAGGATCACAAACATCTATTCATCATCACAATCGCCAAGGGATCACTTTAAGCATCTCTGAATCACAATCATATAATAACGTAGGGGAAACATGATACTAGATCATACTCCATTCAACAAGGTTTTACCTAAACTATTACATACTTATATCAGTCTTAACATGTGTTTGGATATCACATGGCTTGAGTAAACTTCATACTATCAAGTCATAACTTACTTCCTAACCACTTGGCAAGTATTAAAAACATAGCATATATCAAAAAACACATAATTGGGGAATTTACAACCATCATATCTTGACTTGTTCTTTAGGGTCTTTCAACAACCACTAGACATGACCGATTTTATACCTACTTGGGGATTTCATACTATCTTGGCACATTTCTCTCACTAAGGCATTTTAAAAAACACTAGGCATGCATAAACTAACTCACAATTTGGGGTTTCATCTTCAACATGCTACAATGGCCCTTATGCTTCACCTAAGCTCTTTATCAAACCTAGGGGGAACATGCTTTGCTTATTCAACCATTTCTACACCCATTTGACATGAACACATCACATAGAAAGCAACATAAGGAAGATTCATCACAAATATCACATGGATTCCACCTACTAGGGTTAAGGCTCATGAATCTTGTAAACAAACATGAATCAAAACTTAAAAACACATTGAACATCAATTTCAACTCATACAAATCATTAAAAACTCATAAACATAAAAATCTTTGAGTTTTAAAAAGGGTTCTTGAGCTTCTTGGATGAAAAGAACCCAAGAATCAACATCTACATACCTTAATCTTTGAAATTGAATGAATTCTAATGCTTGAGACTCTATCCGCACTTGTAATAAATAATTCTCGAAGCCCACACTATGAGGAACTTGATTCTTGAAGAAATCTTGAAGAATTATGTATGAATTTTTTGGAAGATTAGGGTTCTTGAATGAAACCCTAGTTATATCTTCTTAAGAGAATTGAGAGAGAATGTGGAGAAATTAGGGTTTAGAGGTGGATGATCATATTTACATAGACCTCCAAAAGGTGGTAAATGACCAAAATACCCTTGCAAAAATATCCTTAAATTGCTGAAAAAATAGCTGACGACATTCGTGACAAGCCGTCAAGTTGGTGATAGGCCGTCACGAATTGTCGTCACAAAAGGGTAAAATTTTGAGTTTCTGGTTAAGGTTGACGACATTGGTGATAGGCCGTCACGGGAGTGACGGCTTGTCACAAAATATCGTCACTAGGGTCAAAAATCTTCCCAGGTCTGACGACATTGGTGATAGGCGTCACGGGCGTGATGGCTTGTCACAATTGTCGTCACCAGTTTCCCAGCCAGACATGCTGGAGTAAAATGGGCATAACTCTTTGCTCCAATATCAGTTTTTGACAAAATTGGTATCGTTGGAAATATAATTCAAAGATATTTCATTTGATATATAGTAGGTCCTGTAATTCGATATATACAAGGAGTTATGGCCGATTAAAGTTGACCCAAATTTTGACGGTCTCTAAAACTTGAACGATAGGAAAGATTTCAACTCGTCCTTGAGTTAAGGGACCTCTATGATCTTAATTCATGCTCAAATAGATTCCCACACGATTCAAAGTATTTCATACTTGGGAAGATATTTCTGAAACATTTAGACTCGGATTTTTTGCTTTACCAAATATGCTCTAAGGCTCAGACTGGAAGAGAATTTTACGGGGCATTACATTATTTCCCCCTTGGGAACATTCGTCCTTGAATGTCGCTTGATAGAATGAAAATATGGATCAACAGAACCTACTCAAGAAATGGAAACATTTCAAGGCATGCTTACCTAACTGGAATAACTGACATACTGAGTTCTCATACTGGGCATGATTCATATCTGGTGCATGTAATACTCGACTGAATCTACTCGTAGATGAATTCTCATAACACTCATGCATATCTGATGCATGGACTCATAACTGGGCTGATCTCAAAAATGCATGACTGATCACACACTGACAACCTGAACTCATTTCTACTAAATCCGCATATCTAATGTATGAATGTTCGTCTAAGCTGACTTTCGAAAGCACGACTTAATAATGCAATAACGACTGATGCTAACTTCATAAAGAAAATATGAACATGCATCGAGATGAATCTAATGGCATGCAACATCATAATACTATGGGGTATCTCCCTCTTGGGAATCTATGTCCTTCTAAACACACTTCGCTGAAATACTGGGGCGGTGTGCGGGGCACCTACAGACTGGGTCATGATTTACCGATCAAGATATGAAACTCATGCATGACTTATGCTACATGCAAGCTCAAAATGTAAGCAAAGGATCTATCAATGCATGTCATAAAGAAAAAGGGCTCATAACATACCCGGGTTTATTTCAGGGGATCTTTCCCGAACAAGGCAAGCTTGAAATGCACGGAGTCTACTCCTTTGAGTCAGCACCCTACATTCTCGCATTCTATGTCCTGGCTCACCACACCCAAAGCATACATCACTACCGGCTCTACACACACCTTGGAGGCGCCTGCCACACTCTCCACAATGCGGATGGGTACGAACACCAGTGGCACTACTATGGGCTTTGGAGCTTGGCGCTCCCTCAGATCTGACACCCCCAAACACAGGTGCGGGTACACTAGCTGAAGATGGAGATGGAACTAAAAATCTACGACCATACTAAGAACTACTACCACCTTGATACCCTAACTACGAGAAACTACGACTACCTATTTTGGCTTTCTTACTCACTATCTCTCTCCTTCATCTTATCTGCCTCAAACTGTTAGGCATGCATCATTATTCTAGCAAGGTCCATATCTCTAAGAAGTATAGCAGTCCTAAACTCTTTCAACACTAAACCGGATACACTAGTTATAAACTTACTCATACTCGCTAGGGTCAGCTATCGAGTCAGGAGCATACTTAGCAAATTGGTTAAACTTAAGACAATACTCTTTCACGGTCATGGAACTTGCCTTAGTTTCATGAACTCTTCTACCTTAGCCTCTCTCATCTCTAACGAGAAAAACCTATCTAGAAAGACACTCTAAAAGTCTAGCCAGGTCACAGGGGTTGCATTCTCCCCTCTACTCTTTTCCAATATCACTACCCAATCATGAGAAATATCTTTCAACCTATAAGATGCTAACTCAACACTCTCTTCCTCAGAAACATGCATAATCTAGGTGATCTTCTTCACCTCTTCTAGATAAAGTTGCGGGTCCTCACCTACTACTGACCCAAAGAATTCTGGTGGGTTCATTTTTATGAAATTTCTAACCCTGTCTGCGACGGAATTCCCATCTTGCTGAGGTGGGGCTGCAGCCTGATGGTTCCCCTAAACATTAGTCATAGCTTGGGTTGGTGCCTAAAAAGCTGCCAAAAACTCTGCATATGACAAGCTCTCATTCTCAGGATCTACTGGCTTTGGGGGCTGATCATCAACCCCACAGACAAAATCTCTGCGAGGAGGCATACTCTGTAATTGGAAGAAATAATTGGATTAGACTTAGGATCAACTTGAGCTCATGCTCTCTCGCACGAAATAATTACTGAAAAAAGAGAAACTGCTCCTAAGAACATCCTGTAGCCTCTTGTACATAAATGAGGTGCGCTACACACCCTTGGATAAGACTCTACTAGATGCGGCTTTTCAGACTCCCTAAGACACTCTTGAACTTTAGGCTCTGATACCAAGTTTGTAACAGCCCGGGATCCCATCCCTAGACATTACACGGTGCTTATAACCCCAAAGGACCACAAGCTAACCTTTTACTAATACCTGTACCTGTACACTGCATAATATCGAAAATAAATGCAGAAACTAGCCATAAGGTTCAACACATCAATGAATACTCATAATACAGAAAAATTGAATACTAATACATCAGTCTGAAAAGCCTCGAAACTGTCTGAACTGTAGAGTTGAAGGGACAGGTCCCCAACTAACTCCCTCAACTGAAAATAAACAAAGTATGAAGTAATAATAGTAAACTGAGATTTGTCCTCAAAAAAAGAGAACTCACTGCTACTGCTGCTAACTGGGACTGAACTACTGAGGATACTCTAGATCCTGTGCCTCTGAACCTATGGTGTCAAATAAAACACCATAGCACAAATACATCAGTACAGGAATGTACCGAGTATATAGACGAGTTAGGCTAATGCAAGGGCTCATGCATGTACAATATCTAAACTGAATAATCATGAAGATTCTGCATGAGAACACATATATGAATGCACCGACCATGAACATAATCATCACAACTCTAGATACTGAAACTCAGATACCACTTTACTGCAGACTGAACTTACTACTGACACTAAGATACTGAATCACTGACTCATCTGATACTGATAATTAAGGATCTGGATGTACTTACATCAAGGAATGAACTCTGAGCTTACTGCTTTCGACTGACAGAATTAGAGATCAAGTTTTCTAACAGATTATTCTGGAAGCGATTATCAATGATGATAACTATAATCATGTTTGAATCTGACAACAAGAATACTCAATAGAATCTAAGATGGAGATCAATCCTATCTGACGGGAGATCTCTAGATATGATAATAAGAATACTCAACATGGTCTGAGACTGAGATCAAGCCTCTCTGTCGGGAGATCTCTAGATAGGATAATAAGAATCTGTATATGAGACTAAGCCTATCTAACGGGATGGTCTATGAATCAATGAAACTATTTGAATTCTTTACTGAGATAGACGACTGTACCATACAGTCCTAATTTCTGAAGATTGATACTGAAACTGCAATTATGGGAAGTAGTTACTTAACCGACATGCCCCAACCTACCACAGGTGGGGTCCAACCTGTAACCCCAGCTGGAAGGGTGTCAATACCGTACCACGGGTAAAGACCTCTCTGACAGGATGACCCTCGTAGGAAGTTGGCCTAAGACAATATAATAGTCAAACCTCTCGGACGGTGAAAGCCTCTACTGATAGGGACTCCTGCATCCTACACTGGCTATGAGGTTTTAGAGTTCAGGGATTGCTTCTAGCGACTCGGACTCTCTGACAGGAGAGTCGTCATCCCTTCCCTCACTCGGTACTAGCTTCTACTCCCAACTGAAAGACTCTAAACTGAATTCTCAACTGAACACAACTGAACTGAATCTGATACTGATCATGTTTCTCAAAAGATCTGACTGAGTTATGCTGAGATTACATAGCTACGTATCTGACGGAAAAGGTGTTGAATCTTGGTATCTAATTGAAGATACAAAGCTAGAACAGACTACTCCAATTGCTTTTGAGATTAGAATTGAATCACTTGAATACTATTAGACCTGAGCTTATTACAGGACTAAGGCTAGATTACTAGGGATATAGAGATTGCAGAGATAAATCAGATTACTGATCTTTCTTAAGTTCTGCACTTGTCTGAGGATACAGAGTTCAATAGTTCACTGAGTTCTGAGAATCATAGCTCGACTGGAATTATTGAGAAATTAATATAGGCTCTAGACAATGATGATAGGCGAATTTACACGCCTATATCAATATATTTTGCCCATATTTTAGCCTAGTTTTGAGAACAAAGTATATATTTCATCCACTTTTAGTCCTTTTTCCTATAAATGAGCTAACGAACATGATTAGTAAAGTTTCAGGTATAAATGATGCAGAATTCAGCATTTTATGGCTTAATTGACGCAAAAGAAAGCTCACGAAGGAAGGGAAGGGAGTTTACACGCCTAAGGACCAAAACTGCTGCATGGAAAATCTGTCCCGGGCTAAAACAACATTTCTGAAGACTTTGGGGATTTGCAGTAACTTAGTTGGATTTGGACAATGATACATTAACCTAGTACAATTGGGTTATGTATTTCATTAGTTTATTTGGATTATGATAATGTTACATTAACCTAGTATAATTGGGTTAAGTATTACATTAGCCTAGTAGAATTTGGTTAGATATTTTATTTATCTAGTAGGATTAGGATATGGGTATTATAAATACCCTATCATGCTAGAGATTTTGCAAGGAATTTGAGGGGGAAGCCCACAATACTTTCTTCCGTCCCTCTCATCTTCCACTACAAACAATTCTACAACTCTTCTAATCTTTCCATTAATTCTATTTTTCTTCTTCTACTCTTCTATTCTTAAATTCCACAACAAGAGAATCGTTACTTTGCCTAGGAATTCACGCCTCACGCCTACCACCTAAGCTACACGAAATTACTCAATCTTGTGGTATAACAACAATGTCAATCGTGATCTCCTTCGCTTTCATGGGTAACTAAACTTCTCTGTTGGGGTTATGGAAGCCGTATGAGATACTATCTATTGCTGTGAGGTTGTGAGTTCACGACACGTATACTGCTTATATCATTATTCTCTTCATCTTAGTCTACATTCTTTGTGGTTGCAAATGCAAGAATATGCCAGTATAACATTTAACTTGTTCGAAAGAAAGGTTATTTGTCTGGAAAAGAGATAATGTCAAGGTAGTAGGGTCACCCCCTAAAATTCCCTACTAAAAAGCTAGTGCCGTAACTGGACTAACCTCTTGGAGAATTCGTACCGTTAGACACGCTTTAAGCTCGAAAGAGTTAAAGTGAAATAATCCTCGAATAGGTCGAAAGACGCCTGGATTTACCATCGAATACAATTCTCTATAAGAAGTTCCATGTCAGAATTCTACACACTCATAGCCAATAGAGACGTATACCTTAGAAGGTGGACATAACCCCAACGCCTCAATTCTCATTGTTTACAACTTACGTAATAATATTTCTCTTTTACTTAGCTATTTTCAATTTTTATTTAATTGTTTTGGTGACACATTACAATCCCCCCTTTTTACGAGACTTGCACCAAAAGTTAGTAATTTTTCTTACTTGTTGGCCAAGCTATTCCCTGTGGGATCGACACTCAACCCAGGTTGGGTTCTATATTTGCTAACGACCGCTTTACACTCCTACGAGAGCTGTAGATTAAGGGTTATCAAAAATTGGCGCCGTTGCCGGGGAATACAAGTGTCAATTAAGGTCGTAATAATTACTAGACCCTTTGGTCAAAGACTCTCGTACTTTTACTTTTAGTTTTTGTTTTTGTTTACTACAGGTTTTTTGTTCAGTACATCAATGGATGCACAACGTGAAATACCATTTGATGATGATGATGATGATCTTGATGGAGCTGGTGCCACTGGAGCCATTATTCTTCCTCCATTAGCCCCCGAAGACAAGTTCAACATCACGAGCACCATGATTCAGTTATTGCAACTCAAGGGATTATTTGGTGGACTAGCAGGCGATGATCCGAATATGCATCTCATCAACTTTATTTCTACATGCAAGTCGTTTGACAATCCTGGAGTTGGTCAGAATGCAATTCGGTTACGCTTATTTCCATTGTCTCTGTCTGGGGAGGCAACTCTATGGTTGAATGGGCTGACTCCTGATTATATTACAAATTGGAGGCAATTGAGAGACGCTTTCCTCGAAAGATTCTTTCCGCCATCCAATAGAGCATAATTGATAGATGAAATCAGCAACTTTCGTCAGCTTCCAACTGAAGCCCTTCATGAAACATGGGAAAGGTTCAAGACAAAGCTAGCGAGATGCCCAAACCATCACATGACTAATGTTCACCTCATGGAGATATTGTATAGAGCCTTGAATTCAATAACTAAGCCAGTGGTGGATAATGCGGCTGGAGGATCATTCATGGACCTCACCTTTGGTCAAGCAAGAAATATGCTAGATCGTATGACGAAGCAAAGTAGATCTTGGCATACCAGGGATTCTGAGGTAGCAAGCTCCACTTTATCTATTGGCATGACCACAGAGCAGAGGCGTAGACAAGAGGAACGTGACCAAGATATGACGCACATGAGAACACAAGTGGATCTTCTTACAAAGCATCTATTATCAGGGAAGACCGAAAAAGTCAAAGCCATTGTAGCACATGGAAGAAACGAAGCTGATACGGAAGAAGAAGCCAACTACTTGAATAATCAGGGGGGTTTCCGAGGCAATGCCCAAGGAAACCAAGGTCGGAACTACTATGAGAAATTTGGAAACAAGGACCAAGGTAGTTGGAAGAACAAGAATGACAATAGTGGTGTGTATGTTCCCCCTGGAAGACGTGACACCACCACATCTAGTTCTGGATGTATGGAAGACATGATGGCTAAATTACTGAAAGGAGTGGAAGCAACTAGCGCGGGAGTAACGGAGGTAATAAATGATTTTTCCTCTATGAAGCAATTAGTTGATTCACATTCCACTTCAATCAAGAAAATAGAGCAGCAATTGAGCCAACTTTCAGCAGCACTCAATCAAAGAAAGGCTGGCACTTTACCTAGCAACACCGTGCAAAACCCAAGGAATGATGGGTCATGCATGGCTATTACTACCCGAAGTGGTAAGGTGCTGGAAACCTCATCTAAGGGCAAGCAAGTGGTTGACGAAGTAGTGGACATTGATGATACGGCGAAAGGGAAAGATGCCGCAGCAGCTGATCCTGACGTCCATAACGTCACCCCTCACGATTTGCAACCTGAAAAAGCTAAAAAATGTAAGCAAGAGGAGAAGAAAGCCGTAGAGAGAACAATTCCTTATCCACCACCACCTTTTCCTCAAAGATTGAAGAAGGTGGCAGATAATACAAAGATCAGCAAATTCATGAGTATGTTAAAGCAGCTGACCATTAATGTTCCGTTGGTGGAGGCGCTGGAACAAATGCCTGGGTATGCTAAATTCATGAAGGACATATTGACAAAGAAGCGGGCAGTAAGCTATGAGCCGGCAGATAATATTCATCATTGCAGTGCAATTGCCACAAGGTCCTTAGTACAGAAGAAGGCAGACCCTGGTGCTTTCACTATTCCTTGCACGGTTGGATCCATGAATTTTGCTAAGGCATTGTGCGATTTGGGAGCTAGCATCAATTTGATGCCACTATCCGTCTACAGAAAGTTGGGATTGGGCGATCCTACACCAACCAATATGCGGCTCGTGATGGCAGATAGGTCGGTAAAACGACCTGTGGGTATCTTGAATGATGTGTTGGTGAAGGTGTCTACCTTTATTTTTCCTGCAGACTTTGTGATTTTGGATTGCGAGGTGGATTCTGAAGTTCCCATAATCTTGGGATATCCTTTCCTTGCAACAGGAAGTGTGCTTATTGACATGAGAGCTAATGAGCTTTTATTTCGGTTGAATGACGAAGTGGTCCGCTTTGATATATGCAAAGCAATGAAGCAGCCCAGCGATATGAATGTGTTCTCTATAGCTGATGTTCATCATGAGGATAAGAAAGCACTATCTGTAGAGAAACAGCTTACTGTTGAGCCATTGTCTGTTGCGCCACTGAATGTTGAGCATGAGGACGATGAAGATTATGAAGAACTTATGGGTGCTCTAACAGAAATAGAGTCCTATTCCCATACTCCTAAGCAACCGGACCGTGATCTTAAGAATCAACCATCACCAACAGCGAAGACTTCCCTTGAAGAGCCACCAATGCTAGAATCGAAAGAGCTCCCCGATTATCTAAGGTATGTGTTCTTGGAAAGTATAAATATACTTCCGGTGAGTGCGGATGATTTAAGTAAACAGCACGTAGAGGCTCTCATCTCTGCTCTGAAGAGATACATGAGAGCAATGGGTTGGACTATTGATGATATAATTGGTATCCCTCCTGGGATAGGCATGCACAAGGATCATCTCGAAGAAGATTGCATGCCTACAAGTAAGCCTCATTGTCGTCTGAATCCATTCAGAAAATGATCCATCATCTATCTCGACGAAGTCTAAGTACTCGAGGTAACTATGTCGAGCCACGACAATAAAAAAAGGCGCTAGATGGGAGGCAACCCATCGTTTTATCGTTCTTTTTTACTTGTTTTGCTTTTGATAATGAAAATCCAAAAATAAGAGTCGTGCCACGACCAAAACTAAGGTGCTTGGTGGGAGTAAACCCATCGTACTAATCGTTTTCATTTGGTTTTAAGAAAAAATAGGTTCAAGAGGTATTCAACGAGGAGATTGATTTCAATTGACGATTTGGACACATTGTATGGTAAAGTTGGTAAGTTAGGAATAGTGATGCATAAGGCTATGGATTGAGCATTGCTCATGCCAAACTAGGCATCGAGGAAGGCTAGGCCTAGGTAAAACTAGGCCATGAATGATGCACAACCTATCCTATAGCCTAAGGTCTCGGAATCTAGTGTGCTATACACTATGCGCCGCCCAGTCCTAAGTGTGCTTTTGACTATGCGCCGCCTATGCTATAGCATTAGGTATCAGGATCTCATATGCCATAGACTATGCGGCACATATGTCCCTAAATGCCATAGACTATGCGGCGCATATGTCCCTAAATGCCATAGACTATGCGCCGCATATACCATGACTATGCCAAGCATTATGCGCCGCATATGTAGCACTTTTTGTCTCCAAAACCAATTTTAAATGGGTCAAAACCCGACCCATTCTTTTCCTATATAAAGGAGACTTAGTCTTGAGGCACAAACACATTGAAAACCTAACATAGGTGCCGCACATAGCATCCAAATCTTCTCAAAACTTTTGCTCTTCCACTTCACAAGAACATATCCAAAGGTTTCAATCACGTAAGTACTCGTGTGTTCTTCATCTATTTTTTGTAAGTACTACGTTACTATGTCTATTATGAATTGCTAAATCTTGAATAAGTATTGGAGATGTGAATGTGTTTGAATTGTTGATACACAACCAAGTGAGTGAACATATACGTTAGGATGATCTTAACTTGTTTCCGACTTCAATTCGATTTTGATGCATTGTCATACTACTTGCGGAATTGCTATAGTCATGAACATTGCATACTCTTGTCACTTGAATACTTACATGTTGGGATGTCTCGCTCATCGGAATAAGACTTATAGTTGCCTACCGACATAGGAGATTGTGATTATTGATAGAAACTATACCATGATGTAATCCCTATGTAAAAGTCTTGATATACCTAACATGAAGTATTGCAAAGATTGCAAGAAGTGTTACATATCTGAATTTCTTGTTGGAATATAGCCCCTAAAATGAATGTCGATGAAGTTTGAGTAATCGACCACTTTCACATCACTAGTCTGTACCAACAAACTAAGTGTGGGGTGGTGCCACTACTGCTTGTTTATAGATTGTATCCATCGAGATGATGCTAACATGAACATTGTTTTAAGTTTCAGGTACAATGTCACCCAAAGCAAGACAAGCCAAAGATAAGGCTACCACTTCACAAAAAGGCAAGAAAAGAGGCCGAAAAGAGCAAGGAGAACCCTCTTCGCTGCAAATACCTCGACTCACTCTTGGAATTAAGTGGGATACTTATGAGGAACTTCTGAGGATGACGAATCTGCTGATGATTCCGATGCAAGGGGTATTACCCCAGACATAGAGGATGAGTCCGACTAACCAGGTTCTTCTTATTTATTTTCCACTGAGGAAAGTGTGTCCTGTCTAAGTGTGGGGTGCTGGTATTTGCATGCTATACTTCCCTACTCGCATCTATGTTTGTTTGCTTTGTTTTTGTTTCGTTATTTTTCATTGTTAGTAGTAAAATTATTTTTTTAACTTCACATGAAATTATTTTGATAGGCAGCATGAGATTATGACAAGAGTCTATACTACTCCCAATAAAGTCGACCATGTGCCTTGTGTGTATGAGATAATCGTATATTCTATGTGTGTGCCTGATTCTAGAACTTGCCTGGTATGTATGCAAAGAGAAAATAAGGAGTGTAAGTTTAGGATATGATTTAGGCATTTCTTTGGCAACCTATATTTGTTTACCTTCAGTTTTACCTACCCATGGACATCATCCTAGTTAAACCCTTTTGAGCCTTTAGCCTATTTTCTTTGAAAACCTTGTATGTAAGCCTAATCCATTTTTTTCAAGATCGTAATTTGATCCAAACTCCTAAGTTCTTTAAAGAGAAAAAGTCATGTGACAACATAAGAGGAAATTGGGTGAGTATGATGCTATAAATTGTAATGGTGCTTGAATGTGTTATGAAAAAGAAAGTGCTATCATAAGAGGTATGTTGTGAAAAGAAAAAGGAAAAGAAAGCTGAAAAGCGAGTTGTGCTTAAAATTGAAAAACAAAAGAGGAGAACAAGGGTGGTAGAATAAAAGAAAGAAAGGTTGAAAGAAAATAAAAGTGTCAATGATACAATGTGATGTATTAAAGCGCTTAGGAACATAGTCACTATTTCTGGCCAAAATAGTCCTACCCGTCCCTTAGCCTACATTACAACCATCAAAAGACCTATTTGATTTTAAGCTTAGCATTCTGACATTTAGTGGAGCATTACACTAAGGGCAAGCCTATGGTCATCAGTTGTTGCATATGAATTCTTTGTGAGAGTGGGAGCAAGGATATTTTGATACCCATGTTTGAAAAATATGTTATACTTGTGAGTGATTATGGGTAATATATTGTGAGACACACATGGTTGATGAGTTTTGGGTAGTTGTGTATGATTCTTTGTGCCTTAACTTTTGAATATGAGTTGACCACCATCACGAGTCTATGTTGGAGGCTAATTGGTCTCTACTAATGATCGAAAAACTACTCTTTGTTGATAATTGTTGTGCTTGTCTTGACAAATGTTTTGTGTTGTTGCTGTGAAACCCTAAGTTGATGTTTAGAAGGACATGGTATTTCGTTCGAGGACGAACAAAGCTTCAAGTGTGGGGTGTTGATGATAGGCGAATTTACACGCCTATATCAATATATTTTGCCCATATTTTAGCCTAGTTTTGAGAACAAAGTATATATTTCATCCACTTTTAGTCCTTTTTCCTGTAAATGAGCTAACGAACATGATTAGTAAAGTTTCAGGTATAAATGATGCA
The DNA here is from genome assembly GCA_030864215.1 of Capsicum pubescens. Lineage (NCBI taxonomy): Eukaryota > Viridiplantae > Streptophyta > Magnoliopsida > Solanales > Solanaceae > Capsicum > Capsicum pubescens. Next base: position 78,486,447 of record CM061546.1, read on the forward strand.
GAATTCAGCATTTTATGGCTTACTTAACGCAAAAGAAAGCTCACGAAAGAAGGGAAGGGAGTATACACGCCTAAGGACCAAAACTGCTGCATGGAAAATCTGTCCCGGGCTAAAACAGCATTTCTGAAGACTTTGGGGATTTGCAGTAACTTAGTTGGATTTGGACAATGATACATTAACCTAGTACAATTGGGTTATGTATTTCATTAGTTTATTTGGATTATGATAATGTTACATTAACCTAGTATAATTGGGTTAAGTATTACATTAGCCTAGTAGAATTTGGTTAGATATTTTATTTATCTAGTAGGATTAGGATATGGGTATTATAAATACCCTATCATGCTAGAGATTTGCAAGGAATTTGAGGGAGAAGCCCACAATACTTTCTTCCATCCCTCTCATCTTCCACTACAAACAATTCTACAACTCTTCTAATCTTTCCATTAATTCTATTTTTCTTCTTCTACTCTTCTATTCTTAAATTCCACAACAAGAGAATCGTTACTTTGCCTAGGAATTCATGCCTCACGCCTACCACCTAAGCTACACGAAATTACTCAATCTTGTGGTATAACAACAATGTCAATCGTGATCTCCTTCGCTTTCATGGGTAACTAAACTTCTCTGTTGGGGTTATGGAAGCCGTATGAGATACTATCTATTGCTGTGAGGTTGTGAGTTCGCGACACGTATACTGCTTATATCATTATTCTCTTCATCTTAGTCTACATTCTTTGTGGTTGCAAACGCAAGAATACGCCAGTATAACATTTAACTTGTTCGAAAGAAAGGTTATTTGTCTGGAAAAGAATAATGTCAAGGTAGTAGGGTCACCCCCTAAAATTCCCTACTAAAAAGCTAGTGTCGTAACTGGACTAACCTCTTGGAGAATTCGTACCGTTAGACACGCTTTAAGCTCGAAAGAGTTAAAGTGAAATAATCCTCGAATAGGTCGAAAGACGCCTGGATTTACCATCGAATACAATTCTCTATAAGCAGTTCCATGTCAGAATTCTACACACTCATAGCCAATAGAGACGTATACCTCAGAAGGTGGACATAACCCCAACGCCTCAATTCTCATTGTTTACAACTTACGTAACAATATTTCTCTTTTACTTAGCTATTTTCAGCTTTTATTTAATTGTTTTGGTGACACATTACAATCCCCCTTTTTACGAGACTTGCACCAAAAGTTTAGTAATTTTGCTTACTTGTTGGCCAAGCTATTCCCTGTGGGATCGACACTCAACCCAGGTTGGGTTCTATATTTGCTAACGACCGCTTTACACTCCTACGAGAGCTGTAGATTAAGCGTTATCAGACAGCAGCTCTATTTTCGGGTATAAATACCCCCAGGACTCGATAACATAAAAGTAAAGCATAATCATTCTTGACTAGTCATCACCACAATCATTCATTCATCATCACAAGCATCCATTCATCATCAAAAGCATTCATTTATCATCACAATCAGTAAAGCATCTAACAATTATTATTACATCACCTCAAGCATTTAAGGATCACAAACATCTATTCATCATCATAATCACCAAGGGGTCACTTTAAGCATCTCTGAATCATAATCATATAATAACGTAGGGGAAACATGCTATTAGATCGTACTTCATTCAACAAGGTTTTACCTCAACTATTTCATACCTATATCAGTCTTAACATGTGTTTGGATATCACATGGCTTGGGGAAACTTCATACTATCATGTCATAACTTACTTGCTAACCACTTGACATGTATTAAAAGCTTAGCATATATCAAAGAGCACATAATTGGGGAATTTACAACCATTATATCTTGACTTGTTCATTAGGGTATTTCAAAAAACACTAGACATGACCGATTTTATACCTACTTGGGGATTTTATACTATCTTGGCACATTTCTCTCACTAAGGCATTTTATCAAACACTAGGCATGCATAAACTAACTCACAATTTGGGGTTTCATCTTCAACATGCTACAATGGCCATTATGCTTCACCTAAGCTCTTTATCAAATCTAGGGGGAACATGCTTCGCTTATTCAACCATTTCTACACCCATTTGACATGAACACATCACATAGAAAGCAACATAAGGATGATTCATCACAAATATCACATGGATTCTACCTACTAGGGTTAAGGCTCATGAATCTTGTAAACAAACATGAATCAAAACTCAACAATACATTAAACATCAATTTCAACTCATTCAAATCATTAACAACTCATAAACATAAAAATATTTGAATTTTGAAAAGGATTCTTGAGCTTCTTGGATGAAAGGGACACAAGAAATAACATCTACATACCTTAATCTTTGAAATTAAATGAATTCTAATGCTTGAGACTCTATCCGCACTTGTAATAAATAATTCTCGAAGCCCACACTATGTGAAACTTCATTCTTGAAGAAATCTTGATGAATTATGGATGATTTTTTTGAAAGATTAGGGTTCTTGAATGAAACCCTAGTTATATCTTCTTATGAGAATTGAGAGAGAAGATGGAGAAATTAGGATTTAGAGGTGGATGCTCATATTTATAGAGACCTCCAAAATGTAGAAAATGACCAAAATACCCTTGTAAAAAAGTCCTTAAATTTCTGAAAAAAATTGCAGACAACATCCGTGACAATCCGTCAAGTTGGTAATAGGCCGTCACGAATTGTCATCACAAAAGGGTGAAATTTTGAGTTTCTGGTTAAGGTTGACGATATTGGTGACAGGACATCAAGGGCGTGACGGCTTGTCACAAAATATCGTTACCAGGGTCAAAAATCTGACCAGGTATGATCACATTGGTGATAGGCCATCACGAGAGTGACGGCTTTTCACAATTGTGACTGCTTGTCACAATTATCGTCACCAGCTTCCCAGCCAGATATGCTGGAGTAAAATGGGCATAACTCTTTGTTCCGTTATCGGTTTTTGATGAAATTGGTATCGTTGGAAAGATAATTCAAAGATACTTCATTTGATAAATAGTAAGTCCTCTAATTAGATATATACAAAGAGTTATGGTTGATTAAAGTTGACCCAAATTTTGACTGTCACTAAAACTTGAACGATAGAAAAAATTTTAACTCGTCCTTGAGTTAGGAAACCTCTATGATCTTAATTCATGATAAAATAGATTCCCACATGATTCAAAGTATTTCATTCTTGGGAAGATATTTTTGAAACATTTAGACTCGAATTTTTTGCTTTACCAAATACGCTCTAAGGCTCAGACTGGAAGAGAATTTTGCGGGGCATTACAGAAAAGCAACACAAAAACATACCTTACTTTTTGGAAAAGTGGTTTACCATGAACTATCCATTACTCCATTCACTCATCTTTGTACCACCACCCTATTAGCAAAGCAAAAGGATGGACGCGAGGTTGGGGTGAAATTTATATCCTCAAGGTGGAGAAAAAAGTTAATTGGGTCATGCCGCGACACTAAATTAGGTGTTTCTTAGAAGGCAACCCAAGTTAAGGTAGGTTTTATTTTCTGTACTCTAGTTTTTAATTCACTAGTTTTTGTTTTTGTTGAGTCACAGGTTAATGGGAAGTCTGAGTACCGGGAAACCTGAGCTAAGGAGCATGGAGAAGACTAAGTATGAAGTCCCAGGACACTCTTAATGCAATAAGATTCTACTAGGTAGTCCTAGAGGCCTCAGAGAGTATTTTCTATCTCTACTTTTAAGTATACTTTGGGGACAAAGTAGATTTTTAAGTGTGGGGTGGGGAAATTTCCATTTTTAGGAGTAATTTTTTTAAAAAAAAATTATGTTAGGAATAAGTGGGATGTTCTTGTTGACACTATATTTTATTGCATAATGTAAGTGTTTTGGTTGTAATAGCATGTTGATTGTGTGAATTGTTACTTTTGAGACTTCTAGGCTCATGATTATGACTCTTGTACTTGTTGGCATAATGTTGAGTTCATGTTATTTTTTATTTAAGAGTCTATAATGATTCTACTTGAGTTGGGCATGTACCATATGCGTAAGAGGTTGTTTGTATATTCCTTGTTGCATTTGATGCTAGAACTTTCCTGGTGGGTATACAAAGCAAAATAAAGAGTATGGGTTTAGGAGATGATATAGGCATTTCTTTGATAGCCATGTTTATACCCTCTTTTACCTTCCCTTGTGCATAATCCTAATTAACCCCATTGAGCCCTTAGCTTATTTTCTTTGGAAGCCTTATATGTAGCCTAATCCCCTTCTTTGATTGACCTTAATAAGATGCAAAGATCCAAGAACTTTAGTAAAAAATTATTTGAGTTAAGGAGTTTGAATTCAAGTGGGAGAAAGGTAAAAGTGAAGCCCCAAAGTAATAGGTATTGGTGTGTGCAATTGATGTGTTGTGGTTAGGAGTTAGAGAAATTTGTGCTAAATAAATTATGATTTTAGACCATTTGTGTTTCAATGAGGCCCTGGTCCTCCTGGGACATTGTGCACCTCAACTAAGGCAAATTGCTTAAGTTGAGGGTGGCTATCATAGGGGTGTGTAACATAAAATAGGTGTGAAGAAGGATAAAATTGAATTATGAGTGAACAGAAAATACTCCCACCAAGTTTATGTAAATAGGATTAATGAAATCGGACAAAGAAAACGATCAGGATACACAAAAGTGGAGTAAATGGGTTGTTAGAGGTGAATTGAATGAAAAAGTGTGATGTATTCAAGCGCTTAGGGAGGATAGTCAATATTCTTGTAGAAAATAATTCCTATCCATCCCTTAGCCTATAATACAACCCTTAAAGACCTACTTGATCCTGGATCCATCATCCTAACATTAGTGGAGTACTACACTAAGGGTAAGCCTATGGTTCATCTTGTGTAACATGTGAATTCTTTGTGAGAGTGAGCGTAATTTGATTCTTGTACCAAATTTGAAAAAATTGCATTTATGTGAGTGATTATGGGTAACTCTCTTGTTGTGAGGGAACATGTTTAATGATAGTTGGATGAGTTGTATGATGTCTTTGATTGATCAATATATATGAGCTTTCCAACTAGGTGAGTCAATTTTTGAGGCTAGGATATATTCGAGTAGTATTCTTAAACTGTCACCTGTGTTTGTAACATGCTTAGTTTAGGAACTTGCATTCTGTGTAGTCATTGTAGTACTAACTTGAGTATCTTGCTTGTAGTAGAAGTGTGGAGTCACCTCAGCTTATGATGCTCAGAGTAAAAAGTTTTTCAAGGACGGATAAGGCTTTAAGTATGGGGTGAGATACCTTACCATAACGAGTCAAATCTTTTATGGGCCAACATAATGGGGACTGGGCTTCCCTTTCTTACCAAACCTATTCACCCCTTTCATGGGTAAAATCTTCAAATAGATAGAATCACCAACATCAAACTCAAGTTCCCTTCTTGTTACATCTGTATAGGATTTCTAATGACTTTTGGCTATTTTTGGCCTCTCCATAATCAGCTAAATCTATTACATTGACTCGTACACTGAATCAGGACCTATCAAAGTAATTTTACCAACCTCGAACTGACCAATAGGATACCTACACCTCCTCCCATAAAGAGCCTCAAATAGGATCATCTGAATACTTGCGTGACAAATGTTATTGTAAGCAAACTCAATTAAAGGAAAGTGATCATACCAACTACCCTTGAAATCAATCACACACGGCGTCAACATATCCTCTAAGGTCTGAACTTGGGTACCAAGACCCTTCTGAAAATTCTTCCAAAATAGAGAGGTAAACTGAGTACCTCTATTGGAGATAATGGTCAAAGGGACTCCATGCAGTTTCACCAACTCCCTAATATAGTTCTTAGCATAATCTTTGGCTTATTATGACATATTAACTAGCAAAAAATAAGTTGACTTAGTCATTTGTCCACGATAAGCCCAAATAGAATCATGTTAACAACGAGTATGAGGAAACCCATGAAGTCCATATTCACGACTTCACACTTCCAAGTGAGAATACTGAACTCTTAAAGCATACCACTGGGTCTCTGGTGCTCAACCTTAACTTGTTGTCAATTTGGACACTTAACCATGAATTTTTGGATATCCTTCTTCATGCCATTTCACCAATATATTTCCGCAAGCCATGGTACATCTTAGTGGCTCCTAGGTGAATAGAAAATTGAGAACTATGAACTTCTGCTAACATCTGCTTCCTTAAACCATCCATATCCAAAACACATACTACTAGAAATTACCCCTATTGCTATGAAACTTTTGGCAACAATTCCAAAAGTGTTGCTATAGAGAGTCTATTGCAACGGATCCAACCGTTGCAAAAAAAATAATTGTTCTAGTAGAACTATTTGGTATTATAACCGTTGTTATTTTATAACCATTTCAATAGGGTATTTTATCATAATAGTTGCCTGAACCATTGCCATAGAGTATCGATGACAACACTTTATTGGGGAAAAGAGCTATTACAATGATTTATTTATTCCCACCATACAATTTCTCTGAGTCCACCAAAGTAAACCATTTTAGATAACAATCATTTTAACATTCTAAGATGCTTCCATGGCTATATTCACCAAAAACTTTTCTTGTTCGAAGCTACTCCGACCAAAAATTCACCAAGACCAAAAATTTGAAGTTGCTCCGACGTGTAGGAATTACTTATTCTTCTTTTATTTGAAGCTACTTTGGCGTGTAATTATTCTCATTCTTAGTACTACTCCTACACAAATTTCTGGTCTTAATTCTTTTCTCTGAGTTACTAGACAATCCCATCCCAACTCGAAACACTTTAAGAAGAGACCACTATACCTCAATAGCTCAAAATTGCTCCGACTTCAGCTCCTCCACTGCTCTGACAACCACTTCAATTTCTAAGAAAATTTGGGGTATTCTTCTATAATTTGGTGATTTTAATGTTAGTTAATATTTCTAATTGATGATTTTAACCTATTTTTTTGAGTTTCTATTTTGGGGTTTTGTTTTCCTTCACTTTGATTGCTAATCAAATATTTGGGGATGGGATTAATTTGGGTGATTTCAGTTGCTACCTTTTCTAGGTTGATAATGCATTTCCTCATTTCTGCCCATATTGTGCTAAATAGATGGAAACTAACAGTGAGTACTTGTCTAAAGTTCCATTGCGGTAATTTCTAGGAATGTAATTTTCTATTAGACCTCGATGTCACAGTCATTTTCTAATAGCAAAACCCCTAAAATCATGACTAAAATCCTGATCTTTATGGTCATAGTGAAGCAATTGAATTTTGAGGAATAATAGATACAATAAAATCTCATCTTTTGTTGATATTTGGGGTATGTATTTGTAAGGTATGAATAGTGCACATTCTAGTAATCCTATAACAAATCTCTCTCATATCATGCAAAAACAGTTTATTAGTTTCATAGTTAAAGCTTTTTCCTTGTAACATATATGATCGTTTCAATAGTTCTTGGCTCTTAAGAGATTCGGCAAGATTTTGTGACTTAATGGGTAAACCATGTGATGGTTACTATATGTAGTTGGAGCAATTTTAAAGTGGAAACAATAATATTGTCTTGGACCATTTTATTTAAATTATGTCCATAATATAATTAGTAGAATCTTCTATACATCACAACAACCATATATGTATAATCATTACTACAAAAAGTTCCAAACGAATATACAGATAATATATATTAGACCAAAAGATTACCTTAAGAGCGAAGATAGAAGTTTTAACATGACTATTTGGATAACAAGTTTTTGATATAGGAGTAATTGTGGTACTTTCCATGCTTGTTTTGTATGATAGCTCTTCAAGATAATTCTCATATTTTATCGACGAGCAGAATGCATGAGACTTTGATTCTTCATTTTTTGCTATCTGATTCAGTGCAAATAATCTTTGTGTTATTATCTTGAATGTTTTTCCTTACATTCGTCATTTCTTTAACTTTGCTATGCTATCAGTGGTCAATTGCGTCTGTTATTGATAGGTTGTTTGCACCAATACTTTTCACTCAGTTGCTCTTTTGGTCCCTCACGGCATTCCTATATTGTTGTTGCTACTTGATAGGTTGTTTGCACCAACACTTTTTACTCAGTAGCTCTTTTGTTCCCTCACGACATTCCTATACTGATGCTACTACTCTTGCAGTCAAATGATGTTTTACTTCCTTAACATCAGTTCTTAAAACCTGAAAGAAATCTTCATTGAATTAATCTTCACCAAAAGATGGTGTTTCTGCATTGCTCTATCTCTTTTTATTTTGTATTTTTAATCTATTTACTCTGTTTTTGTTCTCCCGGTTCCTACCTCTTTGCTCTCTTATATTCCCTAAGACTCAAGCTAACTTAATAGTGGTTGAGTATTTTTTATTCTTTATTATTGTTTGTGATCATAATTTGATATGTATGTGACAAAGGATAAATTACATTTTCTATGATGGTAAGTCCAAAATCTTATAATTTATATTTGTAAGATTTATATTATCTACCTTTCTTAGTTTCATATCCAAAACCTCTAAGGCCTCAGCAGCTGTTGCAACAGGCAAAATAAAGACATTTAATATTTTTGATGTTCACTAGAACGAGTTTCTTCTCTATCTCCTCCTTGTACCAACAACTCTCTAGCACCGCACAAGATTCTATTACTCCTTACACTACTTTCAGATGGCTCTGGAAACTGAATATACCACCAAAACTTCTTTGGCTCCTAAATCACTCTAGGCTCCACACTGCTTCCTCTCCAAATTGCAGACTTTGTGACCTCAACGTCAAAGAAACTATCACCCATCTATTTTTACTTGCTGGCACCACCAAGCCTAGGCAACATTCTATTCAACTCTATGTATTATGGAATCCTCATACACCCCCAAAATCAACTCTAGGCAATATTTTGTTCAATGTTTTTTCAAAAACTCTTCTCTGGTAATTCAAAATTTATTCTTTCCTTAACCTCCTAAAGAAATTCCTCTATGCTACTCCCATCTTCGAATCTTCTAGGAGAAGTAGCCCATGATTCTTCATCATTCCTTGTCCTGTTGAAAGCAGGCTCAAAATTATAATCTTTGTAGGAGAATAACTCAACTTCATGTTCAATGTACGATTAGTCTTATTTGGTACATCTACAAGAAACAGATTTTTATCTTTCTAAACCTTTGAAGTACCTTTTCCGTGTATATTTTTGGTTATAACAAGTCTTTTAAGCTCTCCAAATCTCTCAGTAAATGTCGTTCTCATTGACTTCGCGCAAGGAACCAATTTTTCTTCGTTCAAGTGTTGTCGTGCTAGTCATTGATACATATTGGTGCTGTAACACCCTAAAATTTAATCCTGGGATGTCACACGGTGCTCAAGACTTCGAGTAGCCTTAAGCTAACCCTATTTGTATACTACTGAGCCTAACTCTTAGAATAATGGCAATATAGACACAAAAATTATGCTAAAATGTATAAACTGTCTGTAATAACTGAGAAATATGTTTAAAACATCAATACTGAATCACAACTAGCAGTCTAACAAGCCTCAACAACTAAAACAAGAGAGTAACTGGGACAAACCCCACAGCTAACTCAAACTGTCTAAAAAGAATACTAAATCTCATAAATTGATAAACTATAGAATCTGAATGGATAGAATAAGTCCCCAAACTATGAGGACTCACCAACTACTGAATGTAGATGGAGATGCTCAAACTACTCAAGCTTCTAATATTGTGCACCTGTACCTATATTATGAGATAATGTAGCACATAGACGTATATGTAGATTAGTACTTTGAGGATGTACTGAGTATGTGGGGGTGATATGCATAAGGAAAACATCATCTCATAATCATCATTTATAAAACAATGCATGCTAAATGTAAATGACTCCGAAAGCAGAAATATCTGAAATGCTGAAAAAATAATAATCATGAGAAGCAAATCATGCTTTATAAATCTAGTGAGTCATAAGATTTAGTTCTAAAAGTTTTACTTGTATTATCCCTTTATATCATACTGTCTAAGTGTAAAAACGACTCACTCTAGATCTGAAAGATGAAAGCTGAAAAATGTAGCTAATATCTTTCTGTAAAGAATAATCTAATTAAAACTTATGAGCCTTAACACTTGGTTTTTTTAAAGTTTTTCTGTTACTCTTTCTATTCTAGAATCTGTAGTCCGTAAGCTTTAAAACTTTTAAGGAAAAACACTTTATCTGAAGGGAGATATATTAAAACTATTTTAAAAATCTTTCAAAGCTTTAGGGAAAAACATTTCATCTTAATGGAGGTTCTTTTAACCGACATAAACCATGCAAGCTACATGGAGTATAACGTCTCATCCTCCTAAGAAAGAAAGCTCACGTTGGGAAGAGGTGTTATACTCTTGCCAAGGAGTATAACCTCAGCTAAAGTGATCACAACTCTATCCACCATGGGCACTCAAATCTCAATCCTACAGTGGCACGTAGTTCCGGGGCATGAAACCTTAGAATCATTCCCAACTCGGTGCTAAATACAACTCCCTTTATATTAGCTACGCTCATCTCATTGAAATCCACTTTAAAAACTGGCATAAGGGTTTATTATGAAACCAATTATGCATTTATCAAAATAAATTTGTAAATGAAGCTATTTTGCTTTCTATAATCTGTAAAGTAGATTCCAAAACTCTTATGAGGATCAAAAGATTAAAACTTTATTGCAAATATGATATGATCAGCTCATAAAATGCTTAAAGCATCATTTTTCTCAAAATCTCAACATATAAACTTGGGGCTTTAATCCATGTATCGAACTCATGTCAAAATATCATAATAATTATGGTTGATGATAAAGACAATGATAATTTATCTAAAATCTGGAAAATTTCTGCAATAAGCATGAAAATATGAAAGTAAACATGTATTTCAATTCATAACTCACTTGAATTCTCATAATCTTGCAAATAGAAATATTGGTTATGAACTCTAATTTGAATCTCATGTAATTTCAGTCCAAATCATGTAAATATGTAATTGAAAACTAATTTTGGACACAAGGATGAAAGGAGTATCCTTATCCGTAACCCCCACATACCTTAATTTGATGCTTAGATGAAGAAACCTTGAATATTGGATTCCTATTGAGTTCTTGATGATGGGTTCTTGATTATCTTGCTTTGGAAATCCTCAATTTGAAGCTTTCTTGAAAAAATCTATGGAGTATTTTGAGTTTTCTTGGAGAGAAAACTTTGATGGTTTAGGGTTTAAGCTTTGATGGTTTATAAACTCATAAATCTATAAACTACATGATCTGAATGGATAGAATAAGTCCCCAAACTTTGAGGACTCACCAACTGCTGAATTTAGATAAATTTAGATAGAGATGCTCGAACTACTCAAGCTGCTGATACTGAGCCCCTGTACCTATATTATGAGACAATATAGCACATAGACGTATATATGGATTAGTACTTTGAGGATGTACTGAGTATGTGTGGGTGATTGCATAAGGAAAATATCATCTCATAATCATCATTTATAAAACAATGCATGCTAAATGTAAATGACTACGAAAGCTGGAATATATGAAATGCTGAAAATAATAATCATGAGAAGCAAATCATGCTTTATAAATCTAGCGAGTCATAACATTTAGTTCTAAAAGTTGTACTTGTATTCTCCCTTTATATCATACTGTCTAAGTGTAAAAAGGACTCACTCTAAATCTGAAATCTGAAAGCTGAAAACTGTAGCTAATATCTTTTTGTAAAGAATAATCTGAGTAAAACTTGTGAGCCTTAACACTTAGTTTTTTGAAAGTTTTTCGATTACTATTTCTATTCTAGAATCTGTAGTCCGTCAGCTTTAAAACTTGTAAGACAAAACACTTTATCTGAAGGGAGATACTTTAAAACTATTGTAAAAATCTTTCAAAGCTTTAGGAAAAAACATTTCATCTAAATGGAGGTTCTCTTAATCGACATAAACCATGTGAGCTACATGGAGTCCAACGTCTCTTCCTCCTAAGGAAGAAACCTCACATTGGGGAGAGGTATCATACTCTTGCCAGGGAGTATAACCTCAGCTAAAGTGATCACAACTCTACCTACTATGGGCACTCAAATCTCAATCCTATGGTGGAACATAGTTCTAGGGCATGAGATCTTGGAATCATACCCAACTCGGTGCTAAATACTACTCCCTTTATATTAGCTATGCTCATCTCGTGGAAATCCACTTTAAAAACTCATATGAGGGTTTATTATGAAACCAATTATGTATTTATCAGAATAAATTTGTAAATAAAGTTATTTTGCTTTCTATAATTTGTAAAGTAGATTCCATAACTCATATGAGGATCAAAAGATCAAAACTTATTTGAAAATATGATATGATCAGCTCATAAGATGCTTAAAGCATCGATTTTCTCAAAATCTCGATATATAAAATTGGGGCTTAAACCCATGTATCAAACTCATGTCAAAATATCATAATAATTATGGTTTATAATAAAGACAATGATAATTCATCTAAAATATGGAAAACTTCTGCAATAAGCATGAAAATATGAAAGTAAACATGTATTTCAATTCATAATTCACTTGAATTCTCATAATATTGCAAATAGAAATATTGGGTATGAACCTTAATTCGAATCTCATGTAATTTCAATCAAAATCATGTAAATATGTAATTGAAAACTAATTTTGGGCACAAGGATGAAAGGAGTATCCTAGTTCATAACCCCACATACCTTAATTTGATGCTTAGATGAAGAAACCTTGAATATTGGATTCCTATTGAGTTCTTGATGATGGGTTCTTGATTATCTTGCTTTGGAAATCCTCAATTTGAAGCTTTCTTGAAAAAATATATGGAGGATTTTGAGTTTTCTTGGAGAGAAAGCTATGATGGTTTAGGGTTTAAGCTTTGATGGTTTAGGATTTTCTTTTGAGAGAAAGTGGATGAAATAAGCATATAATGCCTTGGAATATGTTAAATTTTATGTTTTGGATGGATTGGGGGCCTGGGGATTTACCAAAATACCCTTTAAAACCCTTAAACGAAACTGGAAAAATGAACTGGTCCCGATTTAATGGGCCACCGCGATGCGCCACTATCGCGGTGGCTCACTGGAAATTGACGAGTGGGAAATAGGCTCCCTCTGTGACACGCCACCATCGCGGAGCCCTTATTGTTTTTTATTTCAACCACTGGCGTGACACGCCAATATCACGAAGTGACACTGGAAATTGCCAAATGGGAAATTGGGCCTCTCCGCGATGTGCCAAAATCACAGAGTCTCACTGGAAATTAATAATTATGATTTTATGAGATAACTGAGTTAGGGTACAATCTATAACCCCAATTAGAAGGGTGTCAGTACCATGCCATGAGTAAATACAAGCTGAGAGTTACCCTCATCTGGCAGGTACTCTAGCGAGAATGGTGGAACCCTCATCTAGCAGGTTAAAACATCTTATCAACCCTTAACTGGCAGGCTGATATCTCAACCTACTCTAGCTTCGTAGTTCTGGAACTCCAGGATTGCTTTTAAGGGTCACACCCTCTACTGGCAGGTGAACCCCCATCCTTGGGTTCACTCGATGCTGAATCCTACTCCCAACTGAAAGACACTGAATTGTGTATTCTGAACTAGACTGGACTGAGACTGAGTTTACTGAGTTTTCATGAGTTCTGTAACTAACTGAGAGTACGACTGATCGTGACATGACTGATACTATTCTATAACTAACACTGGCTCTAGGTAAATAGCTAAATTGCTGGGTATTAAATACCAACAGGACTCGATTGCATGAAAAGTAAAGCATAGCATGATCTTAAACAACATAACATGTTTCACTTGTTCATAATTCATCCATAGAGACATTTTATCAAACACTAGTAAGTCATCTACTTATTCATGAATGGGGAATACATGCTATCATGTTATAATGGAACTAATTCATCCACATAGGCATTTTATCAAACACACGGGGAGCATGCTTAGGTTATACAACCATCAACACACATAGTTATCATGGCTACATCAATCAACTTGTCAATTGAAGGGTTTATCATAAAGATCATGTAATTCAACACATATAATGATTAATTTTATGAAAGCTTGTAATTTAATCATGGACTAAGACCCAACAATGACATGAACATAAATTCAATTTAATTCAAACGTAGAAATCATAAATATGAGATCTTGTAAGTTTGAAAAGGGTTCTTGGAATTCATGGGTGAAAAGAATCTATGAATGAACACCTAACATACCTTGGAAAGTTAATTCTTGAAGGTGCTTGAAGAAATTCTTGAGTTTTGACCTTGATTGTTGAAGCTAGTGTTTGTTTCCTTGAGAGAGAATGCTTTGATTTTAGGGGAAAAGTTAATAAACAAATGGTTTAAAATATTTTTAGGGATTTAATCTCACACCTGGGCAGAATAAAATCGTGAAAAAAAAAACGTTTTAACCCCGGATGAAACATTTAATTTTTATCAAATTTTTCTGAACTGGACCCCTGGCGCGACGCGGCATGATCATGTCGGGCCACTGGAAATAGACAATTGGGAACTGAGGGCTTGGCGCGAGGTAGTGAAATCACGGTGCCCCTTTGATTCTGAAATCTGGACTCATCGCGACGCGGTGGGATTGTGTTGGAACACAGGAAATTGACAAATGTGAAAATAAGCTTTGGCGCGATGCGCCGGTATAGTGGTACCTCACTGGAAACTGACAATTGCCATTTTGACATACTCCGCGACGTGCTACTGGCCTAAATGATGGTGTTTAATGATAGAAACTTAAAATAGCCATAACTTCTTACCCGGTTATCAGATTTTTAGGGAAATTTTATATCGTTGGAAAGCTAATTGAATTTTATATGCAATGGCAGGCTTTAAACTAAAAATTACTGGGTATTTCAAAAATTTTATATTAGATAACTCATGGACTGAGAGTTAATTTAGGCTAGGGAAATACGGGGTATTACAATATCTCCCCCTTGGGAACATTTATCCTTGAATGAAATTGATTAAGCTGAGAAACACTGATAGAATGAGCTGACAGACTGAACATGCATATATGATGCATGACTACAAGACTGAACTACAAACAAACTAAGTTCTTACACCGAACATGCATATCTGATGCATGGAATACATGACTGAAGCTACTGATAAGCTGGCTTTTAATACTGAACATGCATATCTGATGCATGAGTATATGACTAAACTGATTCATAAATGCATGACTGAATATGCAACGATAATTAATACCAAGTTATAATTGTAGTTGAACATAGAACTGAGTAAAGCTAAGGATGACTATTACCTTAAGCTGGATTTGAGGTTGCGAAGAAAAGATGAGGATACTTGGTCCGCATATCTGCTTCTGATTCCCAAGTAGCTCCCTTTACGGACTGATTCCACCAAAGAACTTTGACTAAGGGGACATCTTTGCTCCTCAGTCTACGAATTTGATGATCGAGGATCTGGACTGGAACCTCTTCGAAAGAGAGATCATTCTGAATGTTTACATCCTCTAAGGGGACTATGACTGCTGGGTCACCAATGTATTTCTTTAGCAAGGAGAAATGGACTACTAGATGTACTGAAGCTAGATGCGAAG
The DNA here is from genome assembly GCA_030864215.1 of Capsicum pubescens. Taxonomy (NCBI): domain Eukaryota; kingdom Viridiplantae; phylum Streptophyta; class Magnoliopsida; order Solanales; family Solanaceae; genus Capsicum; species Capsicum pubescens. The sequence goes on from CM061546.1 coordinate 78,501,986, forward strand.
GCAACTCAATCTCATGAGCTAACTTTCTGAAACAACTGAGAATCTTATAAGGATCGGCATATCAGGGACTGAGCTTTCCCTTCTTACCGAACCTCTTTACCTTTTTCATGGGAGAGATTTTTAAGTACATGAAATCACCGATCTCAAACTTGAAATCCTTTCTCCTCACATTTGTATGTGATTTCTGTCAGCTCTGGGCAGCCCTAAGTCTTTCTCTGATTAACTGAACCTTCTCTAAGGCATCAAACACTAGGTCAGGCCCTACTAAGCCTCACCTACCTTGAACCAACCATTTGGAGATCTGCATCTTCTACTATAGAGAGCCTCAAACGGAGCCATCTTACTACTGGAATAATAACTGTTATTATATGCGAACTCGATTAAAGGCAAGTGGTCATCCCAACTACCCTTAAAATGAACAACGTATGCTCTCAGCATATCTTCTAGAGTTTGAATAGTCCTTTTTGCTTGACCATCTATCTAAGGGTGGAAGGTTGTACTGAGATGAACTTGGGTACCAAGACCCTTTTAGAATGCTTTCCAGAAATAAGAGGTAAATGGGGTACCTCTATCTGAGATAATAGATACTGGGACTCCGTGTAACCTGACCAACTCTCTGATATAGAGTTTGGTATAGTCCTCGATTGAATAAAAGGTATAGACTGGCAAGAAATGAGCTGATTTGGTCATACTATCTACGATAACCCATATACAATCATGCTGATGATGAGTACGAGGCAAACCCATCACAAAGTCTATGTTCACTTCTTCCCATTTCTATGTTGGAATACTGAACTCTTGTATGGACCTACTAGGCTTCTGGTACTCAATCTTAACTTGCTGATATGTAGAGCATTTAGCAACAAATTATGCAATATCCCTCTTCATCCCACTCCACCAATAGATCTCCCGCAAATCATGATACATCTTAGTGTCCCCAAAATGAATAGAGTAATGCGTACCATGCGCTTCTGTAAGAATGCATTACCTCAAGTCGTTTACATCTGGCACATATAGCTGACCCTGGCAACGTAAAAAACCATCTCCCCCTTGGGAGAAAACATCTATTTTATGATCTCTGACTGACTCTTTAAGCTTAACAAGACTAGGATATCTATCCTGTTTTTCCTTCAGCTCAAAAACTAGAGAGGATTTGGAATTGTTCTATACCCATACACTACCTTCTGCTGAATCGACAAAGCGGATACCTACTCAGGCAAGCTGATGAACTTCCTCAACTAACTTCTTCTTGTTATCCTCAACATGAGTAACACTAACCATAGATAGTCTACTGATAGCATCAGCCACAACATTGGCCTTGACCGAATGATAAAGAACACTCATGTCATAATCTTTCAATAACTCTAACCATCTTCTCTGACGTAAATTTAAATCTTTCTGCTAAAAGACATACTGCAAGCTCTTATGATCTGTGAACATATCTACATGCACCCCATACAAATAGTGCCTCTAAATTCATAAGGCAAACACTACAGCTGCTAACTCAAGATCATGAGTCGGATAATTCTTCTCATATGGCTTAAGCTGTCTAGAGGCGTATTCTATGACCTTACCTCTCTGCATAAGGATACAACCCAAACCTACTCTGGATGCATCAAAGTACACAACAAACCCATCTGAACTATCTGGTAGAGTCAAAATTGGGGTTAAGGTGAGTCGAGTCTTCAGCTACTGAAAACTCTTCTCACAGGAATCTGACCACTGAAACTGGGCTTTTTTCTGAGTTAATCTAGACATGGGGGATGCAATATATGAAAATCCATTAACAAACCAATGATAATATCCATATAAACCCAGGAAACTCTTGATATCTGATGAAGAGATAGGTCTAGGCTAGTTTTTCACCACTTCGGTCTTTTGAGGATCAACTCTAATGCCATCATAAAAAATAATATGACCAAGGAATTCTATTAACTTTAGCCAAAATTTGCACTTACTAAATTTGGCGAACAACTTATGAGTTTTGAGAGTCTGAAGTACGATTCTGAGGTGGTCTGCATGATCATTCTTGCTATGGGAATAGACAAGAATGTCATCGATTAAGACTATAATGAACATGTCCAAGTACTTCTTGAACACGCGGTTCATTAAGTCCATGAAAGTTGTTGGGAATTAGTAAGACCAAAGGACATAACTAGAAACTCGAAGTGACCATACCAAGTTTGGAAAGGTATTTTTAGAATGTCACATTCTCTGATCCTGAGCTGATGATAGCCTGATCTGAGGTCTAACTTCAAAAATTAACTAGCACCTTAAAGTTGGTCAAACAAGTCATCAATTTTGGGAAGCAGGTATTTGTTCTTGACTGTGACTTTGTTCAACTGATGGTAGTCTATACACATTCGGAAAGAACCGTCTTTATTACACATGAATAAAATTGGTGCACCCCACGGGGAAACACTAGGACTGATGAATCCCTTATCTAGGAGATCCTTTAACTATTTCTTTAACTATCTGAGTTCTAGTATATCCATTATTTATGGTGGAATAAATATGGGCTGAGTATCTGGAAGAAGGTCTATTCCGAAGTCTATTTCCCTTTCAGGAAGAACTCCAGGAATATCTTTGGGAAATAGATCTGAGAATTCATTTACTACTGGGACTGAATCAAGACTGAAGTTTCTGCATTAGAGTCCTTGACTCACACAAGATGATAGACACACCCTTTGGATATTATTTTTCTCACCCTAAGGTAGGAAATTAACTGACCCTTAAGCATTTTAGTACTACTCCTCCATTCAAGGATTGGTTCATTTGGAAACTGAAATTGAACAATTTTGCTTCTACAATCAACTAAGATATAGCATGAATGGAGCCAATCCATGCTGAGAATGACGTCAAAATCTGTCATCTCTAATTATACTAAGTCTACTAAAGTGACTTTCTGAGATATCATAACCGAACAATTCCTGTATACCCGTCGGACTATGATAGACTGACCCACTAGGGTAGAGACTGAGAATAGTTCTATTAGACTTCTGGTTTGACTTTAAAGTTGACTGCTATGTAAGGAGTTATGAATGACAGAGAAGCTTTTGGATCTAATAAGGCATAAACTTGTAAATAGAAGATCTGTAACGTACCAGTGACCACGTCAGGAAAACTTTCCTGATCTTCTCTAGACTGAAGTGCATAAAGCCTGGAAGCGGCACCCTGTTGATTCAGGCAACTGAACTTAGTTAAAGTACAATCATACTGACCTTGAGAACCTGACTAAGGACAATCTCTGACTTTGTGTCCTGGCTTGCCACACCTGAAACAAATATCACTGATAGCTTTGCAGATACCCTAATGGTTCTTGCCACAAGTCTGACAAAGAGGATTTGTTTGAGCACTGTTGATACTACCTTGAGATTTAGAGTCTGGTGCCCTATCTTTATTACCATTTCTGAACTTAGGAACTGGAGCACTGGCTAAGGACGGAGCTGGAACTGAAAACTTTGGGAGAAACTGGGAACAGTTACCACCCTCTGACTTAGGCTGATTAAAATTGAAGCTACTGGTTCTAGCTCTCTTATTCTGCCTCTCTTTCTCTCTGATCCTAGCCTATTCTATCTGTTGAGCATGGACCATAAGCCTGGATATATCTATCTCCTTAATCAACATTGTTGTTCTACACTCCTTAACCATACTATCTGATACACCAGATATGAACTTGCTCATTTTGGCCGACTATTTGTCTCTACATGTGGAGTATACCTGACTAACTGAGTAAACTTGAGGGAATACTCTTTCACGCTTACACTTCCTTGCCTGAGGTTGATGAACTCTAACACCTTGGCTTCTCTCAGTTCTAAGGAAAAGAACCTATCTAGGAAGGTAGTAGAAAACTCTTCCCACTCTAAGGGATCTGCATCTATGCCCCTATCTACCTTCCACTACTTAAACCATGTATGAGTTATATCTTGTAGATGATAGGCGGCTAACTCAGCACTCTTACTGGAAGTCACTCCCATGATATCTGTGACTTTCTGAACCTGATTGAGGAACTTTTGTGGATCCTCTTCTGAATTAGATCCTGAGAATAGGAGAGGATTCATTTGGGTGAATTCCCAAATACTGTCTACAGTAATATTGGCCACTGGGTTGGCCAGAACAGCAGCTAGACATTCATTCTAAGCTGCTACTGAATTAGCTAGAGTCGTAAATGCAGCTCAGAATTCTGCATGGAAGATATGCTTGTCCAGGGGATCTTCCTGAATGGGCTGAGGTGTTGACTGATTCCCAGTCCTTCTTTTGTTAGTCTTTTTGGGAGGCATGTTCTGTAAATAAAAGGAAAAAATGGATTAGACTGAGATTTTAACTAGAGCTCATGCTCACTCGCACGACATGAATACTGAAAGAAGAAAAACTTTTCTTCAAATATCTCATAGCCTCTTGTCCATAAGTGTGGTGCGTTACACACCCATGCACAAGACTCTACTAGATGTGGCTTTCAAACTTCCTAGGACACTGTTGAATCTTATGCTCTGATACTAAGTTTTTAATGCCCTAAGTTTATACCCTGAATACTACACGATGCTTACAACCCCGAAGGACAACAAGTTAACCCCTGACTGATATCTGTTGTGAGCAATAAAACATGATACTATAATAAATTCAGAATAATAGGCTGAAATGCCATAAGGTTCAAACTGTAAATACTGATAAAGAATATCAACAAATAATTGTAATCTATAAAAGTGAATATTTTTTTAAACTTCCTGAAAGTGGAGTTGATGGGACAATCCCCCAACTTACTCCATCTACTGAAATACTGAGTGTACTGAAATAAAGAAATAAAAAAATATCCTAGAATGATGAGGACTCACAGCAAAATCTGATATGCTGGTTGAATCTGAACCTGTCTATGCGCGTTCGGGAACCTGAGTGCCTGAACCTATGATATGAGATATCATAGCGCAAAGAAAGTATGTGTCAGTACATGGAATGTACTGGTATGCTAGATAAAGTAAGGCTAAATGCAAGGGTTCATATGCATGAATAATAACTTGTTAAATAATATAGAGAAACTGAACATGAGAGTACATGAATAATCTGAACTACTGTAAATACTGAGCATGCAATACTATGCATATATATATAAATATACTGTAACTGAACTTTTCTGAAGCTAAGTACTGAGTTTTGATATAGAGTAACTGATAATCTGATATTTCTAATAACTGAGCTACTGATACTGATTGATTGTATCTGACAATCCTAATTCTGTAGAACTGAATAGAGTTCTATTCTGAAGACTAAAACTAAAACTGTGAGAGGTAATCATCTAACCAACATGCCCCAAATAAGATAAGATAACTGGGTTGGAGTCTAATCAATAAACCTATTTGGAAGGGTGTCAGTACTGTGCCATGGGTAAAGACAAGCTGAGAGTTACCCTCATCTGGAAGGTACTCTAACGAGAACGGTGGAACCCTTATCTGGCAGGTTAAAACACTTCATCAACCCTCAACTGGTAGATTGATGTCACAACCTACGTTAGCTACGTAGTTCTGGAATGCCAGGATTGCTTCTAAGGGTCATACCCTCTACTGGAAGGTGAGCCCTCATCCTTGGGTTCACTCAGTACTGAATCCTACTCCCAACTAAAAGACACTGAACTGAGTATTCTGAACTGGACTGGACTGAGACTGAATTTACTGAGTTTTCCTGAGTTCTATAACTAATTGAGTTCTACTGAGTTCTGTAACTGACTGAGAGTACTACTGATCATGACATGACTGATATTATTCTGTAACTGACACTGGATCTAGGTAAACAGCTAAATTGTCGGGTATTAAATATCCCCAAGACTCGATAGCATGAAAAGTAAAGCATAGCATGATCTTAAATAACATTACATGTTTCACTTGTTTATAATTCATCCATAGAGACATTTTATCAAACACTTGTAAGGCATCTACTTATTCATGAATAGGGAATACATGCTATCATGTTATAATGGCACTAATTCATCCACATAGGCATTTTATCAAACACACGGGGAGCATGCTTAGGTTATACAACCACCAACACACATAGTTATCATGGCTACATCAATCAACTTGTAAATTGAAGGGTTTATCATGAAGACTATGTAATTCAACACATATAATGATTAATTTCATGAAAGCTTGTAATTTAATCATGGACTAAAACCTAACAATGACATGAACATAAATTCAATTCAATTCAAACGTAGAAATCATAAATCTAAGATCGTGTAAGTTTGAAAAGGGTTGTTGGACTTCATGGGTTAAAGTAACCTATGAATAAACACCTAACATACCTTGGAAAGTTCATTCTTGAAGGTGCTTGAAGAAATTCTTGAGTTTTGACCTTGATTCTTAAAGCTAGGGTTTGTTTCCTTGAGAGAGAATGCTTTGATTTTGGGGAACAGTTAATAAACAAATGGTTTAAAATGCTTTTAGGTCTTTAATCTCACACCTGGGCGGAATAAAATCATGGGGAAAAAATTGTTTTAACCCCGAACGAAACATATAATTTTCATCAAATATTTTCGAAAAGGGTCCCTGGCGCGACACGCCATGATCGCGTTAGGCCCCTGCAAATAGACAATTGGGACTAGAGGTCTTGGCGCAATGTGGTGGAATCGTGGTGCCCTTTGATTCTTAAATCTAGACTCATCGCGATGCGGTGGGATCGCATTGGTACACTGGAAATTGACAAATATAAAAATAAGTTTTGGTACGACATGTCAGTATCACGGTACCTCATTGGAAACTAACAATTGCCATTTTGACATATTCCATGACGTGCTACTGGCCTGAATGACGGTGTTTAACGACTGAAACTTAAAATAGCCATAACTTTTTACCCAGTTATCGGATTTTGGTAAATTTTATATCTTTGAAAAGCTAATTGAATTTACTATGCAATGGCAGGCTCTAAACTAAAAAATACTGGGTATTTCAAAAATTTGATATTAGAGAACTCATGGATTGATAGTTAATTTAGCCTAGGGAAATACGGGGTATTACAACATCATGATTCATTATGTCAGGTTACAAGTCATGGCTTGAGTCATGATCTAAGGACCCAAGTCTTGGGCCTTCACTGTTATGATAATAACTTCCCTTATAACGGCTCATTGAGTTTGATAATGTGTCATTAGGAGGAGTCATGGTCAGGGACTTGGTTTTTCTGATTTCCTTCTATTGTGATAATAAGTCCACCTAACGACTCATTAGGACTGATAACGAGTCATTGGCTGGACTCATTACCATTGGAATGAATTTCTGGGACTCTTATTGTTGTGGAAAGTACTCCACACAATGACTCATTATGTCTGCTAATGGGTCGTTGCCTGAGTCGTTGTAACTGGCAATTTGACAAACCCTCAGGGAATTTTCTATAACTTTTTGCCACGATGTTGAATTAAGGTATGACCGGTGGCATTGGAAAGTTAATTTAATGGCTTGTCTAGTGATGAGTCTAGAGATGAAAAATTGGGGTATTATAATCTAACTACACTAACTCTTAGGCTGAGTAACCCCACGACCACCTTTACGAGATTCCCTACCTTTATCTCTAGATCCTCTAACAACCCTACCACTCTATGAACCACCTCTTACTGTAGAAATTAGAGTAAGGTAAAGTTAAAGTTGAGAACCCTATTGAGTGGGTCCATATACTCATTGAGGAAAATCGTTGGCCAAATGGACAACCTTATTGCATAGAAATCACCTTCTACGACCTGATCAATCAAAGGGGGGCACAGACAAACTAGGACAACTAACTTGTCTCAAAGAATTAAAACTAGAACCTTTACTAGAATGACCTTACGTATGGCAACCTAAAACCACAAAGACGGAAGGTCTACTACATAATCCTTGTAAAGCAGCCTGAACGGGTGCACTATGATAACTATGGAAACCTCTACTTGAAAAATCACTACTATGAGAGGCGCGACTATTAAACTCACCTTGACGGTGCATCTTCTCGGTGCCTTCTTGAGTAACATGGGTAATAAACTCGATCAACACTAAAAAAAAGCCCCTTAAATAATCATTTGGGTAGTAGCCAACTTATAAAGACCCTCTAACCCTTTCACAAACTTACAAATCCTCTCTGACTCAATAGAAATTTTGGTGGCTACATACTTGGATAAAGCATGGAAATATGCCTTATACTCATCCATGGAGCCTTGGCCCAAATAATTAAACTCATCACACATCTGATCTCTCAAGATATACAATACAAAACTTATCCAAGAAATCCTAAAAAAACTAGGCCTAAGTCATACCAGGCGAACCTAAAGGTTTACTTCCAGATAAAGACCTCCATCAATCCCTAGCTATATCTATCAACTGATAGGTAGTATAAGCAACTCTATGACACTCAAAGTATCCAAGATTATGTAAATTATCCTTGAAGTTAGTCAAAAACTCATAGACATCAATTCCAATCGTTTGAACTAAATTTGGGAGGAGCCAAATGGATAAACTTGTCAAACCTTTTTTTATCATCAGAATACATCATTATACCTAAAGCATCTAGAGAATAGTAAGTCTGACAGTCACTAAATCTACACATGGGGTACCATAGATGATGGGTGTACCCCTAAAGTAGGAATACCATAAGTAAATATTGGTACAGATGGTGGAACACAACTCAAAGTCTAAGAAAAATCAGTACACTCAATGAAACACCCTCTAATTGGCTCAAAAGACAAATCAACAAATCTTGAAGTACTAGGGTATTAATTGAACTCTAAGAAACCTAAGTTGGCACCACACCCCTTGTCTGATAATCATTCTTAGAGTACACAACCTCAGGCTTATGTGAGGCCTCCCAAGTAAGTCCTCTAGCTAGGGTAGCTTCTCATGCCCATCCTCTACCTTTAGGTTAACCACGACTTATGCCCTATCCTCAAATTAGGTCTTCAATATCGGGGCTATCTAAACATCCCTAGTATCTCTGGACCTAGTCCTTACTATCTGTGTGGAAAAGAATAGAATTCAAGTTTTGAACATTGGGTATAAACATATCTCATGACATGAAATCTGATTAGAGAAGTTTTTTCTAAAGATATCTCATTGCCGCTAGAAGATTGATATGGATATCTGTGTACTGATCTGCAAGACTCTATAAGACATTTTACTCTTAGACTTATGAGATTGGTGAACCCAGTGTTCTGATATCAATTTGTCATAACCTAAAAACTCAGGTCATGATGAAACTTATCGTGGCCCAACCTTGTTAATAAGTGAAGTCAAAAAATGGAAAAGAAATGAAAAATTAAGTAAAGTCATTTTAAGAGAGGCTTCTAGAGTGAAGTCGAGCCAAGACAACTACAATTATAAAGAAAGTCTGAAAAAAATATCATAAATCCCAACATATGATGACATAAGTGTAGAGCATCTAAGCAACCATCTTAGTACTAAATAATACATAATTTTTCTCTGAGTTATAAGTAAATACAAACAAAAATAGATGAGGTCTTAGTTAGCCTCAACTTTGGAGAACATCAGTACCTCGAAAACCTAGGATCTCAGCACAAGTATCAGCTGCCATATGTGGTAATCAAATTAGGATCTCACTGAAAGGAAATAGTAGGAGTGAGTCTAATCCAATCGTACTCAGTAGGTATCATAGCCGACTGAGCAAAGCAGAAATAAGATAAGCAAAAAAATGCTATGAGAACACAACTTCCATGCAGAAAAGTTTCCAAATGATAGCTCACATCGTCTCCACTAACAGTTCATATATATATGTCTATCATCAATGGAAAAAATATACGAAGGTATAATGAGAATCTAAATACACGACATGTAAACACATAATTAAAAACACAAAATATGCAAATGCAATGAAATGTGATGTATGATGAAGTGAAATAGTTGAGAGTCATCTCATGACTTTCTGTATACACCAATCGAGCCTCAATGTCATCCAAAAATAGAACCCATAGGGGATTCGCAACCTATATACTATCTAAAATTTCCACCATCTCAGCCTGAGGTCTCAATCTACCCAACCGACATATCCCTCAATCTAGGCATTTTCAAAAGTGTCTATTTTCTTTTAAAATCAATGTTCCTCAATTGTACCAATATTTTATGAATGTGGATATATGTAATAAGAATATAATGCTCAGAATCAAATAGTATAAAGATATTCAATCCATTCTATACATATATAAATGAACTCAAAAATCAACTCAATATGTCAACAATTCATGCTATCAGTTATAGTTGGGCACCATAAGAATAAACATGCATGCAAGATATCACTAATATTATATCAACCCATAACTCAGACGTTTCTATCTTGGTAAAGGCAAACAATGATCAATAAGACCTATACTATCTATTCAATGCCCCTCACGCGTATGACATTAAGAAATAAGGCAGTCAAATGCACAAATAAGGTTGATGATATTAAATAATGCCCCCGTACGAGCAACACATAGTATATAATGTCATAAGCCAATAACAATACTAAATAAACCCCTACATGGGCATCACGTAATATATAATAACACAAAAATCACATCCTATAGTTATTTTCCCCTACTGATAGCATGTTTTACTTATTCATTAACTATCCAGCCTAGTCTAAAGAAATTTAATCCATAACCTACCTCAAAACAATGAAACCCAAGCCTAAAGTTGTTTAACACAGAGCCTCTCTTTTTTGAATGACCTTGGAATCAGCTACAACATTCAAATATAATATCTACTCATTAAAAAAGGCTAATGGTACCCATATTGCTCATATTTGAGTCGAATCCAAAGTGAGTTTGAAAAATTAGTTTCAAAATAAAAGGGGTAAAATCAAAATTTTATTTTAGACATACATTCTCAAAGGTTAAAGGAATATACAATTGGAAATCCATGCAAAAATGAGTTAAAAATATTGTCCAACTCGAAGAAAACCATTTTTAAACTTCTCCAGAAAAATCCTCGAAAATACCATATTAAACCAAGATTGAAGTGTATTTTAGATGATAATGGAAATATGATATAGGAGCTTACCCAAGTAAGATTAGTGATAAAACCCAAATAAATTTCCTCTTCCCAAAGCTCAAAGTCCAATAATGGTAAAAATCGCAAAAATAAAGTATTTATACTATTTTGTGAACAGTGCCTCGTGGATGCCGTCAACCCTTTGCGTTCGCGAGGATCAAATTGAATGGTCCAAATAAGTGTCCTTCATAATTACATCCAGGGCTTCTCATTCACGAAGGTCCATGAACCGAACCCTCGCGTTTGCGACTTCCCTACCGCATTTGCAAAGAAAACATGAACCAACCCAAACTTGGTTACCTTTTCAATTGTGACACCACCTCGCGATCGTGATGAAAAGAGAATTAATTCTTCGCAATCACATTTAGAGGCCCATGTTCACAAAGAAGGATTTGGTATGCACCAGATACCATCAAAATGTTGAGTTTTTACATGCATTTGAAAACTCCGTACAGACCCTCCGAATTTGTTCAGGATCCCACCAAAATAAACCATATATGATACTACGCCATTCTTAACGTTCCGATATCAATTGAAACATCATATTTTCAAAAAAAGTATTATTTTCAACAAATTAACCCCCAGGACCCTATTAGGAAAATTTTAATAGTTTTTCAAATGGAGGATTCACTACTGGAATTTATATGTAAGGTAATGGTTTAATTACCGTCTACATAGATATCAAAGTCGTCCTTGTAGATCTATGGTAAAGTTTATCACACTTTCTACAGCTTATCATATTACAGTATCTCTAATACGACAGTTGTATACGACGGTGACCTAAACTGTTGCCATGTTAGTACTTATCGCGGTGGTTGTTGTTCCAAAAATATTGTGACCATTGATAATCTGTTGAGACGGCTACCACCCATCCCTATAAAACTCTATAAAATGGTAATAAATATGTTATTGCAACATTTATTTATTTACATTGGTGACAAGTTACATCTATTCCGATAGTTATATTGCTATAACGCGATGGTGTCGACCGTTACACTATAGCTATTGCGATAGTTTTTCAGATGGTGATGTGATAGTTATTTGTAGGCTATTGTGAAACTTATTTTATGGCTACAACAACGGTTATCTATAGGATATTGTAACACTCATTTATAGGCTACTGCAACGGCTATTTATAGGTTATTGTAATAGTTGTTTATATGAAACGTAACAGTTATTTATAAGCTATTAGGACAATTATTTTTTGGCTATTACAATAGTTATATATTAAGCTATCCAACAATACTATATTATGCTATTGCAATAATTTTATAAAGCATAACATAAAATATACATATAAATCGATCAAGAGTAGTAACTAGTAATTCTCAAAATGACAACCAAGAAATCAAATATTTTTTGACCATCCCACAAAAGAAAAACATACTTAAATTTGAATATTCAAAAGTAAAAGATGTTTGAGACTTGGCCACATTTTCCAACAGCGTAACATAAAGCCAATGTGATCGATCTCTTAGGTCAGGTCTAGTTCATTGATTTTATTCCTATCTCCTATATCATCACCTACAATAATAAGAAATAGCTAAGAATATGTTAATAGAGTAACATTATTCAAACACCAAGATACAGAGGCTATCTATAATTCCAAGAAATAAAATGACGAACATAAAACCAATAAGGGACAACCACATAATGACCAGAACAGGGTCAAATCATGAACAAAAACTTACAAGACAACTAAGGAGCAAATAAAATCTAGAAAAAGATCAATACAAAAACAACATCACTAACATCAAGGTAGGAGGAATATTCAATAAGTTTTTTCAGTAATATTCAGAAAGGTAGGAGGAATATTCAGCACCAACTAATTATCAAAGGGCCAAGGTAGAAAAGGTAGGAGGAATATTCAGCAACAGCAACAGCAAAACCAACATCATCCAAGGGGGCAACCTAATAAAAATAAATATACAGACAAATTATTTCAATGGAACCACCCAATATTGTCCAATAACAACAACATCAACAAAAAAAGAAAATGAACTCTATTACAAATGAAACAAAAGAGAAAGGCTCAAGTTAGAATTTGCAATCATAGTGACTCTATTGTTGTCCTTGTTGATGTTGCTTCTAACTAGTTCTCCATTTTTTATTTACTTTCTTGTATTTTATTTCAATGAGATGATTATCTCATTACTTTGTTTTCCTGATTATTTGTTTTAGTGAGTTTACGAGCTTGAATTATTTAAGGTATTTTTAGATAGAATGATTTAAAGTATTCCCAGCTCATTTGACCCCTTTAGTAACTTTCTGGACTAATTTATCAGAACAAATCTTAGATAAAATTGAAAACTCTTAGCACTTTGCTTACAAAAACAGAATTTTTGATTCAATCCATTTAATTCAAAACTTTTGATTTAAGTTTTTGAATTGAATTTCACATAAGTTTCACATAGATTTGAGTAAATCAATGGAATTCATATTTGAGTTTCTGAATTAAGTTTCACATATGGTGTAGTTGAAACATCCTTCACTGTTAAAAAACAAAACAAAATTATGTTTGACTATAGGTGGAAGAGCTTATTGATTCAATGTTTTGACAAAGAGAAAACAAACTGTGAATGATGTTTCAACTACACCATAAGCTCTTCCACCTATATTCAAACACAATTCTCAGTAACAAAAGTAACTTAAATTAGAATTTCAAACACTAAATAGTCAAGCAAAATCTTAACTAGAGTACAAACTCTCAACATCCTGGCTAAATTTGGTAATATACTTGGTTCAATTTGTATGGACACATAGCAACTGATTTTCTATTCCCAGGTTATTCTATTCACTCTCCCATAATGCTTTACATTGCAAATGCTACTACTCCTAAAAGACGACCATTTAGACTATTGACAGTACTACTGAGGAAAGACTCTTTTAAGTAGTTTTTCCATGAGGTATGAAAGTAGGAGGTGGAGGGATATAGTTTTCATCCTTAGAGGCTAAGTTAACTACACTTAGATACAACCTGAGACAAATCCAAGATGATCACAATAAAAACCATTTCAATTATGAGAAAATGATTTTAAGCCAACTGCAGAAATAGGAAATAATTCATGAAGGGGTCTTGAGATAGAAATCTAGAGCGACTTGGATATCTAAGTATTTACATACTTAGCTGAAAACAAGACAAACAAAAAATAGAGTATCCAACATCTATAATGAATAAGGGAACAAACTCACTGCACCTGATTAAATTCAATAGGAATTCCATACTTTCTCTTGGTAATTTACTAAGTATTGTTGCTCTTAATAAATAATATATTGACACCACTATTGCAAGAAATAGTACATACCTCACTCTATATCAGAAGCAAGAATAGATGAAAAAGGTGACTAGAGATAACATTAACCTAGCCCAACATAAAATGCCTAATGATAAATTTCTAGGAAAATATGGTTTCCCAACAGAATTGTTTAAGGACTACTGGTCAGTGATAAGGGAAGAGGTAGTTGAATCTATGGTCCAGTTCTTTCAAAATGGAAAACTTCTCAATGCTATCAGTACTACTACAGTTACATTAGTACCAAAGGTATCCAACCCCACTCATGTTAAGGATTTTATACCCATTGCCTGATTCACTATACTTTATAAGATTATATCTAAGGTTTTTACTACTAAATTGAAATATAAAAATGATGGACATTGTCTATGGGGAAGAGTAATTGAAGAAAAGTGTGAGAAGAAGGACAGGTGAATGACCAAAAATATCATTTCTCCTTATGGTGTCAGCTTATAGAGATCAATTAGAACTCTATGGGAGGTTATTAAGGAAAATGCCAAGATCAAAGTGGGAAATGGAGAAAAGGATACTTTTTGGGTAGATGACTAGAATGTGGCAGGAAACTTATTAATACTTTTCCTAGATATTTACAACCTGATGCAACACCAACAGAAGACTCTAGCAAAATTGCGGACTGGTGAAAGGTGGACTTTCAACTTTAGTAGACAACTCAATGACTGGGAGATTCAAAGGGTGGCTGATATTTTTTGGTACAATTGAGCAATGCAGTTGGCTCAAAGAAGAAAAAGATGATAAAAATTGGTAAGGAAATGCAACATACAGATATAAAGTAAGCAAAGCCTACAAAATATTGAACTACCCTGGCCAACAACAAGAAAAGCGGCCATGGAAGAAAATTTGGAAGACTAAAATACCTCACAAAGTTGCATGTTTCATATGATTGCTATCAATAAAGGTTGTCTTTACACATGATAACCTGATGAGGAAAGGGATAACTCTATGTTCCAGATGCTTCTTTTGTGGGGAATATGCAAAAACTGTTAATTATCTATTTATACATTATAGAGCTGCAGGACAACTATGGTGATAGTTTCTAAGTCTCAAAGGAATCTCTTGGTCTATGCCTGGACAAATTATAGTGACATTACAAAGTTGGGAGAAAATGAGGTTGTTGGGAAAGAATAGAAACAGGTGGAGAATCATCCCATCTTGATGTACTAGACTCATTATAGAAATAAGATCATAGACAGTGGAATTTGTACATATGATTTCAGTACTACTCTAGTACTGATCTTTTCTTATGGAAAATACACAGTTACCAGTTTCAAAAAAAATAATAACCATCCAATATATTCTAACAGCAACAACAATATCAACAAAAATATGATATAAAATAGCAAATAAACTGAATAGTTCATATCTACCTAAACTATAGGTTGAATAACTAAAATAGTTAATGTATTCAACAAATTATATTCATGTATTCATGTAACATAGGAACCATCCAATACAGTCCAACAACAATAACAATATCAACAAAAATGTGATACAAAATAGCAAATGAATTGAATAGTTCATATCCACCTAAACTATAGGGTTGAATAACTAAAATAGTTAATGTATTCAGCAAATTATAATTATGTTTTCATGTATACATAGGAACTATCCAATACAGTCCAAAAACAAAAATATCAGTAATAGATAAAAAGAGAAGGAAAATACAATAGAGTCATATGAGAGATACTAAGAAGAGGAGAAAAAACAGCCATAGCAGTAGAAGAAGATGAGGAAAAATAGCATCGGTAGGAGGAGGAGGAGGGGAAGAGAGGGAAGTAGTAACACTAACCTTGATTGTTTCTCCCTGTAACTGCTAGTGTAGAAGTAGATTCTCTTGGTAGGAGAATGAAAAATACCATTAATATCTTAGGATCAATTAATTCTGCATTCTGAAGTTGATCAATTTTATCTGCAATAACTTCTAGTCGAATGGTTCTCTTTTGCTCCTCGATTTGATCCTTCATTTTTTGCATCCTTTCTTACATTTATTGCACTATATCATTAGTGACATTAAAGTTTGTTCAGAAGTTTTATTTATTCTTTTCAAAGAAGTATTTGTAACCCCTTCTCCATACAGTCTTAGATGTCTCAAATGTTCAGCACCCATGATGGATGAAAATGCATCAACAGGCAAATCATTTGCACCCAGATGTGTTTCAATTTCCTCTATTTCAGCGTAATAAATCATATTCAAAAGCATATTCAAGTAACTAAAAATTAAGAATTGATCATTGATGTCAATATAAACTTAAAAAAGACAAGTTTCATATAATTTTACTAGTGGTGTTTTCATTTGATGCCTTGTATGTATGATCAACTTTTCTTGCTCTGGTGGCAACAAACATATCCTTTAGCAAGATAGTTCCCCCTTCTCTAATTCCTATTCATATAAAAATAAATATAAAAAATTACTTAAATAACAAGTTAAAACTCAATAATAAATAAGAGAACATATCAATTTTATGTAAATTAAAGCAAAATTCTTTTTGCCAGCAGTGGGTGGATTCATCAGCTTCTTCTGATTCTCAATATTTATTTTGGACATTTTCTAAAAAAATAAATCAATAACATTAACTAAAGTAATAAAGGGCCTCATCTATAACATTGACAGTAACATGATCACAGATGTTGAAATACATTTTATCTTAATATTTCAAACTTTCAATATATGAGGAGCTCTTTAAATTGACATTTTGGAACATTATCGGGCCTTTTGGCTATTCAAACTTCATTATTTTCATATGTTGTAATGTTGTTCCTTCAAATAAGATCTATGCTTTCTCCAAGATTCTCAATTTTTTTTCAAAATCCAACCTTTTGCAGTATCAGAAATATCATATTTTGACTACAAGTTGGAGTCATTCAGTTAGGACAACAAAAAGAGAATATGCACTTTTAATTAAAGAAATGAAAAGGGTAGAAATTTCAAGAATCCCTTTTCATTCTACTTGTTACAAAATAGTTACATACAAATATGATCATTATACATCAAAGTTTAGTAAAATTAATTCACCATCAAATTTCAAAGAGTTAGCAGATCACTAAACGGTAGAAATAATGATATGTAACTAGAGATTCAGATCATTAAATAATTGATTTAATCAACTTCCAAATAAGAAAAAATCAATTTGAATAATTAAAAAGACAAAAAAAATAGACAAATAAAATTTAGTAAAATTACTTGTAGTGATATGAAATATTCTTGATCATTACAGTAGTAGTACTAGTATTGTTTTATGTCTTCTTCATCCTATTGATCATTGTCCACTTCTCATAACAAACAACTTGTCTTTTATTATTTTTCATTGATCTCCTCCTAACTAAACCCTCACTTGAACAACTTTCTCTTTCAAAACTACCTCTATTTTTGTTGTTCACCAACAAAAACCTCGTCCTCCTCACAATTTTTCTTACACTATAAAAACTACACAATTCTTCTATTCTAATGTAGTAGCTCCTACTCTTTTTCTCTAGAAAAATAAGTTGATTTTGCTTGGGTGCTGCTGCTAAGAAAAAGGTCTTTTTGTCTACCTACAAAGAGTAGACAGTATAGTAAAAAATATGTTTCTTTCTTTCATTTCCTTCTTTCACTATCACTCTCTCTTTCGTTCTTCTGTTCAAATCTCTGTCTCATATTAAAAAAATTAATCAAATACTTTTTGAAATTCACTATAACTTTATCAATTGTACTCTCACCAAGTGTTTGATAAAGTAGTATTGCTAAAGTTTATCAATTGACAAAGTTATAGTGATAAAGTTTATCATTTGTACTTTAGCAATAGGTAAATTTGTAGTGATAAAGTCTATCAATTGTAGTCTTACAAAGTGTTTGATAAAGTTATAATGATAAAATTTATCAATTGTACTTTATCAATGAGAGTGCAATTGATATAGTTGTAGTAATTTTCAAAAAGTGTTTGATTATTTTTTTAAGAGAGAGATTTGAACAAAAAAATGAAAGAGACAGTGAACTTGCATTAGAAAAATGAAAGAAATGAACAAATTGTTTGTTGCACCGTCTACTCTTTGTAGACAACAAGAACAACCTTTTTTATAGCAACCACACCCCAGCAAAATTATCTTATTTTTCTAGAGAAGAAAGTAGGAGCTAATGCATTAGAATAGGAGAATTGTGTAACTTCTATAGTGTAAGAAAAATTGCGGGGTGGATGAGGTTTTTGTCGAGCGAACAATGTAAATAGAGGTGATTTTAGAAGAGCAAGTTGTTCAAGTGAGGGTTCAGTTAGGAGAAGATCAATGAAAAATGATGAAAGACAAGTGATTTGTTATGAGAAGTGGCCAAGGATCAATAGTCTGAAGAAATAAGATTTGATACCTATAAATTGGAGAATAAGAATAATACTAATACTACTACTATAATGATCAAGAATATTCCATATCACTACAAGTAATTTTACTAAACTTTGTTTATCTATTTTTTTTTTTGTATTTTTGATTATTCATACTGATTTTTTCTTATTTGAAAGTTGATTAAATCAATTATGTAATGATCTGACTCTCTAGTTACAAATCATTATTTATGTCGTTTAGTGATCTGCTAACTCTTTAAAATTTGATGGCAAATTACAAGAATCCCCTTGTCATTCTGCTTGTTATAAAATAGTTACGTACAATATACCTCTTACAACACACAGAAAGAAACAAGCATTCAGCTCATCAATCAAAAAATCTGAACTCTTAGATTAAAGAAATGAAAAGGGTAGAACTACCGAGATCTATGAACAAACATATATTTAGATGACAGGTAATATGATATTCAAAGGTCAACAACAATAGATAATATAAAATATAACAGATAATAAATAATTAGACTTTAGTTTACCTAATTCTAAATTTCTAATTACAAAACAACACCCCTCTAAGTAGGATATTATAATATTTGATTTGTGGGCTTGTTGGCAATTTCCTACACACTTTTTCATTACCGAAAACCAAAGAATCAAAGTCCAATCAAGTTAATGCATATATTTGTGACCTGAATTTGAACTTCTAAAAACATATTTGAGATCTTGTTATTGAACAAATGCAATCAACAACACTGATAAAGCTACAATGCAACCACCATATTCAAAGTAATCAGAACCAGTAATATAATGAACCACTCAATTGAAAATATATCAAATAATATAATGAACGACTCAACCAAAAATATATCAAATATTGAGAACTCAAACCTGGGTATAATCCCATAAATTCTTTTTAGTATCCATAAGCCTCCAATCAAATATATCCAATGGAAAAAGAGTCACAGTCCTCGCCAATGTGCCTAGGAAGTTTCTTAACTTAATTACAACTTCACCAGTAGGACCAACAAGTTGATTTTTCCAGTTTAGTGTAATCAGTTTTTTCTCTTTTAGGTCATGTACCTTGTGCATTTGTGTTTTGCCTTTTATTTTTCTAGTGGAAGGCCCTTCAGCTATAAGATAATACAAGAAATTAGAGGTCATGAATGAATTTAATAAGTTTCTAAGCTATACGTTACCTTGTTCTACAAAATGTTCATCTGTTATAGGAGTGGACGAATCAGCCATTTAGACTTGATCCTCTATAAGTTGCTCCTTATCTGTATGTTGCTCCTCTACAACATGATGTTGCACTATAGATTATTCAATTTCATTAGATGGTAGTTCTACTGGTAGCTATTGTTCTTCAATTAATTTTAGAATATTCTCTTTCTTTGATCGTATAGCTTGAACAATTTTATTTGTTGTCAATAATCATCATTTTCTATTTGCCATAGCTGATAACGATCCAGGTTTAGTAAATTCCTTATTTTTTGCTCTTTTATTATTTTTTGAAGGACCTTGTTGATTCATTTTTATCAAAATCTATGTAAATTTAAGATGGAACAAGTTAAAATATCTGACGGAGTATAACTACCCTTGCACATATCAACCAAGATTTCGGACTTAACTAAGCAATCAACCAAGAACAACTTAACTACAGTAAGAAATCACAAAAAGCTCAAACTTTCACATTGAATTAGTTAAAAAGTGTAACAATAAAGCATTCAAAAATTGCAGAATGCTGAAAAGGAAAAAAATAGACAGAAACAGTCAATCAAAATAGAAAATATGAAGGAAGACAAGTGAATTGGAAACAGTTTCAAAATTTATTGTTCCAGGCTACAAGTGAACTAGGACTTGAACTCTCTTTAGAGGCATCATCACAATTACATTAAACACCCCTTTTTTGATCTTTTCTACTGCACAACCTTACAATATATAGAAAAAGTGTAATCTTCAAAAAACTGAACTAACAGTGGCCATTATTTAGAAATGTACTTAAAACATAGATACCTTATTTACTAAATAAGTACACATTAGTTCTGATCGCATACACCACCTTAGAGATAAACATAGTTTCCTATACATAATAGTATTTCTCTATTTTTAAAGTCAAAAAAGTATAAAAGCTGGAATAGACTTATAAATTGGCTTCAACTAATTAGTACATTCAGTAGACCACCGTTTATTCAGTGTGACTTTAAATGGGCCTTATACCCTAGCTGATGTTGCAAAAACATACCAAATTCCCACAGCAGAGGTACAGGTTACTAGAAAATCATCTTTGTAGGTCTGTATAGGTCATCACTAACATCTTTTGAGAATTAACTATTGATAGAAGATATATGGGTAGAGTCTGAAAAAAATTAGTTATCAGGATAACTTATCCCCAAATAATAATATTATCCCATTTCAAGCTTGTAGTTTTCCCTTTACCTTTTTGATGATGTCATAGTAGTATTTCTTTATTTTTTTGGTGTAAGAGATAGGGCACCCCAGATAAATCAAAGGAAATTGGACACTAGTAAAACCTATTACCTTTGCTACCTATTGAATAATGCTAGTGGTACTCATTTATAATGCAGCTAATTATATAGGAAGTTTAGGAGAGGTCAAGGAATCAAAAGTGTACAAATAGAGTTCATAGTTGTAGACAGTTAATTCATAGGATACTAGTGTAAATAGTTAATGCATCTAACCAAGCACATTTTTGGTGCCATCTTTATTCATCTTTCGAGACCCTTTCACTTCTAAAATCTATTCGTGTAAAGCACTATCATGATGCAGAACAATGAGGAACAAAACATGAAACTTTAGATCCATAGGAAGTGTTATGCCATAAGTAGGATAATCACTTCTATAGACTATGCATTTGTCCAACTCAATGTTGGGAATTTGGATAAGTTTTGTCGATACACTGGCTAGTTCACCACTTATGATCTTTGTAGATTTATTTATACTCAGGGAGACATAGATATTGCTCTTGATAGACTCTGGCAGAAGAAAAAAATTGTAATCAACAATTAGAGAGTTCTATTTGTTGTAACCATTCTAAAAAAATGAGAGCTTTCTATTTACTTATGCATCACTTACCAACAATTCTTTGTTGTTGTTACTCACTGTTATGTTTTATGTTTAAAGTTCATTATCAGACAAAAAGAACATGCTTGTTTATTTTAGTGTAGTAACTTGATTTTCCACTGTTTAAGAGAAGTTTTAGAGATGAGAAAATAATATCAGCTATTTAAAAAAAAAGTGAGAAAGGGAAGTTGACTTGTATAACTTGTTATTTTTATGAGGTACACTAGACTAGCAACTGCTAGAGGGAGCTGATTTAAGTGAGTGTTCTTTGTTATTATTCTTTTATTGGTTATGGTAATATTTCATAGTTCATTACCAAAAAACACAGAAAATAAAGCAAGTTTTCAATTTTGACATGCTAAGTACCATAATAAAGACAACAATAAAGTCACTTCACCTCAATAAAATCAACTACACCTGAAGAAATGACCACAAAACAGAAAGATAACAACATACAAGAGCAGGAATAAGAACAATGGCAAAATTAGAAGAAAAAAGGAAACTCAACTCGACCTCAACAAAAAGTCTACAGATCTAAGTCACCACAAACTACATATATCACAAGTTTTCAGTTCCAAAATCTGCAACAACCTTTTGAAGTTCAAATCATTGTTCCTTAATGATAGCCACCTAAAATAGAAGCAACTCAGGAATAAATAGAAATAGGCAGTCAGTAACAAAAGAAGTCTTAAAATCTAAAGAACGACAAGGGTAAATCATCTATGTTTAAGCATGAATTTGCTTCCTCTCATCTTTCAACTGTGTTTTCACCAAGTGCAGTTTTAGTAGACCTGTTGTTTTTCAGATTTTATATTTAAATTTATTATATAAATTAAGTACAAATTATCAACTAGAGATACACAACTTTATTATATACATTTATCAAGAAATATCAAGTATAAATATCAGAGAGACAGAGATAGAGAAAGAGAGAGAGATTAGAACGTGAATATTTTTTGGTGCAATTCGAAGTTAAAGATTGCTCAGAGACAATGCAGAAAGATGAACACTAAAATTGAAAAAGAAATAAAAAGTCTTAGAAAAAGTATTAATTCCAAAAGAAGAAAGAAGTACCAGAAAGAAAGACTCCATGATGTGTCCAACAGCTCTTAGCACATGTATATTTGTTAAGTTCCACTAATTTAAGACATTTTGAAAATTAAGCACATTAAAGAAATAAAAGAAAAGATAGCAAACAGAGTCCAATAGACATTCATAATTAATTTGATCCAACTCAAAAGGAAATTAACTACTGACCTTTACAAAGAAAATTTTCTATCAGTCATCAGTTTCCATCCAATGCAAATAAAATCTATTGATCAATCAGTACAAATAAAATATTTAAACAAGTTCAGAATATCTTAATTTTGTCAGTCATCAGCTTTCATTCAATCCAAATCGGTATCATCAATGGCATCCTCCTCTTCTGATGTTTTCATTACATCTTCTGAATGTTGTACAAGGGAAGGCACATCAATGATATCGATAGGGAGATCATCTCTCGACCATCTGACATCAATATCTAGTACTCTTTTTGATAAACCAATGTCATTATTAGGCTTTCTTCAAAATATTTTTTCAATATTGGGACAACATTTTTCCTCAAAATCATACAAATCAATGGGGACTTTATTTCTTGCATGATAAATTCCTTTCCCAATTGTATCTTCCACACAAAACACTTGATGTACTTGAGATGCTAGTACAAAAGAGTCATCTATGTTGTATTTTTTATTGAAAATTATGAGAGCCAACCCATATTCATCTACTTTACTATGAAACCAATCACATCTAACTAGTACAACACTAAAGAAATCATAATATCTATCTTGATGATATCTTGAATAACTTCATAATAGATAATTATTTCATCGACAGAATTCAAGTCTCTAGCACTAGCAAAATTGTGTGTTGTTGTTGATAAAGTCACTCCACTATTTTGAGTCTTGCATGGGACATTCTGTGTCATTGTATGAAATTAATATTCATTAATGAAATATACAGTATATCTTTTAGCCACAAAATTAGGCCCTATAGCTAGCTATCTTACATGATTTGACACTTCAATATTTTTAACCTTTTTCTTAAATCAATCACCAAATTCTTGACTATGAATTTGTGCTTTTACCCATGCATTTCCTCTAGTATGATTATCACCTATATTATTATATTCCCTACCAGCATGTATTGAAATTAAATTAATAATGATCTAGATAAATAAAATTTAAACAGACTATGATATCATATAAAGGAAGTTAAAATACAAATAACTATTTTATCTTGATAAATATCTTTACTCATTAATCTCTGATATTAAACAAAGCATACTGATGTGTTTTAAACCACTGGTGATTATCCAGATCAAAAGTCTTGTCTTTCATTTTCTTCTTACTTTCGATTGGATGACCTGTCTTAGGAAATATAGTTGAAAAGTCAGCTCACTATCTTTGAATGTCCTCATCATCCTCTGTTGGATACCTACTAAATTTTATCTTCACCCCATTATCTAGGTATCTCTAACAAAAGATCAAACATTCTTCAGCCAAAAAACCCTCTACTATTGATGTTTCAACGATATTTCGATTATGAACAAATACCTTGAAGTTATACAAATTTCTTTCAATAGGATACATATAATGAAAATGAGTCATAACCCTAAGCTTAATTTCATCTACTAAATGAATAGGCTAATGTGTCATTATATCAAAAAAGACTAGAGGAAAAATTGCTTCAAGCTCGCATTCTATATATATGATTTCAGCTTTCATTTTGTCAAGATTACTTTTTTATATAACCTTACTATATATGACTATAAAATAATTTTCCAACCTAATCAAGATCAAAGACATATTCTTGGGTAACACTTTCCTAACTGCAACCTGGAACAAGTGATGCATTATGAAATGAGCATCATGACTTTTGTATCCTGATACTTTTATCTCATTTATTTGCACTCGACTTGATATATTAGAGGCACATCCTTTATTAAAATTGGCATCTTTTAAAACAGTGCAAACAACCTTTTCTCCTTCGATTTAATAGAGAAACAAGCTTTAACTAGATGAACTTTTCCACTGTTATCATCTTCTATTGGTTGAAGCTCCTTGCATATCACCATCTCATGTAAGTCATAGTGAGAATTACATAATCTTTGGACTTTTTAGCTATATCCAACAACGTACCAAGAAAACTATCAAAAAAAAATTTCTCTATATGCATTAGGTCAAGGTTTTACATCAATCTGTTCTGTGGCCAATACGTCAGTTCAAAAAATGTGAATCTTTTTTCAAAGACCATCACTGTTTCATTTTTTGGCTCTTTTCAAAAACATTATTGAATTCACGTAGTTCAATAATATTTGATGACCCAAGTAACATATCTTATGATTATGTTTGAGATATTGAGAGCAAGTATTATGATTACAATCGGGGCATGTCTATCTTTCCTCAGTGCCCTATTCAGAAAGCATTGCTAGTGCTGAAAAATCACTAACTGTCCACAATAAAGTTGCACACATATTAAATATTTGGTTAGTTTCTGGATCAAATATTTCTATTCCCACCTTCCATAATTCATTCAACTCTGCAATTAGTGGCTGCAAGTATAAATCATTATTAATTTCAAGAGACGAGAGATCTTCAATAATCATTAATAACATTATATACTCTGACTTCACGCATATCTACAGTGATAAGTTACAGTTCATTAACATAATCGGCCATGTTCTATGAGAAATGTTCATAGTTCTGAATGGATTGAAATCATCCCTTAAAAGGCCCAATCTAACATTATGAATATCTTTAGCGAAGTCGGGGTGCATGAAATTAAAATATTGCCAAGTTTTCCCATCGGCAAGATGTCTTAAATTTTCATCTTTGGGTCTTTCAGTAGTATGCCATCTCATAGCTACAGATGTTTTAGAACATATAAATATCCCATGAAGCCTAGGATTTAGAAGAAAGTACCTTAAAATCTTCACTGAAACTTTAGTAGTCTTATTAGTCAACTCATCAGGAGCATTCTTCCATCTAGAAGACCCACACACAACGTAGTTATTGAGTTTTATCATTCCAAAATAACATACAATCATTAAGGCATGGATGGATCTTTTAATAATTAAGACTCAAATCTCTTATCACCTTTCTGGCTTTATGAAAAGACTTAGGAATCTGATCGAATGGAAAAGCCTCTTTTATCAAGTCTAGAAAATTTGAGAAAGCTACATTAATCATCCCATAAATGAACTTAAATAACTATAATCAAATGGTGAAACTCAACTTAAAAAAACTCTTACACCCTGGATATAACTCTTGTTTTTCTTTCTCCACTAGTTTAAAAAATTTGTTAACATCTTCAGATGGTCCTTGTCTTACTCCTTCATGTCTTTCATGCCTCTAATTATTTTCTACATTTATAAAAGTATCATGAAGTAGTTTATCAATATCATCATGTTGGTCAAAAGTCTTATCAACACTGCTTGGATGTGAAATATTTGTTGATGAAATTCCTTCTCCATGAAAAATTCATTGAGTGTATTTAGAAAAAAATTCATGGCCAAACAAGTAATCCTCCATCACATCTCGATAATGTCAATAGCGATTAAAGCACCTTCTACAAGAACATAATATTTTATTTCCTAAAGAAGCTCATTCAAATTTCTTATTGAGAATCCTTCACTCTATTTTTGTATTCATCGGTGAATCTTGGGAGATACATCCAGCTTTTATCTTTAATATCCATTAAATATCTTATGTTACATATTTAAATTATTAAAGTCAAAAAATCATGAGTATAGTCAGTATCATAAGGTATGTGAAATAATTTGTATAACATATATTTAATAAAAATAAAAAAATAAAAAAATGACACTCATGCATTTATTTACATATTTTAGCAATTTTAAAAAAAACAACAAACATAAAAGCTATTTACCAATAGACACCTAAACAAACAAACAAACAAACAAACAAACAAACAAGTTTTAATTAAATAACTTTCAATTCAACTGTTAGAGATATACTACTGTGCATGTAAGCTATTTATTTTGATCAAAACCCACAAAAAAGACAAGGTTGATGATCAAATTGTTAGTAGAAACAAAGTGCATACTTGTTAAAACACATATGTACCATCAACAATTTTTATACACACTCTCTCTCTCTCTCACACACACACACACACACTTTTTACTAGTATGACATAGAAACAGTCCTCATTTTTATTTAATTACCCATTATTTAAAAAATTTCTTACCCTCTTATATAATATAATTTCAAAGTGTGCATTGTTTCAGCCTATGAGATCATAAACACTAGTCAAAATAATTAAAGAAGGTCCATCGCTAAATTTCAAAATCAGAAAATGATTGTTAAACCCCAATATATGTATAATTTCAGTTAATTGACCTCATAAATATTAGCACTATCAAATTTCTCCATAAAAAATATTATTTATTAGCACACAATCAATCCACACAAACATATTTCCAAACTCTAATAGCTAACTTGCACAACTAAATTAAACTAAAAGAAAGACAAAAAGCTTCTATTGGCTTATTTTCTGCTTTACAAATTAGAATCATACCTTAAGAATCAAAAAAGACATCAAAAGAAACTGGTTGAAAGTGAAATATCTATTGACTGAGAACTAAAAATGTCACTCTAGTTTTGATTTGTAAATGATGCAGGTTAGGTTTGAAAAGTATCAAAATAGATGACAGAACATCAAGACAGGCTATCCAATGTTGCAGGTGCAAAATTTGATCAAACAGATCATGTAAAGTTATATTTTAAAGAATGATAAAGATTAATCAAATATAAATAAATACATTACCTGGTGACCAAGTCAGAGATGTAATGTCAAGATATAAAATTATTGAATCAAGAGTTTTCAACCTACAATGAATTAATTCAGTTCACATTCAAAGAAATCTTGAGTATGTCTTTATATCAGTATTCCACATCAAGCGTGGACTTAGAAATTTATTCAAAAAAGGTAGCTACAAGTTTCGATGTGTGAATTGAGTAGAATTGAGTTTTTTAATAGTTGTTTTTCTTAGATTTGACATTAATTGAATGAGTGTATTCTTCATAATAAATAATGAAACAGAAATTATAGTGCAGAGCAACAACTTAAAACTTTTAACCAACAATGAATTTTAAATCACAATGACATAACAAACACAGATTAAAACTTCAAAGACTTGGTACACAAACAATTATGAATCAGAATTGACTTATAAAATTGAAACTTGATTTCTCAAATATCAAATTTTCACAAACTTGCAGTATTATTCAAGTATATAAACATGATCATACACGTTCGTATTCATACAGAAATAACAAAAAAAAGTTTCTCATCACATCAATTTATTTTTCTCTTTGTCCTAGTGATGAAATACTTTACAAGAATTTTAAAGAGACTTAAGAGGATCCCAGAATTTAACTTCCATAAAAAATGTGAGAAACTTAACATTATCCAACTGAGTTTTGCAGATAACTTATTACTATTCATGGGAGGGGATAAAGGGTCTGTTAACTGTTGTATGATTGCTTTTTTGAGTTTGCAGAAGCTTTATGGTTACAGAATAATATTGATAAAAGTTTCATTTATTTTGGAGAGGTACAAAACTGGGGAATAGGAGGCTATACTTAGTACACTAGATTTTGTTAAAGGTGATATGTATTTTAAATACCCAGGATACCTTTGAGCTCCAAGAAGTTTAATGTCAATTAGTGCCAACCACTACTTGATAAGATCTCAGGCAGAATTATTTGATGGACTGTTAAATTTCTCTTACTCAGATAGGATACAATTTATTAAGAGTGTATTATTTGACATTCAGATAGACTAGTCTTGAATATTTTTAATATCAAAAAAGGTGATCCAAATGATTGAATCAGTCTGCAGGCAGTATTTATGGACTAATATAGGATACAATTTATTAAGAGTGTATTATTTGCCATTCAGATAGACTAGTCTTGGATATTTGTAATATCAAAAAAGGTGATCCAAATGATTGAATCAGTGTGCAGACAGTATTTATGTTAGGCAATATTTATTTAATAAAAGATTTCAAATAACCTTAAATTGCAATGCTAGTACTCAAACTATATTATTAGAATCATTATTCTTAACATTTGGGCAAATGCAATTAATAATTGAAAAATGACTCAAATAAACCCAAATAATAAATTTAGATCAAATCGAATCCAACATAAACAACTAACCAATAAAATTAGACCACAAAATTCACCTAAAATCCAAATAAAATTACCCCCAAAAAATAATCAAAAACGTTCTCTCTTTTTCAGTGATTTATTTGTATATTTTATCAAAATATAAGTAATACTTTAAAAAATTTTGAACCACAAATATATTATATTACAGAGATAAATTAGAACATTGTCATAGAATCTATAGAAATTCATTTGTGTATTCTTTGAAAACAATTCTTTTGATAATGAAAAAAAGCACATACAAGATAAATTAGAGACAATAGATTCATTGATTCTTACATGCAAACAGTTTCAATGGAGAAGAAAACCCACAAAATTGATTAAGATAACGAAACCCATAAAGATAAAAACTTTCACAGATAAGAAGACCTACCTGAAAAGAATATTTTTCATCGGAGAAGTAGAATCGAAGAAGACTTATTACTAAAAATATGACTTCAAAGAGATGAAAAATAGAGACTTGATGGAGAAATAGCAACGCTCGAATGAAAATAATGACTTGACAGAGATGAAAAATCGATAATCGAAGATCAATACTGTCACGTCCCAAAAAACTCATGGGCGTGACTGGCTCCCGCTAACAACACTTGTCAGGAGAACCAACTTTCCACACATTCACAATGTATACAACACTGAGATAAAAATGTGTACAACTTCAAATGCACGAAATAATCATTAAACACAAAGTAATGATCCAGCAAGATATCGCGTAACTATTTACGAAAACAACAATAGTTTAGGTAACAAATCTCTAACTCAAACCTCACACTAGACCATAGAGCTTCTAAACAAAGTTACATAAGTTCAGTTTTCGGGCATGCAACCCAACAAAAAGAAATATAAGCTAAAAATAACTAAAGCTGGATGATAGCCTCCACGAACAATGCGAAGGTTCACCTTAGCAACAGAATCCACACGTAAAGATCGTCAGCCACAAGTCTCTCTCTTCGCAACTGTACCTGCAGGTAAGCAAGTAAAGAGTGAGCTATATAAATATAACCCAGTAAGATCCTCGGCTCGCTACTTTTAGTACTCCTAGGACAAGTATTAGAAAATACAACAACACCAAGAACATATTGTTATTACAAACAGGAAGTATATTATAATAAGATGTCCAATGAGACCAACAATCATTCCTCGAAAACTATATATCTCAACACAGATTATACCAAGTACTTATCACCATTTGAAATCAAAGTAATTACCCAACACCAGAAGTTTTAGGTCACATACACAATGTGTCAAATATCAAGAGTATACACAATACTCGGAAAACATACACAATATCCCATATCAAATCAAAAAACATACACAATGCTAAGGAAGGCATACATAATGCTCAAAGGAAGCATACACAATGCCCCAACAAAATTAGAAAGCATACACAATGCCCCAATCTCATAGTACACAATCATATCACATCACGAAATAATTTATAAAAAGAGTGTTAGTATTCTTAAGCATAAAGTATATGTGTCTGACCTTGAAGATTTTAGATTCTTCCAAGCACACGCTCATCCCAACACATAGACTAGGCAGATATAAATATATCTTAAAAAAACAAATTTGAAAAGCAAACACCCAAAGTTTAAAGTCTCACTTACCTCGCGAATGACAAGTTCCTTAACCTTGCAATGCGTAGTACACCAACCAAACAACCTTCAATGATTTCAATCTAATAAAAATATTACTTAACAATGCCAAAAATGATAGCCGATGTCAAGTCTGAATACTCCTAACCTTCTAGTTTAAAGCTAAACCTTAGTATCTCATACCTTAAGCGATGAATTAAAAATTATCTCTATCCAACCTATTTTCTCAATAATAATCTCATACAAATTAGTTACCTAACCATTTGATCTCATTAGTCACAAACATTATAAGAAACTTTTAAATGCGTATTCAAAACTCCACTAATGCAAAGAATTTGCAAAGTTGTACAGCAAGTACTTTTGTTTTCACGTTCAAGAAGTTAACATATCTAAAATCAATTAATATCAATACAAAATCAGGAGTCCCACAACATGAATATGATCCCTTTTCTCTCTCTACTCATTGCTCAATCATTACATCATCAAAAATAATCATTTATTAATCAATAGCTTCCACTCTATCTCATTAACTCCATTAGGACCAATCTTCCGAAATACTCTTTGTGTGCACAGTTTTCACGCTAAAGAATTAGAAATAATATGCGTACCTTATAAATATAAAGTTTTGCAGGTGAGTTTTACTGACTAATGTTATTCTACGTTGTTGGCTCGCTCTCTTACAAGAGTAAAGAGATCAATTGCCCTAATTCTTTTCTTTTTTACTCCTTTGAAGAAGTTGCTGCTTTTGAAAACTTAAGAAACTGTTTACCCTACCTTTTGCTCCCTCATTAGAATGTGCAGCCACAAATATAAGAGGAGAGGTTTTTTTTTTGACTTGCCCACTTTAATTATATTAATTAACAATAATAATAATGGCTAATTACCCACTTATCCCTCATTAAAATATGGATTATTACAAATACATGCAGTGATTTTGGTTGTCGCTCAGAGAAGACAACCAAGCTCCATTTCACTTGACGGAGGTGAAAATTAGCGACTTGATGGAGAAATAAAAGCTCAGATGAAAAATATGACTTGGATCATATGAAAAATCGATTCATTGTAGCACAGAGAAGACAAACCGTAAGCTCCATTTTTTAGTATTGAAAAGAGCAAAATGAGGGAAATGCGCTATCCTAACCCTAATGTATTAATTTTACTTGTTCTAATTTTTTTAAAAATAAATATATTAAAAATACCGGGTAATTAAATAGTTTGGAGAAAAAAAATTTAGGTATTGTCATTTTCAACATAATATAACCGTAGATATAGATATTCTATAGCGACGGTTGTCACTTCTGTTACCATAGATAAATTTATTAGGACGGTTGTGGAGAAGATGCGATGGTTTATTCTATTTATTGTCCTAATAGCTTCAACAATAATATGTGGCCGTTAAAATCATTGTCGTACATAATTTATAGTAACGGTTGTCTAATCATCACTAATTACTCGTTGCCATAGTTGTAATTTCCAAGAGTGATTGAAAATTCAACTAAAAGCTCTGAAGCCGAACCAGCTCCGCTACTAACGCAGATTCGACATTCCAAATGTAAATAAACTATCTAAATTGCAATGTGGCACTCAAAACAACTAATGTTGACCGAAATCAACTATATGACTTTTAAAGCATCTAAAAATCACAAAATTTTCCAAAACATTCCTGATGGCATAGAGAACTTTGCCGACCATTCCCGTGCTCCAAAATCAACATGTAGTAGCTACGAAAAAGAGAAAAATAATTAAATTATATTAAAAGCAAAATTTCACAAATCAGATTAATACATTTGTCCAAAATTTGCAAAAGAAAAAATAGCAAAATATGCTCAAAACTTGCAAAAAAAAAATGATACTCTGACCAAAAGTTCTTAATCTATTATTTTAATCATAAATAGTACTAAAAAGGGATCAAACCATCCCAACTAGAAAAATGGCAATTTTTCTGAAATAGCATACACAAGGATGAAACTCCCACCGAAAATTAAAGTATTTAGCAGAGGACTAGTTACGAGTATATTTATATTAAATTAATATCATAATAATAATTAAATTATAATATTTAATTGTTTATTCATTTTTAAAGATTTATTTTTAAAGAAAATAATTACTCAAGTCTCAATTTAAGCGCCACAATACTTAAATGGTCATAATAATTAATTAGGAGTGATATAGTAAAATCACCATTGAAACAGCAAAACAGACATATCTTAAATGACTTATAATAACTAACTAGAAGTATAAGTATATAAAAATGATATAATTGTTATATAAATATGTATCTATATAAGATATATGTATAGAAATTATATAGTTCTATTAAATATATATATGTATAAAATATATATATATATAAAAATTGTATAAAATATGTATAGAAATTTATAGTCGATGTATAAAATACACATTCGAATAATAATTGCAGCTAAAGGTTGTATAGAATGTGTATAAGACTGTATAATTATTGTATAAAATGTGTATAGAAACTATATATATAAGGTGTATAGAAAATGTATCATTGTTGTATAAAATTTGTATATGTATAAAATATGTGTAGAAACTGTATAATTATTGTATAAAATATGTATAAAATTATATATTTGTTGTATAAAATGTGTATAGAAACTATATATATAAGGCGTATAGAAACTGTATCATTGTTGTATAAAATCTGTATATGTATAAAATGTGTATAGAAACTGTATAATAACTGTATAAAATATGTATCTAAATAAGTATCAATATGATATAGGGGGTGTATCAATATGGTTATAGGGATTGTATTGATATGGTATAATGATTATATCAATATGGTATAGTATATGATATTTTTTTTTCTACGATGTGTGTAGTACATGATGTACGTAGAAACTATAACATTATTGTATAAAAATATTTATATCACTATTATATTATGTTGTATATATGTAGATATGTATTCTATTGTTCCACAATAATACAATTAAGAAAATACTTTTGTAAAAAAAAAATAAAGAGCTGCAGAAAAAGAAAATCTTAGCCTGAAACCTCAAAACACACCCAATTTCAAACAAAATTCAATTCCAATTGGAGTTGTTGTTGTTGTTTGCATGAATGAGCAAATGAAAAAAATTTAATTGGTGTTCATGATTAATTGGAGAAGAAAGTCAATTGTGGGTGCATGTTCATGATGATGTTTACTAAAATTAATAATTAATAGAAATTTTTTTTCTAAAGGGAGAAGCAAATTAAAAATACAAAATCACCAAAAAAAAATTAAAAAAAAAAAGGAAAAGTCAAAGAAAGCTGCGCAACTACCAAAATGGCTAAGAAAAGGAATTTAAATTCAAGGGCTATTTTGGTATAAATACTTTGGCCCGACAGGCCATTTTTGTCCTTCTCCCTTATTTTTTGGTATCAATTTATGTGACACAAATAGAATTTAGATAATTATTGTGATTTATAGAAATTTTTTCGTATTGTTTTGAAATATATAACAAATTTTTAAAAATAAGACAAACAAACTAATGTGGATGAAAAAAATGAAGGCAAGGGAAAGGACCAAGAAAGTTGCGTCAAAGAAGACAGATTGACCTTTAAATTTTATAAGTTTTAAATTATTGTAATGTATAGTATTTTTTACATTTTTTTTTATATATTTAGTAGTTAACTATAGTAATTTATAATAACTTTTATGTAATTTTCAAATAATATATATTATTCTCCTTGTCCAAAATTTCTTGGCATTAATAGTCAATTATACATTTTAAATAATTTACTTTTTTAATTATTATGATTTATAAGACTTTTTCTTCTACTCCAATTTAAGTGGCACAATGCTTAGATGGCCATAATAATTAATTAGGATAATATAGTAAAATCACGATTGAAGCAGTAAAGCAGAGATGTTTCAAATGACTTATAATAATTAATTAGAAGCAATATAACAGAATTACAATAAAAAACACATGCGGAAAAAAATTAAGTGGACCTCATATAAGACGTCAGATTAATTTAGCATTAAATATTATTAATTTTTTTAATAATTAGATGACTTTATAATACTGTTTCAATACTTAGATGACTCATAATAATTAATTAGGGGCGATGCAGTAAAAATTACGGTTGAAGCAGCTAAGGCAAACATGTCATAAATGTCTATTTTATTTTTTTATTAAATATTTTTAATATTAATTTCTTAATACTTAGATGACTTACAATAATTAATTATGGGCGATACAGTAAAATTATGGTTGAAGCAGATATGTCATAAATGTCTATTTTATTTTTTATTAAATATTATTAATTTTTAATACATAAATGAATGACATATAATAAAATTAATTAGGGGCGATACAGTAAAATTATGATTGAAGCAGCTGAAGCAGTCATGTTATAAATGTCTATTTTACGTTTTTATGAAATATTATTAATTTGTTAATACATAAATGATATATAATAATTAATTAGGGGTGATATAGTAAAATCACGGAGCAAGAAGTTGAATGTCGGAAAGCAGGACTACGGAAAGCTGCTGGCAGCTGTTTTAAATATTATATATTATTCTCCTTATCTAAAATTTCTTGGCATTGATAGTCAATTATACTTTCTAAATAATTTTATTTTTTTAATTACTATGATTTATAATACTTTTTCTTCTATTCCAATTTAGTTGGCACAATGCTTAGATAGCTATAATAATTAATTAGGATGATATAGTAAATCACGAATAAAGCAGCAAAGCAGAGATGTTTTAAATGATTTATAATAACTAATTAGATGTGATATAGCAAAATTATCATAAAAAAATACTTGCGAAAAAAATTAAGTGAACTGCATATAAGATGTCAAGTTAATTTAACATTAAATATTATCAATTTTTTAATACTTAGATGATATTATAATAATTTTTTAATATTAATTTTTTAATATTTAGATGACTTTAATAATATATTAGGGGCGATACAGTTAAATTACGATTGAAGCAGCTGAAGTAGACATGTCATAAATGTCTATTTTATTTTTTTATCAAATATTTTTAATATTTATTTTTTAATAATTAGATGAATGATAATAATTAATTAGGGGCGATATAGTAAAACTACAGTTGAAGCAGCAGAAGCAAATATGTCATAAATGTCTATTTTATTTTTTTATTAAATATTTTTAATATTATTTTTTTAATACTTAGATGACTGGTAATAATTAATTAGGGGCGATATAGTAAATCTTCAGTTGAAGCAGACATGTCATAAATATCTATTTTATTTTTATTAAATATTATTAATTTTTTAATATATAAATGACATATAATAAAATTAATTAGGGGCGATACAGTAAAATTAAGGTTGAAGAAGCTGAAGCAAACATGTTATAAATGTCTATTTTACTTTTTTTTTAATTAAATATTATTAAGTTTTAAATACATAAATGACATATAATAATTAATTAAGGGTGATATAGTAAAATTACGGATCAAGCAGTTGAATGTTGGCAAGCAGGACGACGGGAAGCTACTGGCAGCTGCTTCAACTGTCTCTTATAACATAAGAGAATTTCAATCTTGAAAGAAAAGGAAAATATAAAACCAAGTATTGTCAGTGCCAACCTATGGTCGTTTACCTAACTAGACAGGATTAACAATATGCTAAAGCTATGGAGGATGTTCTAGGCTAAGGCTCAATTTATGATTCTATACTACCTCCACTAAATTGGCCAAATATTAATACAACTAGCCTCAGCTCTATCTTATAACACCCGCCTAGCATGCAATCAATACAATACATAATCTTGCAGAGAAGAGTAGATTGATGCCTACCTTGATGCGAAACCACAGATCTTGCACCGTCCACGAACCACCCATCTTTCACCTATGATCTTAGAATGTAATCACACTATCAGGATCACAAACTATGCATTAATACGAGCAAAACAAAACCATATTGCTATATAAAATTGCGGATCCAAAATCGGGTCAAAGAGGCCCATGGGGCTCACTAATTGAATTTCAAAATTGAATCCATCACGAGATCCCTCGAAAGATAAAAACGCATGCTCAAAAACTTAGCACAAATTGAGTCTCAAATCATCCCCAAAAGCTAAGGGAAAACAAGGGTAATTTTGAGAATTTAATAGAGACTTAGAGCAAAAACTTATGAAATAACGGCGGAAGAATCACTACTAAAAAATGCCAAAAAGCGACGGCCAGCGTCGCTTTTTTTTGGCAAAATCGACGAAAATCCATCGCTTTTTTTTCCGTCTCAAAAAGGGGCATTTTTTTTTTTGAAAACAACAGCCTACGTCGCTTTATTACAATGAACAACGTCGCTTTTAGAGGAAATTTTTTTTTAGTTATTTTGTGAAAATGCGACGTTGTGCGTCACTTTTTGTTCTTCATGCGAAGAACACATGATGAACAAAAAACGACGGACATCGTCGTTTTATTGAAAAAAATAATATTTTTTTCCAAAAAAATTGACAGTGTCCGTCGTAATTTGAGAAAAATAAAATACTTTTTTTTAGAAAAAAAGCGACGTTGATCGTCGCTTTTTATTCTTCATAATGAATAAAAAAGCAACGACCGTCGTCGCTTTTTGTTCTTCATAATGAATAAAAAAGTGACGGCCGTCATCACTTTTCTGTATTTTTTTTATGCAGAAATCTGCATTTTCTACATCCCACCTGCCAAATAAAAATGCAATTCAATATATTCATCCCTCATGCAACACACATTATTACAATAATCATACAACAAACTACATCAACAAATCATTAAAGCAATTCAAATCAACAACACTTAAACAATGAATCCAACAAACACTTCTAAAGATTTTTCACTAATTAAAAGCTAAGTTCAAAAATATCTAAAAATTATCTAAAAGTCAAGTCCAACGACACTAAGGAGTAGCCCCAACAAACTCCTCATCACTATATGTTTCCTCTTTGCTACTTGAATCAGGAGCAACGGCCTGTGCCAAGGCATGTCTAAGATATGCAATCTGATGTGACATAGCAATATGTCTCTCAAAAATTGTAGAAATGGCCTGATCGTGCTTTGCCAATCAACAACACATTGTCTGAAAATCAATTGAATAGTGTTATATGATTTTATATGACTAGTATATATATATTAAAGTTAACTAAATAATAATTAACCATTTTCAACTCTCTAATTCACTTCTCAAGTGACTAAACTTAACCATTATCAAGTCAAGAATTCACATTTCAAGTATCAACACTAAACCAATTTCAAGTCATGAATTCACATTTTCAAGTGATTACACTTTACAAATTTCAAAATACAAGTTCACCTTTCAAGAACTACACTAAACCATTTTCGAGTCGCTAATCCACTTTTCAAGTGACTAGTACACATTTCAAAACACTGCACTTAACTATTTTCAACTCTCTAATTCACTTCTCAAGTGACTAAACTTAACTATTTTCAAGTATCAACACTAAACCAATTTCAAGTCATGAATTCACATTTTCAAGTGATTACACTTTACAAATTTCAAGTCATGAATTCAAATTTTCAAGTGATTACACATTACCAATTTCAAAACACAAGTTCACCTTTCAAGAACTACAGGAAACCATTTTCAAGTCGCTAATCCACTTTTTAAGTGACTAGTACACATTTCAAAACACTACACTTAACCATTTTCAACTCTCTAATTCACTTCTCAAGTGACTAAATTTAATCATTTTCAAGTCATGAATTCACATTTCAAGTATCAACACTAAATCAATTTCAAGTCATGAATTTACATTTTCAAGTGATTACACTTTACAAATTTCAAAACACAAGTTCACCTTTCAAGAACTACACTAAACCATTTTCAAGTCGCTAATTCACTTTTCAAGTGACTAGTACACATTTCAAAACACTACACTTAACCATTTTCAACTTTCCAATTCACTTCTCAAGTGACTAAACTTAACCATTTTTAAGTCATGAATTCACATTTCAAGTATCAACACTAAACCAAATTCAAATCATGAATTCACATTTTCAAGTGATTACACTTTACAAATTTCAAGTCATGAATTCAAATTTTTAAGTGATTACACTTTACAAATTTTAAAACACAAGTTCACATTTCAAGAACTACACTAAACCATTTTCAAGTCGCTAATCCACTTTTCAAGTGACTAATACACATTTCAAAACACTACACTTAACCATTTTCAACTGTCTAATTCACTTCTCAAGTGACTAAACTTAACCATTTTCAAGTCATGAATTCACATTTCAAGTATCAACACTAAATCGATTTCAAGTCATGAATTCACATTTTCAAGTGATTACACTTTACAAATTTCAAAACACAAGTTCACCTTTCAAGAACTACACTAAACCATTTTCAAGTCGGTAATCCACTTTTCAAGTGACTAGTACACATTTCAAAACACTACACTTAACCATTTTCAACTCTCTAATTCACTTCTCAAGTGACTAAATTTAACCATTTTCAAGTCATGAATTCACATTTTCAAGTGATTACACTTTACAAATTTCAAAACACAAGTTCACCTTTCAAGAACTACACTAAACCATTTTCGAGTCGTTAATCCACTTTTCAAGTGACTAGTACACATTTCAAAATACTACACTTAACCATTTTTAACTCTCTAATTCACTTCTCAAGTGACTAAACTTAACCATTTTCAAGTCATGAATTCACATTTCAAGTGATTACACTTTAAAAATTTCAAAACACAAGTTCACCTTTCAAGAACTACACTAAACCATTTTCAAGTCACTAATCCACTTTTCAAGTGACTAGTACACATTTCAAAACACTACACTTAACCATTTTCAACTCTCTAATTCACTTGTCAAGTGACTAAACTTAACCATTTTCAAGTCCTGAATTCACATTTCAAGTATCAACACTAAATAAATTTCAAGTCATGAATTCACATTTCAAGTATGGAATTCCTTGTGTATGGAATTTTTTGTTTTATCGTATTCGGTTTATATGAGTATTTGAAGCGTGACAGGACCATATCTATGAAAAAGATAAATTAATGTACTCTTTTTTAGCTTAATTCTTATTGGCATGTGGCAAAGTTGTGCACATTATAATACTTGGTAACTAAGGGAACATGTAGTGAATAGGGGCTGCACATTATATTTTAAAATGAAGATATTAGATGCTTCACCATGCTATGATGGATTTCCTCCTAAATTATTAATTTTTTGTTAGTTTAATAAGTGTGTTATTCTTACCTTTTGAACCATATCTTTTATATTGCAAAAAGATAATATAAAATATAACATTAATAATTTTTCGACCTATTGTCTTTTAGCTACTACAGTAAGAGTGAAGCTACTCTCCATGTTACTTCGCACTACTGGATATTTAGATCATCACAGAAAACAGAGTTTGGAATTAAAATACATAACAGAAAACAGAGTGGCTTTAGCTGCTTATGAATAATATCGGACGATCTTCTACCAAATTAATTGGAAAAAGGAAAACAAACGGAGGTGGCTTGAACAAATCCAAAATCAAGAACCCCCAAGCAATATCAATCTCAAGATTACTTAAAATGTCAATTCAAAATAAAAAACAAGAACTCCCAATCTCAAGATTACTATAAATAGCACAACTGAAAATAACGAAAAATGATAAAGCAGCAACTAGAAATCAATCAAGGTAAGAGAGCTAACAGAGAGAAGAATGAGTGAGAGTGGAGCGGCGGTGAGACGGCTGACGCAAGTGACTTTTCGCCAGTGATAACTCTGGCGTTATCTCGATGGCGGCGTCCACTGGTGCTTTGTCGGCGTTATCTCGATTGCGGCGTCCACTGGTGCTTGACGGCGCTGGTTCGGTTGATGGTTGCACGGGGTCGGTTGGAGGCATCGATGGTTTTATTGATGAAGGTCATCGACCGGAGTGGTGGAACGGGGGTGGGAGGGACCTTAGAGAGAGAAAAAGGATAGAGATATGAGAGAGGCGGCTATTTTTGAGTGAGAGTTAGGATTAGGGTTTGGATTTTGTTTTAAAAGGGAAGAAAGGTTGATCCGATCTCAGCCGTTGGATCGATTTTGATCGACGACTGAGATTAGAATAATTTTAAAATGGGTTAAAAAATCAGAATTAGTGTTAAATTAGCTAAAATTGACATTAATTGAATACAAATTGGCTAAAATTTAAAAAAAATTAAAAAAATAATTTAAATTAGGCTGTTATTTTAATGAATGTAATAATGACGAGAAAATAATAAGATGTTGATATAAAAATAAACTACGCGTGTAAAATTAATGTTACGTAAAATTATTTTATAAAATTGTCAAAAAATAATAATGATAATAACAATAAATAGACGACGTATTTGTAAATCATGAGTGTGCATATTTATGAGAAGAAGAAAAAAATATTAATGAAATTACGAAAAATATTGTATTTGAATTAATAAATGATCGAAATGATACTAATAATAAATTGAAAAAAACTAGGCTAAAATTGGTATATTGTGGTACAAAATTGGGTGTCAACATCAGTCATTGGATCAATTTTGATCAACGACTGAGATTAAAATTACTTTAAAAAGGGGTCAAATATGAAATTAATATCAATTTGGTTAAAATTAACATTAGTACAAGATGGCTAGAAAATAAACACATTGAGAAATTGAATTGAATTGAATTGAATTGAATTAGGCCCGCTATTTTAATAAATGTGATAATGGTGAGAAAAATAATAAGACATCGATATCAAAATAAACTACGCATGTAAAAATTAATGTTATATAAAATTATCGATAGTAGTAATAATAAAGATAATGCATTTGAAAATTGTGAGTGTGCACATTTACGTAAAAATAAATAAAAATTAATAAAAATTTTGTAAAATATCCGTGATTTGAATTAATAAATTGTGAAAAATGATAATTTAATAAATGTGGAAATGATGAGAAAAATAGTAAGACGTCGATATTAAAATAAACTAAGCATGTAAGAATTAATGTTACGTAAAATTACTATATAAAATAGCAGCCTGAGAGGGGTAGCGTGAGGTCAAAATTGGGTGTCAACACAATTAAACAGATTTAGTCCCACAAATTAGGTATGCGGAGGGTACAATGTACGCAGACCTTCTCAAAAACCTATTCAAGCTTGAAGATTCTTGTAAAATAAAACACAGCATGTAAGATTTTTGCTGCAATTAAGATTTTATTTTTTTCTTGTTAATTAATTGCTACTATTTCTCTTTTATGCATATTTTCTTATTGGTTAAACCGAAAACCGAACCGTTAAGGACTAAAAAACGATAAATAAAAAACTAATAAAA
This sequence comes from Capsicum pubescens, assembly GCA_030864215.1. Classification (NCBI taxonomy): domain Eukaryota; kingdom Viridiplantae; phylum Streptophyta; class Magnoliopsida; order Solanales; family Solanaceae; genus Capsicum; species Capsicum pubescens. The sequence goes on from CM061546.1 coordinate 78,543,788, forward strand.
AATACCTTATTGATTTGGTTATTGGTTTAACTTATTTAAAAATTGATAAACGATAAACCAAACCGATAATATTTAAAATCGAATCGAATCGACCGATGCACACCCCTAATTTCAAGAAAAAAAATAGTAAAAATTGATTTTAATATTGACCGTTGATCAAATATGATGAACGATTGAGATTAAAATTGCGGAGATGGGTCAAATTGGGATTAGAAATTAGGTTAAAAAAATATTTAATTGGAGATTTCGATTACGTTAATACAACGTATTAATATAATGAATTGTCGGTTAATTGTCTTCATTATTATAACTTCAATAGTGTATTACTACCTCGATCATATGATGTTAACGTATTATTCAAAATATTTGGATATATAGATTCAGTTAGCTAGCTTTTAACTATATACATCACATACACGAGTATGTTACCTCGTAATAAAACGTATTTTATTTCTACTCTGATGAATTATCGTTTAATTTAGCTTACATTATTCTATTAAAATTTTAAAAATATATTATTACCTTGATCAATCGATCGTATGACATTAATGTATTCAATATATATAGTTGATTGACTATAAAATTCACAATATGTACTAGATACATCACATACACATGTAAATTACCTCGTAATACAACATTTTGTATATATACAATGATAAATTATCATTTAATTTAGCTTATATTATTATATTATAACTTCAACAGTATATATTGTTTTGATCAATCGATCGTATAATATCAATGTATTTAATATATAATTGAATACATTTAATTTTTTTAATATAAAAATTATTTATTTAATAGTAAATTAAAAATCAAATATCGAAGGACGTGTCATTTTCATAAAGTTAATTTTTATTTAGTTTTAACAAAAGCAACGCAGTCCTTCGCTTTTTGAAAAAAAAATAAAGAAACATTAAAAATATTTAAAAATTGCGACGGACGGCGTCACTTTTCTAGAATTAATATTTTAAAAAATAAAAATTATAGCGACGTTGTCCGTCACTTTTAATAAAAATAAACAAAAATAAAATTTAAATTTAAAAAGCGACGGACAACGTCGCTTTTCAAAAATTATTATTTAGTTTTAATAAAAGAGACGCTGTCCGTCGCTTTTTTTAAAAATAAAAATAATTACAAATTGCGACGGACATCGTCGCTTTTCTAGAATTAATATTTTAAAAAATAAAAATTATAGCGACGTTGTCCGTCGCTTTTAATAAAAATAAACAAAAATAAGTATTAAATTTAAAAAGCGACGAACGTCGCTTTTCAAAAAATTTATTATTATTTAATTTTAATAAAAGCGACGTTGTCCGTTACTTTTTGTAAAAAATAAAGAAAAATTAAAAATAATTACAAATTACGACTGACAACGTCGTTTTTCAAGAATTAATATTTTAAAAAATAAAAATTATAGCGACGTTGTCCGTCGCTTATAATAAAAATAAATAAAAACAAAAATCAAATTTAAAATCGACGGACTACGTCGCTTTTTAAAAATTAATTATTATTATTTTTTAATAAATTATGACGTTGTCCGTCACTTTTATTAAAAAAAAATTATAAATAATTTTTTAATTACTTGGCACAAAAATCCGCAAAAAAAAAAGCAACGGATATTAAGACATTGGTCGTCGCTTTTAATAAAAAATAAATTAAAATTAAAATTAAACTAAAAAAGCGACGGTCAACGTCGCTTTTTAAAGTGACACAGTCCGTCGCTTTTTTTTGCGTCGCTTTTTTGCCTTTTTTTAGTAGTGAATGATCATCAACTCATCCACAACTCAATACCAATTCCAATTAATAATTTCCCATAAGTTCTTGAGCTTACAAGTATAATAATAGCGGAAAAGAGTTAGAAAAATAGTGGATTTTTTAAGAAGACAACAATATATAGGATTAGGGGTTACTCATCGCGAACGCGAGGCCCCCCATCCGTGATGGCAGTGGACTAATAAATTGTTCATCGTAAATGTAAGGAACTAACTGTGATTGCAATGAACAACTAGTGAAGGCTATCTAGAACGTGATGAAGCCTTCGCGAATGCAAAGAAGAGGTTGTACCAGATCTGACCGATCCTTCACCGCGAACACAAGAGGAGACTAACAATTGCGAAGGTCAAGGACTTGACCCTTTGCGAATGTGGTCAACTCCTCGCGAACACTAAGGGGGAAGGTGGCCTGCACTAGGTGTTACTGCACTGGCACAAAATTCACGTCCCAATGCACTCCAACCGGGTGCTTGAGATTTATTCGGAACCTCGTGCATGCAAACAAACTATGATACCATATCAAATTCGACATTCTAGATTCAATGAAACCTTTTAAATTTCCATCAAAGATCGTTTCAATTAAATGTGGGTCCCACACCCATAGTTTCATTTTAACCAAATTTTACCCAATAGCCCAAAATGAGTCTAAAAACCTCGGGACCCGGACCAAGGATTGTCCTACCTTAAAATCTATGTTTCGGAGATACAGTGTTGTTGAAATTCTCATTTAAGGTCGTATACTATGAGTTTTAGTCTGAGATCAATTTCTTAACAGCGAAAGCCTCAAAATAGGAAAATAAGCTTAAAACCTAAATAAACTGCCCGATGATCAAACCCTCAGCTTTGAGAAGTCATAAATGACCTATAACCGCTATGGGAAGGCGCGAAATACCAAAAATGCATGAAAACTGAGAAACTAACCTAGAGCATGATAATTTTAGTTTTCTCAATAAGAAATAAAATATAATCATACAGTAAATGATTTGTGTTGTCTATTGCAGATTCTTTTAATGTATGACAAAAAGTTCAATTCACTTTTATGAGGACTTTCACACTTTTAATAAAGTATATATAGATATAGACTAGTCTAGTGTATGTGTTTTACATGTGTACATCTGTCAAATAATATAACACGATAAGAAGAACAATTTGTTTTAAAATAGCTAAAAGGCAATAAGCATACAATTGTATAGCCATTAATTGTTAAATTAAAATTGTATAGCCAACAAATATTATAGCATATTTTTTCATGAAATGTCTTTCAATATTTTTTCTTTTTTTGTTTCTTTTTCATCAAAATAACACATATTTTTTTGTCGAAAGAAAGTAAATGTCTTCATAATTTATACAATAGCACTATATTTTTGTTAAATTAAAGTACACATCTCTAGAATTATTTGAAAACTAGTTTAGGTGGACGCACCTCGCGCGTGTACCTTAGTTTAATGAATTTAATTTTATAAAATAATTCAAGATATAAAAAGCATGATGATTTTTCAAAATGTGTATTGCATTTTTTGTTTGTTAGCATCTTCACATTACGGCTGCTTTCAGCTATTATTCAATTCTATGAAAAAATAGAAATTAGCCAATCGAGAAGCAAGTATATTAATTTAAACACAAAAAAATTTACAAAGAAGAGTATATTCTCTTTAGTCCTCCCTTGAGCCATTCTCCTTAGCTCTTATCTCTTTCTTTAATCCTCCCAGTCTCTCTTTTCAACTTCTTTAATTTCATATCAACACAATTACTATTTTGTTTGAATTCTTTAGGCTTGTAAGCTTCTTTAGGAGATTCCTTAACTAATCTGTTCAACCCAATTAATTTCTCAACTTCATTGGCTGATGTATGATATTCAATATGTTGGGAAGATTCCTCAAAAAATATTTTTGTCAACTAACATTTATATTTAGGATTTTATTATAGTAGGTAGATAGATTAACTCAATTTACAACGAATAATGTACTTGATCCGCCTTCAAACTTAATTAGTAAGCCCAAAATTGAAAGAGTCGGCTATAATCCTAAATTTATATTTTCACCATTCAAACAAAAGTTATGCATATCAAGATTCAACACTTATTATAAGCTTATATTTAGAACTCAACCAATAAGTTTAATTAATAATTCAAGTATAATACCAACGAAATAGTTAAATAACATAATCAAAACAAAGTCACAATTAAATAAAGAAAGAAAAAAAGAAAAGAGATAAACCTTTGATATTTTTGACCACTTTACTCGATGGCGACATGCTTATTTCTTTTAATTTTCGATTAAAAAATTTCTATTGAAAGAGAAACACGAGAAATTATCAAAAGAGAAAATTTTATTGTCAGTTGTGGATGATTTAATTATAATTTATATAACATTATCTTTAAAGTTATTAACTAAGAAGAATAAATAAAGATGGAGAAGATGATAATTAATGAGGACTGCACACACACAAAACGAAAAAGACAACTTGAATTAATAATGAAATAAGGAGAAAAAAATAAAAGTAGAGCTATGTTTCTTGTAAATTTGATCCAAAATATATTAATTAAATAGAATTGTAGTTTTTTTTATTTAAGGTAAAATTCTAAGTAATTTAGAAGTATTAAATATTACTAATTCTTACTTAAATTAAATAACCAAATCAAAAGAAGTTATAACTAAAATAAATTGGGAACAAAACATTTAGCCAAAAGGATTCTTACGTGAAGAAAAAAAATGTCAAAATAGTACTTACCAATTAATTAAAGTTTTTAAAGATTTATTTAAGATACAATTTTTAATTGATTTAAAATTCCTAAATTTTAGCTAAAAAAGAAAAAGAAAAAGACAACTTGAATTAATAAAGAAATAAGGATAAAAAAATAGAAGTAGAGCTATATTTCTTGTAATTTGATCCAAAATATATTAATTAAATAGAATTGTAGATTTTTTTTTTATATAAAGTAAAATTCTAAGTGATTTAGAAGTGTTAAATATTATGAATTCTTACTTAAATTAAATAACCAAACCAAAAGAAGTTATACCTAAAATAAATTGGGAACAAAACTTTTAGCAAAAAGGATTCTTACGTGAAGAAAAAAAAATTCCAAAATAGTACTCACCAATTAATTAAAAAATTTAAAGATTTATTTAAGAAACAACTTTTAATTGATTTAAAATTGCTAAATTTTAGCTATATAACTCTAATAAGGAAAAGTTTAATAACTAAATTTTAATGAATTTTTAAATGTTAAAATTTTTTAAAATGTAAAAAGATGTTTTTGTTTATTGCATGATTTTTTAATGAAGGATAAAAAGTTCAAATCACTTTTCTAAAGGTCCTCATACTTTTAATATATTATATAGATATATAGATTATAAATTATAGATACAACAAAGGATAGCATGAAATACATTTCTTTTTAACATCGGTAAATGCATAGGTAAACGTCCAAGAAAAACTCTAGCCTATAAGACATCTAATATCTGCAGCAACAACAACATAAGTAAAAATTGTAACAAACATTAAATATATTTTTTAATGAAAAGTCTTTCACTATTTTTTTTTCACCAAATCAACACATATATTTTTCTTTTAAAAGAAAGTGCATGCCTTTACAATTATACGAATGTATAACAAAGTACAGACAAAACATTTGCCTTTGTGGTCTAGGGTCAATAAATATATTTTTGATGATGAAGAGGAGGTTGTAATTACGTTATGCTGCTTCGATAATTTTGTTTCTTCTTATAATTTTCTGGTTCTTCAAATTAGTGTATTTTAAGTTGTCCGTGTTGTTCCATTCATAAACCAGGAAATTGCATGTCATAGATTCAAATATGAGTGGCTTTAGATATTTGACCCAAAATAAGAATGTCTTTGAATAATAGTCTTCCTTACTTTTTAATATACTAAAAGTACTATTTTGTCCCTCTACACCTCAAATATATTTTTAGACTTTTCATACTCATTTATTTCTCAAATTTTATTTTTTATTATTTTCACTTTTTTATTTTTCCTTTACTTTTATTATTCTACTTTTTTTTAGTTTTTATTTTATTTCTTTAAATTTATTATTCTATTTTTTTTATTATTTTCATTTTTTATATCTTAGGCTTTGCAATTAACTCTTTCGTGATTAATACAATATGTTAGTTGCCAAACTAAAATTAAAAAAATAGGAAGGTAGTAAAAGAAATCATTTTTTTTGTTGAAATTTATATTATATATGTTTTATGTTTTTTTTCCTTTATAATAATGAAACAAAGATGGAAAACCTAACTACTTGTCAGTCAAATTTTAGTTTGAAAATAATCATTAGAATAATGAAAATATCAATTAATTTAGTATCATTTTGGATACCCAATTATGGGTGACTTTAGATATTTGACCCTAATAAGAAATGTCTTTAAAGAATAATCTTCCTTACTTTTTAAGTATAGTACAAGTATCATTTTGTCCCTCTACACCTCAGATATATTTTTTTAACTTTCCCTACTTAGTTGTCTGTCAAATTTTATTTTTTATTATTTTCACTTTTTATTTTTTTCTTTAATTTTATTATTCTATTTTTTATTATTTTTATTTTTTTAATTTTATTATTCTATTTTTTATTATTTTTAATTTTTATTTTTTCTTTAATTTTATTTTCATGTTTTAATTCATTTGTCTCAACCTTTATTTTTTTCTCTTTTTTTTTCTCAATCATTATCTATTTCTTTTTTTTTTTCCTTTTTTAAATCATTTGTCTTTAACCTTTATTTTTGGTTTTTATCAGTTTTCTTTTTTTTTTTTCCTCTTTTTTCTCAAACTTTTTTTTTAATTTTTCCTCTCATTTTTTTATTTTCTCAATTTTTTTAATCCTTCATTTTTTTATTAATCTTTATTTTTTTCTTGCCTTTTTTTTCTCACTTTTTTTTTATTTCTCTATTTTGTTTGATCATTTTTTTATTTTTTTTCAGTTCTTTTTTTTCCCCTCATTTTTCTCAAACTTTATTTTTATTTTTTCTCTTTTTTATTTTTCTCAATTTTTTTAATTCTTCGCTTTTTTCTTGATCTTTATTTTTTTTTTATTTTTTTCTCAATCTTTTTTTTTATTTCTCTATTTTGTTTGATCGTTTTTTTCCTTTTTCTCAACTTCTACTATATTTAGCTAATAAATAAAAAATTGGATAATCCGCAAAGGTATCTTCTTTTTTTGCTATCAAAGCAAATTTAAGGGCATGAATTGTTGTTACGAAGTTCTTTGAAAATTCTTGAGATAAGTCGTGTCTCTGAGTAGAGAGTTATAGAATATCTCATAAATAAAGGCATAATGCAGTAGTGTCAACTCTTGCCCGTGGGGCATAATTTATTATTTAAAAGTCCTTGAGCTAAGTCTTGCCTCTAAGGCAAGAGTTGTAAAACATCCCATAAATAAAGACATAATGTGGTAGTATCAACTCTTGTCTGTGGGGCATAATTTGTAGTTTGAAAGTTTTTGAGCCAAGTCTTGCCTCTAAGGCAAGAGTTGTAGAACATCTCATAAATGAAAGACATAACGTGGTAGTGTCAATTTTTGCCCGTGGGGGCATAATTTGTAGTTTGAAAGTCCTTGAGCTAAGTCTTGCCTCTAACGCAATAGTTGTAGAACATCTCATAAATAAAAACATAACATGGTAGAGTCAACTTTTGCCCATGGGGCATAATTTGTAGTTTGAAAGTTTTTGAGCTAATTAAGTCTTGCCTCTAAGGCAAGAGTTGTAGAACATCTCATAAATGAAAATATAATGTGGTAGTGTCAACTCTTGCCCGTGGGGCATAATTTGTAGTTTGAAAGTCCTTGAGCTAAGTCTTGCCTCTAAGGCAATAGTTATAGAACATCTCATAAATGAAAACATAACATGATAGAGTCAACTTTTGCCCATGGGGCATAATTTGTAGTTTGAAATTCTTTGAGCTAATTAAGTCTTGCCTCTAAGGCAAGAGTTGTAGAACATCTCATAAATGAAAACATAACATGGTAGTGTCAACTCTTGCCCATGGGGCATAATTTGTAGTTTGAAAGTGCTTGAACTAAGTCTTGTGTAACGCCCCAATTTTCTGAACCGAAATGCTACACGGTGCTTCTGACCCCGAAGGACCACAAGCTAACCCATAACTGATATTTGTACCTGTACACTGTATAATATACTTGTAAAATGCGGAAAACATGAACAATAGGCCATAAGGTTCAACTGAATAAAGAAACTGTCAAAACATGACATCCATGTGGGTAGTAAATACCCAAAACAACTGAATCTGAATACTAAATTTGAAAACCTCTAAGTATTGTCTGAATAAGGAGTTGAGGGAACATGTATCCAACTAACTCCATAAACTAAAACTAACTGAATTAATAAATGAATAAATCAAGTCATATCGTCCTCAAATGAAGAGGACTCACTGCAACTCTGTATGCTGAATGCGACTACTACTGCTGGTCTGGAACTCGTATCTCTGAACCTATGGTGTAACATGAAAAGAAAGCACCATAGCGCAAATGCGTCAGTACAATTGGAGTACTAAGTATATGAGTAAGGTAGGCTAAAGCGAAGGGTTTACATACATGAATAATGCTAACTGACTGATTGATATGAACGTAAGAGTGCAAACATACATACATAGTAACTGAGATCATGAGTACGTGATAACTAAATCTGTATGCTAATACATGGATGAAACTATAGTTTTGATAACATGAACGACTGTGTCTGACAGTCCTAAATCTAGTGGAAATTTCTGAGTCCCGTGCTATAACTGAATTTGATTGTATCTAACAGTCCTGGTATACTGATATCTGAAGAACTGTCTGAATTCTTTTACTGAGACTGATACTAAACGTGTGGGAGGTAGTTGTTTAACCGACATGCCCCATGTATGCTAAAATAGCTGAACAGGGTCCAATCGTTGCCCTGATTGGAAAGGTGTCAATATCGTTCCACGGGTAAAGATATGTTGTGAGTGACCCTCAAGTCTGGCAGTGTCCCCAAAAGAGAATGACGGATATCCTCCACATCAACCCTCAAGTTGGCAGTGTTAATGTCTCAACCTATGTTGGCTACATAGTTCTGGAACACAAGGATTGCTCCTAAGAATCACACCTTCATTTGAAACAGGTGAGTTCCCATCCTTGGGGTCGCTCGGTGCTAACTCCTACTCCCATCTGAAGAGACTGAACATGATTTAACTGACTATACATGAACTGGGTTTACTGAATTTCCATTGACTGACGGAATAATACTGATAACTGACTGAGATCATGAGGTTTCTGAGGTTTCCTGAGTCACATGAATGACTGAATTCTATGGAACGTGGTTTGACTGAAGATATCATGACAACATGACATGGATCTAGGAAAACATCTATAGTTTTGGGTACGAATACCCCCAGGACTCGATAGAATGAAACTGACACACATGACATGACTTAATCACAAGATTTGAGTCCACAATTCATAATATCATAAGTAAGGGATAGTGTGCTTCATGAGTCAATTCAACATCTCAAACATGGTAGGTAAATCATGGCTACATTTCGTGTACATGTTCTATAATTCCATTATCACACATGCTTCTCACCACAACAATAACAACACATAAATAGCATGGAATTCATATTGAGTGTATAGCTAATATGGACTTGTCATTTAGATATCATAGAATTATATAAATATGAACTTCTAGCATCCTAGGCATTTTAACAAACACCTTGCATGCACACCTTGGGCATAGGTTTTCTTAACAAATATTAATCATCTTGAACCACCCAATTTCATGGGTTTTGACCACAACATGCATACTTCATGGAAATCATCTTAAAATAATATTCTGAAGTTTAAACAATGGTTATTGACATGAACAACATCACATAGCAACAAGAAAATCAAAGTTTCTTATTTAAAATCATGGTTCTTGAACTCTATGAACTAAAGGGGTCCATAGATGAACACTATGCATACCTGACTCAAGGTTCTTGATGTTTTTGAACTGGAAGGATTTGAAATCCTTTGTTTCCTTAAGAAGATTGAGTCTTGGTCTTGAATATTTAATTTAGGGAGAAACCCTAGTTGTTGTTTGTGAAATAAAAGTGAGCAAAATGGTTGAATTTGGACTTATCTGGGTATATATAGGCGGGTGATAAGTGACCAAAATACCCCTGTTAAAATAACCTGGAAATAAGCTGAACGTGGCATGTCACGGTCCGACTGACGGTCCGTCAGACTCTTGGTGAACCGTCATTCAGCCCGTCAAACATGGACCAGAAATGGGCTTCACTGGATAAGGGTTGACGGCCTGGCTGACGGTACGTCACAACTTTGACGGTCCGTCAACTCGTCCGTCAGTGCTTATCCAGAACATGGCTTAACTGGCATGGCTTTGACGGTCCAAGTGGTGGTCTGTCACTAAGTTGATGGTCCGTCAACTTTGCCGTCAGGCCTTAACCAGAATAGGACCCTTCTGCCTTGGAAGTGACGGTCCAAGTGGTGGTCCGTCACTAATTTGACGGTCCGCCAACTGGGCCGTCGCACCTGGGCGATTCTGACCATTTCGAGTAAAACGTCCATAAGTTCTTCGTCTGATGTCGGATTTGGACGAAATTGGTATCATTGGAAAGCCAACTCAATTTCCCATATGATAGAAAGTGAAAATCTCAAAAATACTATATGTACAAAAACAGATTTGATTTCAAAGTAAGTCCTATCATTCTTGAGATGATTTCTAGCTAGGAAAAAGACACGAGTATTACAATATCTCCCCCTTGAGAACATTCATCCTCGAATGAAACTGACTGGGAGGGGAAACAATGATCTGAACATGAATAGCTGGAACATGATCTCACGACTGACAAACTGTACATAGCATACTGATCATGCATATCTGATGCATGGATAATTGATACATGAATACGTAACTGAGCAATCTGATAAACTGAGTTTCTCAAGGTGAGAATGCATAGCTGATGCATGATTAAATACTGTACCGATACATGAACGCATGTCTGAGTATGCAATGGTAATAGATACCAAGTTTATACTGAATGCTGAACGTGAAACTGAATAAGCTTAAGAAGGACTGTTACCTTAAGCTTGATCTGAATTGGCGGAGAAAAGGTGAGGGTACTTGGTACGCATATCTGCTTCTGTTTCCCAAGTATCTCCCTCATGAGACTGATTTTCCCAAAGAAATTTGACTAAAGGGACTTCTTTGTTCCTCAATCGACGAATTTGATAGTCTAAGATTTCAACTGGAATCTCTTCATAAGAGAGGTTGTTCTGGATGTCAATGCTCTGAATAGGGACTACAAATGTTGGGTCATCTATGCATTTCTTGAGCAAAGAGACATGGAAGACTGGATGGATTGAGGCTAGATCTGAAGGCAATTCAAGATCATAAGCTACTTTGCCAAAGCGATTGAGAATCCTGAAGGGAACGATATAGCGAGGACTGAGTTTCCCTTTCTTGTCGAACCTCTTCACTCCCTTCATGGGAGAGATCTTAAGATAGACATAGTCATTGACCTGGAACTTAAGATCCTTTCTACGAACATCTGCATAAGACTTCTGTCGACTCTGAGCAGCCTGGAGTCTCTCTCGGATCAACTGAACTTTCTCTAAGGCGTCAAATACCAAGTCAGGACCTATGACTGAGGCCTCACTAACTTCAAACCAACCGATTGGGGATCTACACCTCCTACCATAGAGAACTTCGAATGGAGCCATCTGAATACTGGAATGATAGATATTGTTGTATGCAAATTCAACCAAAGGCAAGTGGTCATCCCAACTTCCTTTGAAATCAACTGCACACGCCCTTAGCATATCTTCGAGAGTCTGAATGGTCCTTTCTGCTTGACCATCTGTCTGAGGATGAAACGTTGTACTGAGATGGACTTGGGTACTAAGACCTTTTTTGAACACTTTCCAGAAGTGAGAGGTGAACTGGGTACCTCTGTCTGAGATAATAGATGAGGAAACACCGTGTAATCTGAACAACTCCCTGATGTAGAGTTTGGCATAATCCTAGGCTGAGTAAGAAGTACGAACTGGAAGGAAATGAGATGATTTGGTCATTCTGTCTACGATGACCCAAACTGAATCATGCTGACTACGAGTACGAGGCAAACCCATCATAAAGTCCATGTTCACTTCTTCCCACTTTCAAGTAGGAATGGTGAACTCCTACATGGAACCACTAGGTTTCTGATGCTCTATCTTAACCTACTGACATGTAGAGCACTTAGCCACAAACTATGAAACATCTCTCTTCATCCCACTCCACCAATAGATCTCCCACAAGTAGCGGTACATCTTAGTGGCCCCTGCATGAATAAAGTATCTCTCACCATGCGTTTTTGCAAGAATTCATTGCCTTAAGTCATCTACACCTGGAACGCACAAACGACCCTAACAACGAAGAACATCATCTCCCCCTTGGGAGAAAACCTCAACCTTCTAATTCTGAACTGGCTCTTTTAGCTTGACAAGGCTAGAATCCCAGTCTTGCTTTTCTTTTACCTCGGAAACTAGAGATGACTCTGAACTACTCTGAACACATACACCACCCTCTGAAGAGTCGACTAAGAGAACGCTTAGTATGGCAAGCTGATGGATTTCCTGAGCTATTTTCTTCTTGATATCCTCAACGTGAGAAATACTACCCATGGAGAGTCTACTGAGAGCATCGGACACAACATTGGCCTTGCCCGGATGGTAAAAGACACTCATGTCATAATCCTTCAAGAGCTCTAACCACCTTCTTTGACGAAGATTGAGATTTTTCTAAGAAAAAACATACTGGAGACTCTTATGATCTGTGAAGACGTCTACATGAACTCCGTAAAGATAATGCCTCCAAATCTTTAAGGCAAAGACTACGACTTCTAACTCAAGATCATGAGTAGGATAATTCTTCTCATGTGGCTTTAACTGTCTGGAGGTGTAGGCTATGACCTTACCATGCTGCATGAGGACACAACCTAAACCTACTCTGGATGCATCACAATAAACCATGAAATTGTCTGAACCATCTGGAAGGGTTAGAACTAGAGCTGAGGTGAGTCGAGTCTTTAATTCCTGAAAACTCTTCTCGCGTGAATCTGACCACTGAAACTTGACCTTCTTTTGAGTCAATCTGGACATAGGAGATGCAATAGAAGAAAAACCCTTGAAAAATCATTTGTAATAGCTAGCCAAACCCAAGAAACTTCTGATATCTGATGGAGAGACAGGGCAAGGCCAATTCCTTACTGCTTCGGTTTTCTGAGGATCTACTCTAATGCCATCACCGGAGACAATATGGCCAAGGAATGCTACTGATCTTAGCAAAAATTCACACTTGCTGAACTTGGCGAATAGCTGATGATCTCTGAGAGTCTGAAGAACAATTCTGAGATGGTCTGAATGATCACGCTCTATGCGAGAGTAGACCAGAATATCATCTATGAAGACTATGACGAACATATCCAAGTACTGCTTGAACACCCGGTTCATCAAGTCCATGAAAGCTGCAGGTGCATTGGTAAGACCAAAGGACATGACTAGAAATTCGAAGTGATCATACCGAGTACGGAAAGCTATCTTCGGAATGTCACATTCTCTAATTCTGAGCTGATGATAGCCTGATCTGAGGTCTATCTTAGAGAAGTAACTAGTGCCCTGAAGTTGGTCGAAAAGATCATCTATTCTGGGAAGTGGATACCTGTTCTTGACCGTAACTTTGTTGAGTTGATGGTAATCGATACACATTCTGAGAGAACCGTCTTTCTTGCGCACCAATAAGACTGGTGCACCCCATGGGGAAATGCTGGGTCTGATAAATCCCTTATCTAAGAAATCCTTCAACTGATCTTTTAGCTCTCTGAGCACTGTTGGTGCCATTTTATATGGCAGAATAGAGATAGACTGAGTATCTGGGAGAATGTCTATGCCGAAATCTATTTCCCTTTCATGAAGGAATACTTGGAAGATCTTCGGGAAAGACATCAGAATATTCATTAACCACTGGGACTGATTCTAGACTGGAAGATTCAGAACTTGAGTCCTTAACGTGCACGAGATGATACACATACCCCTTAGAAATTATTTTCCTTGCCCGAAGGTAGGAAATAAGCTGACCCCTGAAAGACGAAGTACTACCCTGCCACTCTAAGACAGGTTCATCCGAAAATTAGAACTAAACTATTTTGTTTCTGCATTCGACTGTGGAATAGCAGGAATGAAGCCAATCCATGTCGAGAATGACATCAAAATCAGTCATCTCTAATTCGACTAAATCTGCTGAGGTGACTTTTTGAAATATCATAATCGGGCAGTTCCTGTATACCCACCGCGCTATGATGGTTTTACCCACTAGGGTAGAGACTGAAAAAGGCTCTGCGAGAATTTTGGGACTGATTTCAAAATTTTTTGCTATAAAGGGAGTAATACAAGACAAGGATGCACCTGTATCTATCAAAGCATAAACATGAACATGAAAAATATGTAACATACCGGTAACGACATCAGGAGAATTTTCCTGATCCTTTCGGGTCTGAAGAGCATATAGTCTGTTTGGATATTGCACACTATTAGCATTGGAAGTGGCACCCTGCTGATTCGGGCGATCGAACTGAGCTGGGGAACGGAGATGTTTCTGCTGACCTGACTGAGGACAATCCTTGATCCTATGGCCTGGCTTGCCAAATCCGAAACAAACATCACTACCGGTTCTGCAAATACCCTTGTGGTTCTTACCACAAGTCTGGCACAGGGGATTGGTTCGGGTACTACTAACACTGTCCTGAGACTTAGATCCAGGGGATCTATCTTGGTTACCCTCTCTGAACTTAGGAACTGAAGTACTGGTTGTAGAATGAGCTGGAGCTGATAACTTGGGATAAAACTATGAACGGTTTTGTCCCTCAGATTTGGGTGGAGCAAAACTGAAACTGCCTGATCTTGCTCTCTTATTCTGCCTCTCTCTAGTCTTAACCTTCTGCTCCTCTATTTGCTGGGAATGGGTCATGAGTCTAGCTAAAGTCATATCACTATTCAGCATCGCAAACCTACACTCATTTACCACACTGTCGTTCACCCCTGACACGAACTTGCTCATCTTAGCCCTATTGTCTGCAACCACATGGGGGGCATATCTGGCTACCTGAGTAAATCTGAGAGAATACTCCATAACCGTCATGTTTCCCTGCCTGAGGTTGATGAATTCAAGAACTTTGTCTTCCCTCAGCTCTTGGGGAAAAAATCTGTCTAAGAAAGCCATGAAAAATTCCTCCCACTCAATAGGAGCTGCACCATCTACCCTCTCAGATTTCCACTTTTGTACCAAGTGTGAACCACATCTTGCAAATGATATGCGGCTAACTCAACACTCTGAACAGAAGTAACACCCATGATGTCAATGACCTTCTGGACTTGGTCAATGAACTCTTGAGGGTCTTCATCAGACTTAGACCCTATGAAAGACGGAGGGTTCATTCGGGTAAAGTCCTGAATCCTAGCTGCTGCGGAATTTGTCACTGGATTGGCCGGAATAGCTGGTGGCCGTTCTTTGTGGGCAGCCACAGACTGAGCAAGTGTGGTGAATGCGGCTCTAAACTCCGCATGAGAAACATATTCGCTCAAAAGATCTTCGGGGTGAGGTTGGCTGGTTTCTTCTCTTTAGAGACATACTCTGAGATAGAGAGAAAAATAGATTAGACTGAGAGTTTAACTTGAGATTATACTTACTACCACGACATGAATACTGAAAGAGGGGAAACTGCTCCTAAAACATCGTATAGCCTTCTGCACATAAATGTGGCGTGCAACACACCTATGTGCAAGACTCTACTAGATGCGACTTTCAGACTTCCTAGGACTCTATTGAACCTTAGGCTCTGATACCAAGCTTGTAACGCCCTGATTTTCTAAACCGAAATGCTACACGGTGCTTATGACCCCGAAGGATCACAAGCTAACCCATGACTGATATCTGTACCTGTACACTGTATAATATACTTGTAAAATATGAAAAACATGAACAATAGTCCATAAGGTTCAACTGAATAAAGAAACTGTCAAAACATGATATCCATGCGGGTAGCAAATACCCAAAACAAGTGAATCTGAACTGAATCTGAATACTAAATCTGAAAACCTCTAAGTACTGTCTGAATAAGGAGTTGAGGGAACATGTCTCCAACTAACTCCATAAACTAAAAACTAACTGAATTAATAAATGAATAAATCAAGTCATATCGTCCTCGAATGAAGAGGACTCACTGCAACTCTGTGTGCTGAATACGACTGCTACTACTGGTCTGGAACTCGTATCTCTGAACCTATGGTGTAACATGAAAAGAAAGCACCATAGCGCAAATACGTCAGTACAACTGGAGTACTAAGTATATGAGTGAGGTAGGCTAAAGAGAAGGGTTTACATGCATGAATAATGATAACTGACTGACTGGTATGAACGTAAGAGTGCAAGCATACATACATAGTAACTGAGATCGTGAGTATGTGATAACTAAATCTGTACGCTAATACATGGATGAAACTGTAGTTCTAATAACATGAACGACTGTGTCTGACAGTCCTAAATCTGGTGGAAATTTCTGAGTCTCGTGCTATAACTGAATTTGACTGTATCTAACAGTCCTGGTATACTGATATTTGAAGAACTGTCTGAGTTCTTTTACTGAGACTGATACTAAAACTGTGGGAGGTAGTTGTTTAACCGACATGCCCCATGTATGCTAAAATAGTTGAACTGGGGTCCAATCGTTGCCCTGATTGGAAGGGTGTCAATACCGTGCCACGGGTAAAGACATGTTATGAGTGACCCTCAAATCTGGCAGTGTCCCCAAAAGAGAACGGTGGATGTCTTCCCCATCAACCCTCAAGCTGGTAGTGTTGATGTCTCAACCTATGCTGGCTACATAGATCTGGAACACAAGGATTGCTCCTAAGAATCACACCTTCATCTGAAACAGGTGAGTTCCCATCCTTGGATTCGCTTGATGCTAACTCCTACTCCCATCTGAAGAGATTGAACATGATTTAACTGACTATACATGAATTGGGTTTACTGAATTTTCGTTGACTGACGGAATAATACTGATAACTGACTGAGATCATGAGGTTTCTGAGGTTTCCTGAGTCATATGAATGACTGAATTCTATGGAACGTGGCTTGACTGAAGATATCATGACAACATGACATGGCTCTAGGAAAACATCTATAGTTTTGGGTACGAATACCCCCAGGACTCGATAGAATGAAACTGACACACATGACATGACTTAATCACAAGATTTGAGTCCACAATTCATAATATCATAAGTAAGGGATAGTGTGCTTCATGAGTCAATTCAACATCTCAAACATGGTAGGTAAATCATGGATACATTTCGTGTACATGTTCTATAATTCCATTATCACACATGCTTCTCACCACAACAATAACAACACATAAATAACATGGAATTCATATTGAGTGTATATCTAATATGGACTTGTCATTTAGATATCATAGAATCATGTAAATATGAACTTCTAGCATCCTAGGCATTTTAACAAACACCTTGCATGCACACCTTGGGCATCGGTTTTCTTAACAAATATTAATCATCTTGAACCACCCAATTTCATGTGTTTTAACCACAACATGCATACTTCATGGAAATCATCTTAAAATAATATTCTAAAGTTTAAACAATGGTCATTGACATGAACAACATCACATAGCAACAAGGAAATCAAAGTTTCTCATTTAAAATCATGGTTCTTGAACTCTATGAACGAAAGGGGTCCATAGACGAACACTACGAATACCTAACTAAAGGTTCTTGATGTTTTTGAACTGGAAGGATTTGAAATCCTTTGATTCTTGAAGAAGATTGAGTCTTGGTCTTGAAAATTTAATTTAGGGAGAAACCCTAGTTGTTGTTTGTGAAATAAAAGTGAGCAAAATAGCTGAATTCGGACTTATCTGGGTATATATAGGCGGGTGATAAGTGACCAAAATACCTCTGTTAAAATGACCTGGAAATAAGCTGAACGTGGTGTGTGACGGTCCGTCAGATTCCTGGTGGACCGTCATTCAGCCCGTCAGACGTGGACCAGAAATTGGCTTCACTGGATAAGGGTTGACGGCCTGGCTGACGGTACGTAACAACTTTGACGGTCCGTCAACTCGTTCGTCAGTCCTTATCCAGAACATGGCTTAACTGGCATGGCTTTGACGGTCCAAGTGGTAATCCGTCACTAAGTTGACGGTCCGTCAACTTTGCCGTCAGGCCTTAACCAGAATGGGACCCTTCTGCCTTGGAAGTGACGGTCCAAGTGGTGGTCCGTCACTAATTTGACGGTCCGCCAACTGGGCTGTCGCACCTGGGCGATTCTGACCATTCCGAGTAAAACGTCCATAACTCCTTCGTCTGATGTCGGATTTGGGCAAAATTGGTATCATTGGAAAGCCAACTCAATTTTCCACGTGATAGAAAGTGAAAATCTCAAAAATACTACATGTACAAAAATATATTTGCATTTTAAAGTAAGTCCTAGCATTCTTTAGATGATTTCTAGCTAGGAAAAAGACACGGGTATTATATTTTGCCTCTAAGGCAATAGTCGTAGAATATCTCATAAATGAAAACATAATGTGGTAGAGTCAACTCTTGTCTGTGAGACATAATTTGTAGTTTGAAAGTCCTTGAGCTAATTAAGTCTTGCCTCTAAGGCAATAGTTGTAGGAAATCTCATAAATGAAAACATAATATGGTAAAGTCAACTCTTGTCTGTGGGGCATAATTTGTTGTTTGAAAGTCCTTGAGCCAAGTTTTGCCTCTAAGGCAATAGTTGTAGAACATCTCATAAATGAAAATATAACGTGGTAGAGTTATCTCTTGCCCGTGAGGCATAATTTGTAGTTTGAAAGTCCTTGAGTCAAGTTTTTCCTCTAAGGCAAGAGTTGTAGAACATCTGATAAATGAAAACATAATGTGGTAGAGTCAACACTTGCCCGTGGGACATAATTTGTTGTTTGAAAGTCCTTGAGCTAAGTCTTACCTCTAAGGCAATAGTTGTAGAACATCTCATAAATGAAAATATAACGTGGTTGAGTCAACTCTTCCCCGTGGGGCATAATTTGTTGTTTGAAAGTCCTTGAACCAAGTCTTGCCTCTATGGCAATAGTTGTAGAACATTTCATAAATGAAAACAAATGTGGTAGAGTCAACTCTTGCTCGTGGGGAATAATTTATTGTTTGAAAGTCCCTAAGCTAAGTCTTGTCTCTAAGATAATAGTTGTAGAACATCTCATAAATCAAAATACAATGTGGTAGTGTCGATTCTTGCCCATGAAACATAACTTGTTGTTTGAAAGTCCTTGAGCTAAGTCTTGCCTCTAAGGCAGTAGTTGTAGAACATCTCATAAATGAAAACATAACGTAGTAGAGTCAACTCTTTCCCGTGGGGTATAATTTATTATTTGAAAGTCCCTGAGCTAAGTCTTTCCTCTAATGTTATAGTTATAAAACATCTCATAAATCAAAATACAATGTGGTAGTGTCGACTCTTGCCCATGAAACATAACTTGTTGTTTGAAAGTCATAAGTCTTGCCTCTACAATGTAGTAGTGTCAACTCTTGCCCATGAAACGTAACTTATTGTTCGAAAGTCGTAAGTCTTGCCTTTATAATGTGATAGTGTCAACTCTTGCTCATGAGATGTAACTTGAATGGAAGAAATCGAAGAAAAGAACAAAAATAATAAAAATTACGGAAAAAGAAGAAAAATATTAAAAAAATAAGAATCAACGAAAATGTAGAAGTTGAGAGAAAATAGGAAAAAAATAAAGGTTGATAAAAAAAATTAAATAAAAATAAAGGTCGAGAAAAATTTAAAAAGAAAAAAATCAAAGATTTTTTTTTTATATATATAAAAGTAGACGTTGAAAGATGTAAGAAAAAAGTAAGGGTTGAGAAAAACTAAAAAGAACAAAAAAAAAAGAAGAAAGAAAAAATAAAAAATAATATAAAATAAAAAAGAAAGAAGTTGAGAGAAAAAAAGAAGAAAAAAGTAAAGGTTGAGAAAAATAAAAACAAAAAGACAAAGGAAAAAAGAAAAATCAAAGTAAAATTAAAAAGAGAAAAAAAAATAAAAGTTGAAAAATATAAATATGGAGTTGTTATTCATTATGAGGATATTTATGTAATTTACTTCATTGATCAGAGGCAATTTTGTCTAAAAAAATATTAATTAATAGATAAAGACTATTTTAAGAATTTTTTTTTATTTGAGGCTAAAATTTGAAAGTTACTTCAATTTGAATCTATTTTTGAGATTCATCCATCATAAACTGCAACATCAGATGTGGATAAAGGCACAACATGCACTAATAAGAACATAACTTACACTGGAGAAGGAAAACAATCAGCCAACCTTTAAATTCTTTTAGAAAAAAAAAATTGGGAAATAAATTATTTTATAAAAAGAAAAAAAGCATAAGCAATTGAATGAAAAAATTGTCACCAACACCAAATGACGTGGTGCAGTGGATAGGGCTGCTTCCTCCTTAATCATAGGTCTCGGATTTGAGTCCTACCCCCGAATGAGCCTTATCCAACACGAATAATCCAAATTAATCGAATTTCAATACGGGTACCAAACACCAAAAGAAAAAAGAAAAAACTGTCACGAGTCAACCTTCAAAATGGGAGACAGGTGTAGCCACAAATTGGTCATTCTTATATACATGAGCAAACTGCTCCGGCAAGTAAAATTTTTCTGGCTTGAATCAAAACCATAATAATAAGAAAATAGTAGAAGAAACCGTATGCTTTTTTTTATAAAGTATAGTATAATTTCTTATTTAAATCAGATAACCACTTTAATTAGTTTCAAAAGAATATACAATATTGTCTTCTTTTTTGGTTTGATTTTAAAATTTCTACATAAATAACACTAAAGAGAAAAATTGAATTCAATGTGGTTTTTTAAATAAATATATGTCGGATAATATTATAATAAAACTAATTTGAATTAGAATTTCTAAGTGGTTTGTCTTTAAAGTTCAAGTGCTATACTTTTTCAAGTACACAAGGAGAAAAAAATCTACCAAAATTAATTCACTGTATATTTTTTTGTTTTCATATATTTTAGGACTCCTTTATTTTAAATATTATAAATATAATGATATAATAATTAGAAAATTTAAGTTAAAAGACAATTTTGTCTATTACATAGATTTTAATGAAGGACAAAATGTTCGAATTACTTTTCTAAGGGTCTTCACACTTTTAATTTAGTATTAATACAGATATTGATGCACCATTTCTTTTAGCCTCTCGTACGCTGGAAAGGAACTGAGATAACTTGCTATGTCATGTGGCATATCAGAGATGTTATTAAATTCACTTAGTCATGTTTAGGTGTGTTTTAATATTGGATATGAAAGTGATAATTTACTCCAAAATTAGGGCTATTTTCAACATTTTTCTCTAATCTAATTAAAGATATATGTAAAATTAGTAGTATAATTTTTTATGCTATCATTCTTGTATAACATTGTTCTTTTGATTGAATTGTGCAACTTTTTTTTCCGAATGCATATTTAATTAATTAAAAATATATGTCAAATACGAGAGATAACCCTTTTCAACCAAGCATTAAACTTTTAAAAACAATCACCTTCTTTGCATACGAATCCTAAATTCCCCTCCACTCCAACCTCGGGACACCTGGCATGATTAAGGTGACTGGCATGAGAGTCAAGAATCGCATCATATGCAGAAATTCAATCCATGCCTAAAATAAGATTGAAAATCCATCATCTCAAGAATAATTAATTCCAAATATGTGTCATAACACAACAAGGTCACAACGCAGAATCGGTACACCCAATCCATCACTAAAAAAACACCCACTGAATAGAAATACGTACATGCATAGACAAAAAATCACACATCAAATCAAGATCTAAAGCAAAATATGCGAACACATAGGAGAAAGTAGAACTAGGATGAAATAAGACTATAGTAGGTCAATAGCATACCGGGTCAATATTTGTAGTAACTACATCTCCACATCCGATCTACCAAAGAATGTATAACACTAAGAATGATCACTATCTATCAAAGTAGATTCTCTACCACCACCTCGACTTAGTTTATGGTGCACCTCTACCCAGTGGCGGATCCAGAATTTTCACTGAGGGGTTCAGAAGTAAATATATGGATTAGTCGAAGGGAGGTCAACATCTACTATATATACATAAAAATATTTTTGACCATATAAAAATAATATAATTTTCCAACGAAGGGGGTTCGGATGAACCCCTAAATTATATGTAGATCCGCCACTGCCTCTACCTACTTGAGAATCACCACGACCTCTAGTTGACGGTGTCGCTATCTAGTGAGAGCCTAAGAATTTTGATGTTAATCTCCCACTCTAAACTTGGGGCAATCCCTCCGGAAATCTCTTGGCTCGTCACATTCATAACAAGATCTATGAACAACCATCTAATGAGAGGCCCAAATAACCTGAATGACCACCACAACCCGAAAACATTTTAGAGTAACCTTGGAATTCCTGACCCGAACTATAAAAGTCAAGTCAGGAATAACCTCCCTCGGACACCTAAATGGAAGCATGCATTGGCTTACCAAAATAAGGACAAAAGTTCCTCGAAGAACATCTCCTACCTTCAGATACGACCACTATAAGAACCAAAATTACGGGACCTAATTGTACTTTAACAATGCCCTAAAATTCAAATGATGATCTTCGTTTTTCTTCTTTAGAGTCTTTGAACAATTTCAATCTGATCAAATACATGATCTAGAAGTCAAATGATGGTCTTCTCTTTTGTAGAGCCTCTGAACGATCCCAATCTGATCAAATACATGATGTAGAAAAGTAAACGAGTCCATAAATACTCATATGGCTATACTTTTATCCTGGACTTGAAAAATCAGTCTTGAGCTCCTAAGGTCAAAATAATAATTTCCATTCAAAATAATGTACCATAAGATAAGGAGCGCAGATATAAAATTTCATCAAAAATAAAATTCAAATCGACCCCTCAAATTATCAATACTTAATATCTTAATTTTATACCAAAAATCTCTATCATCCACGAGTTAAAACACTAATTTAAAAGTGAAATAATAAATTATGGAGAATGTATACATAATGGGTTAGAACCATACTTAGAACCATACCCAATAAAAAGATCTTGAAAATCTTTTTTAATTTGAATCGTCCCAATACACACACATAAAATAAAGGGAAAAGGGTCAAATTTACTTTATTTTAAAAAATTGGTCAACTTTATCCTTTTTTATACTATTGGGTCATAGTTGCCCCCACCGTTAAGAAAGTTTTCATATGTACCCCTCGATTTAACGGAATATTCTGAATTCACTAAATTAGCCCCTTTTTTAAAAATAAAACCTATATTCGATCCAATCCAACTTTAACCCAAGAAACATTTTTGATTATCAATGAATTTGTTCTTAACATGTTCCTTCAAGTTTTCTCCATTGGCTATTGGAGCCACCTGTTGTACTGTTTAACAGTTACTTCATATTGCGTCCCTATTAATACCTGTCTCGTATATATTAGCTTTTCATGTTTTTTATGCACATCATTGATAACAATTTAACCTTGTGTTGTCTGATAAAAAAAATAATTTATCCTTTTTTTTTTATATTAATCTCTTCTAGAGATTCTAGGCACTTACTACTTTGGGTTAACCTGTACTAATTCTATAGCTGAAAATTTGGAGATTTGAGTGTTCATGACATGTTGTATACTAGCCATTAACGCCTGTTTCCCACGCTATTTTTCATCTCCATACTTCACCGCCATTAATGACAAATTCTACACTAATGAAATCATGAACATTTCATCTGGCCACCGATGGAGCAGCAACCTCGACAGAAACCACTTTTTGTGCAGTAATCATTATAATGGATGGAAATTGTTGACCACTTTTTATGCAGTAACCATTGGCACCATAATTAATCCTTTTAACTTGTTTTGAAAATTATTGACGTAAGGAATCTACTACCCAAGGATGGACAAGGGAGCTCCAGTCGATATTCTTTGAGGAAATTATTGACGCAAGGAATCCTCCACTGATTGTGTTTTTGGGTCGGGTTCGGTTAGTGGATTTTAAAAAACGGGTTAATTTAATAAAATTGGAGCATTCCGTTAAGTAAAGGATGTATATGAAAACTTTTTTAATAGTGAGGGCAAAAATGACCCAATGGTATGACGGCAGGGGCAAATATGATCTAATAGTATAACGAAGGATAAAATTAATCAATTTTTTTAAAAGTAAAGGGATAAATTTGACCTTTTATCCTATAATAAAACTAAATAACTAATTTTAAGGATAATTATGAGCCCCAAAAAAGATAGGGGTATTAATGGACCAATAAGTTAACTGAGTAACTGAGGGTAATGGTGAAGCAAATTAAATAGTTTGGGGGAGTTTTTAGTCCTTTTTTGATAAAATATTGTACAGTCTATTTAATTGTACAGTTTTTCCTTTTAATGATTACACTGCTTACTATGCTATTGAACTCTTCAGGTTGTGTCTTTGATGTATATGTATTGTAATTGGGTCAAAATTATTTTTCCTCCTCAATTTTGTTTTAAAAATTAAATTTTTCTCTCAATTTTGAATAATAATCATACTCTCTCCTTTATCTTAATTGATTTTTTAAAATTCCTATTTTACCCTTTATCGTCAAATTTTTTATTCTTTTTTTAACTTCTTTAAAATCATCATATTTTCATTTAAAAAAAAATTCATATAACAAATTTTTCATAAAAACATAAACATTATCTTATAGAAAAAAAAAAGTAAGAAATCTATAAGCTAATGATCATCTTTATGAAGTAAATTAGCATAATAAGAAAATTAGTTTTATTAATAATAATCAAAACTATAATATTCATTTTGCAAGTGAACATTGTCACACCCCTTTTTCGACGTGCTCCAAAAAAAATTAATGTTTTAAGGGTCGAAAGAGTTTTATTATTTAAGGGACAAGAAATGAAAATCTGTTTTGGAAAAGGATTATTTACATTTTTATTCAGAGTCGCCACTTGGCATAATCCGGTGTGCCAAGTCACCTTTGGAAAATCTTTTTCAAAACCATTTGACTCTTGAACTGGTTTGCGAACAGAGATTCCGGCTAAGGAATTCTGTTGACCGAGGGGAAGGTGTTAGGCACCCCTCGATCCCGTGGTTCAACCACGATCGCTTGGGTAAAGTGTATCAACTATTTTGACATTACAAAATGTATAAACCACACAAAAGCACGCAAAATAATCAGACAATAAGAAAACAAAACAACAATGTAAAGTCCAGTCCGAAAGATAGAAAAAATTCGAAAATATAAATCCTAATCTAAACTAAATCTAGACTACGCTCCAATGCCTTACCCGACACCGCGGGCCTTCATCACGATTTTTTTTCCGCCAACATGATACGTCGGGGCATTCCCCGATGAATAAATACAAGTGATCTCGGGGCATTCCCCGGCTAAATAAATACATCCAAATTAAACACGATAAACTAAAAAAAACATTCACACGCACATTCCAACATCCAACGAAACACTTATCTTAAATTCTTGCCTACCCGAACCTATATTGCCTATCCATTTCATTATGGCCTAAATCTATCACATTCACTTATACCGAAGGGAACAAAAGACAACAAACCAACATCAATCTACATTCAACTTTATCAATTTCTCCATTCCTTCCCTAAATCCCCTTATCAATCCATTAAAACATGATCAAATTCAATCTTCAAAACAACAAAATCGACCCACCAAACATCATGATCACAACAATCGACATCAACAAAGTCCAACGAAACATAATCACAACACACATAATCACAACCAATTCAATAGACCAAGATAAATAAAAGAGAGCGGGTTAAAGAAATGGACCTCACTGACACTTGCTTTTTGTCGATAATAAAGAAATCCGAAGACCAAAATAACTCGACCGGAGAACCTCACAACGAGCGAACCAAATTCGGTATTAAAATAATAACCGGACAGCTCCAAAACTCGTGAATAAAAACTTTACTATACGAAACCCAACCAAGAACGATGACGAGATTCGATAAAGGCGACTCGAAACCCACTATCGACGTCGAAACATGAAATAGATGAAACCAAGATCAACCAACCAAACAACAGAAACCAAAGCCCAAGAAAATCGAGCTCCGGTGACGGAGAGAACGACGGCGGCAGATCTAGGCGGTGACGGAGCTAGTACCGCCGCTGGTCGTTGCTGTTCGGCGGCGAAGAGGTCGGAGTGACGCTGCTGGTCGCTGCTGTTCGGAGAGAAAGAGAGGGGGAGAGAGGGAGTGACGACGACGCTGTTGCCGTCGTCGGAGAGAAAGAGGGAGGGAGATCGGAGTGACGACGACGCTGTTGCCGTCGTCGGAGAGAGAAAGAGAGGGAGTAAGTCGACGGAGAGAGAGAGAGAGAGGGGAAAGATGGTGGTGTTGTGGTGGCCGGAGCTCCGGTCAGTCCCCGGCGACGTTTTAGAAAGAGAGAGAGTAGAGTTTAAAGAGAGAGAAAGTGCTGATTTTTATTTTTTCTTCCACTGTTTCCCTCTTTTGTGTATGTGGGCATCTATATATATTCTTTTGAGTCTTTTCTTTGTTAACAAGAAAAAGAGAGGGGGATGGGGTAGCGTGGGGTAGGGGGTAGTGGTGAGGTGTTATTTTTTTAGTGGGTAGGTGGTTAGGATAAGATAGGGTTAGTTACTTTATTATTTGTTTATTATTTTTTGTATTTTGCGGGGTATGATGACATGGGTGAGGGTACACGGTAGGATAAAATAAGAGTGGGTAAAAATGACATCGTGGAGGATACATGATATGCTAAGGTAGAAAATGAATAAAATCGACTTCTAAAGGGGGCAAAATTACGTGGCTACAAACATAGTAAGTAATACTAATTTTATAAACATATTTCAATGCAGAAAATACAAACAATAAATGAAAGAGATAAGCCTCTAGCACCACCCCGAACTATGGTCAAAGTTGTTACGACACACTCCAACTTCACAGGGGTCCTATTATCCATTGAACTCAAATTTAGCGTATTTTTATCATTTTTTTGAGCTAATGTGACACCTTTATTACATAAAATGGAGTCCACATCAAAGGTGTCACGCTATCTAAAATGATTGACAAAAGGTATCACGTTAGCTAAAAAGATTGACAAAAATACGCTAAAATTCAGTTTAAGGGGTAATAGGACCCCGTGAAGTTGACGTGTGTCGTAGAAAATTTGATCATAGTTCAAGGATACTAGATGTTTTTCTCGAATAAAAATAAGGTCGAATTTTAAAGATTATATTTATTTATATAAATTATAAAATATGTAATACTCTATTAATGACAATCATAGCTTATTTACTGATATAGACAATAGATAATATCGTTTCTTATCACTTGATCCTCATACTAAAAATAAATGTTTTAATTTATCTGCTCATTTTGTGAAATCAAGAGAATTGTATTATGTTTTTTTTCTACCCTTTAGTGTTAAATAACTATATAAAGTAACAGTATAGACAAATTTAAAATTTTAAATTATCATTAATAAGGTTAATTTAGTAAAATATACCTCTAAGTAAAATTTTCTTAAGGATTGTGTTATATCAATAAAAAGTTAAATAATACGAAATGAATTTAGTAAGAGAGTGATAAAACACAAAAATATACGCACATGCATGTTCATACATATGTATATACACACACTTAAGGGTGGGTTGTTTGGAAACAAGTTATTCCGGGATTAGTTATTACAAAATAAGTTGTACTAACATGTATGTGTGATAACTTATCTCATCATTGTGGTATAAATAATGCGACAAATAATTTTGAGACTACCTAATACATCTAATTAAACGCAGGATAAATAATCATGAACTTTATCTCTGAATTATTATAATTATACCCCACACCAAACGACTCTTTAATACATATAATACTAAAATAACGATCTTAAAAAATAACATTAAATTTTGTGATAAATTTATAAAAAGTATTGATTTGTGTATAAAGTTAATAAACTTAAATAAAATGCTACAAATATCCATGTTAAAAAAAATATTCATTACATATAATATAAAAAGACATTACATAAATATAGAATTAAAATTACTCGGACAAAATGAATATTGCATGGGATAAAGGGAGGAATATGATTATTGTTCAATGTTGAGGGGGGAGTTTGATTTTTTAATCAAAGTTGGGGGTGAAAATGATTTCCACCCATTGTAATTTTACTGAGGCAATATCGAGTAGACAAACTCACCAATAGTATCAGACAATTATTTTTGGAAAGATCACATTACTCTGTTAATTGATTTCCTTAGTATTACATAATGTAGCCATAATTAGAGATTTTATAGTAGATACACCCGGATATGCTTATTATATGTGTGGATTTAGTTTGCAAAGATATTATATACATGAAAATATGCTTTTAATCTACGTGAAAACCATGTGTTTTACTATTATAATGAACTCGAATACGATGTATTCCGCTACAGAAGTATTATATATGCATATATACACTTATTATATGTGTGGATATGTAATGACGACCTGATTTGTAAAAACTTAAATTTTATGTTTTTTGATCTTTTTTTCTTTTCTGTAGTTGTTACGTGATTATTTTGAGGTGTAAGAATGGTTGGCACGGTTTCTGATGCAATCGAAAATGATTTGGGGGAGTTAGCGTTTTTTAGAAGCTTGAAAAGCTATATAGTTGACTTCGAGTAATATTTGATGTTCTGAGTGTCGGATGATGATTTGAATTATTTCATTAGATTTAGAATATCAAATTTAGATTAGTAACATGGTTAGTTCGGGTTTGGGACCTTCATTCAGAATTTCGACCATTCATTTAAAAAATAGTGAAAAAGGGATCTTGGGGGTCAATTCATTGAAAATAACTTTTTTTTTAAATAAAAAATTGCCATTGAGGATGGAACATTGAGATAGCCTAGTAGTATAAATGATTTATTTTTATCAGATCTCGGACAAATCTCAAGGGTTCGTTTGAAGGACTAGAAACCATACAAAATTTACACTTTTGTTGGTTTGTGGTGCAACCGCTAGGGTGGTCCAATGGTCTCATTAGCGGTATCACTTAGGCAGACCAAGTACTGCCTTAGTAGAGGTCAACTCCACTAGCACCATCACTTGAGCGATGTGTGTGTCACCTCGGCAACGACGCCTTAGCGGCAATAGGGTCGCTTGAGTAATAAGCTGCATTACAAGTGAATAACAGCTTAGCGGTAGTCTGGACACCTGGGAAATGTTGCTTAGGTGACTAAAGGGCTGCTTGGGTGAAACATCCTGGGTTTTTATCCATTAGAAAATTTTTTGAATTTCTGATCACTGGATAGGATATGTCTTGGGGAAACGACTCGTACACTGGGATACAAGTAGTATGGGTTAATCGTATGCTGACCAGTGTTGGTTAGTGGGTTGGATTTGGTTTCTGGAATGGGTATGACTTGGGTGGTATGAGTCGTATCAGTAGACACGGGTTGTTTGGTTACTTCATTTAATCTTAGGCTTGGTAACTTAAGTTGGACCTGAGTACGAGTGGCTCACCAAGAGCCATAAGCCAGGGTACGAGTCATACCATGGACTCGTATGGTGGTCAGTGTTCAATCCTCCTGGGATTCTATTCTACCAGGGGTACGGATCATGGGTACTAGTCGTATACTTGGATACGACATGATTTGGGGTTAGTCGTACCTTGGATAGTGTTTGGTCCAAGGAAGATGGTCTTGGGTACGAGTGGTAGGTACCACTCGTATTGGAGGGTACGACTGCTATGGATAGTCGTACCCACTTGACGGGATTTTTGAGAGTTTAAGTGAGGGCAATTCGTACATTTTCCCACTTAACCTAATAAGGCCCCACGACTTATATTCCTATTGGGAGGTTATTTGCCCTATTATTCTATTCATTAACACTTAGAAACTTCTCTTAAACACTCTACAATTCTCTCTAAGGCTTTTGGATAAAGGAAGGCTAGGGTTTCATCTTAAGGATTAATTTGGGGCTTGTGTTGGTGATTTCTCTCCATCATCTTTTTTGTTTAAGGCATGTTCTCTTCCCTCATTGTTAGTTCCAACTAAATGCATGGTTTTATACAGTGTTTTCATGGTTTGATTATTGTATGATTTTGGATTTTCAAATATAATTTGGAGATTTTGGTTATAAATGCTTAGTTATTTTTTCCCCATATTTTAATTATGCTTTTAAATGCTTTAATGGTGGTTTTGGATAATTGATTGCATAAAAATGATTATTTGGTAATTGGCTTTGGTTTTGGGAATACTATACCCCCAATATATTTGATAAAATGCCTATGAGAATGTTTTTACTACATTGTTGGATTTTAATGAAAATTATGCATAGTTTAAACATGGTAATGGAACCCTAAATGGTTAAGTGGTTTGGAATGGTTAAATGGAATGGTTTGGTGGTCATGGTTATGGTTAATTGAACTCCTTGTGGGGTACAACGGAATCCCCCAAGTAAACATATTATTGAACAACTTGGGGGGTACACGGGACTCCCCTAAGTAATCATAGTAATAGAACACTTGTGAGGTACATGGGACTCCCCCAAGTTAATTGGTAATGTGATCTATGGGTACATAGGACTTTCTTGATCTCAAAAAGGTTTGGCTAAGGAAAATACTTGCAAATTATGGTTGGTATAATAATACCACTATTAATAGCCTTGGTTAATAATAAATGGAATAATGGATTGGTTGGTTGGAAATGGTTTTAATTGAGCAATCGTGGCGGGGTGTGATAGCTAACCGTGAAAATAGGAGTTCAATGAACGGACACTTGAAACTCATGTTTGTCGACATGAGGGGTAGGGCATAGCGACCCTTTTATGATACTATAAGGTACGCGGGAATCCTATAAGTATATTGTACATATGTATCATGGAGGGTGAGGGTACTTGGGAATCCCTTACCCTTATGGTATCTTTGGTTCATGCAGCTACATGCATCGGGGCCCGTTCAGGGGGTTGCACTGGTCCATATAGCCCGTGGGTGGTTAAGGACAGTTAAGTTATACATACCCAAGTTAATGATTTTAAATGCATGCTAAACCCGGTTACCTTTTCCGGCATGGTTATATATATATATATGGTTTGTATGCATATGGTTGGTTTACTTGGTTTTACTAGTTGACATTATTTTATTCTTATCCTGAGTTCATGCTAGCTTTCACCCGCTAACTCGTCTTCGGGCGGCTTTATCCCTACGCAATGCAGAAATCGGTCGTTCTACCCCTCCTGCTTAGCTATCGGACATTCGAGATCAGCTACTGGATTGAAGTGGTAAGCTTTTATCTTTTTGAAAGGCTCTATTTCATGGATGTTATTTCATACTTTAGTTTATTTATGCATATTTGGTTTGGCTATGGTCGGAGGCATGTCCCAATCGGATTTTGGTATTCTTTTGGTTAGAGACTTTTGTGGAACTACTATGGGTTTGTATGGGCGGGATCGGCAAGGGTGTCAGCCTTAGTATTGGCATTGGTATTGAGACTGACACCGGTTGACAGTATTAGTGGTTGTTCCATCCTATTTTATTTTGGGATTATATATAATTATTATGGAACTCATATAGTTATGGTTTGTGGTTCGATTTGGTTATTGGTTGGGTTTGGACGGTTGGACTCGATTGGGTTGGTCTCGGTAATAGATCTAGCCTAGAGTCTGTAATTTGGATACTTACACTATCTTGTTATATGTTTGAAATTCAGTCAACTCAGGGTAGGCGGCTGGAGGTTGGGTTGAGTAATGGGGGTGGTCTCCAGTCCCGATCGGACTTGGGATGCCCATTACTATAAGGCCCCGGGATGGGTCATGTCATTGGGTGACGTTGCTGGATATAATTAGTCCCATTTTGTGATTTTCTCTATTTTGAAACTTTGAGCTTTAGGTTTGTGCCATTTTTAGGGTTTTCTTCACTATTTAAGTTTGAGTAAGCTCCAAAACCTTATTTTCATTACTTTTCATGGATTTATATCATCAAAAACACTCTTTAATCTTGGTTTTAAAATGGAATTTTGAGGTTTTTTTTAGAAAAGCTTAAAAATATTTTTATTCAATTTGGACCTTGCTTTAACTCATTTTTGCATAGGTTTTCAACTATAGATTCCTTTAACCTTGAGGAATGTATTTCTACAATAAAATACCAATTTAACCCCTTTTATTTTTGAACTCATTTTTCAAACCTATTTTGGATTCGGCTCAACTATGGGCAATATGTGTATCATTTGATTTTTTTAACATGTAGATGTTATATTTGAATATTGTAGCTGATTTGAGGCTGCTTGAAAGAGGAATACTCTATGTTAAAATACCTTAGGCTTGGATTTTATCATTTTCAGGTAGGTTATGGCTTAACTTCTTTCATACAGAGTTGGGTAGTAAAATATATAGGTAAATCATGCTATGGGTTGGGGAAAATAACTATGGGGTTCATATTTCAAGATCATTATTGTTGTTATATGCCCTAGTGGAGACTTATATTCTATTGTTGTTGACTTGTGACATATGATATTGCATGTTTCCTATATAGGGGCTTTATTTGACATTATTGTCCTTGTTTGTGAATCTAAATGCCTTGTTTTTAGATATAATACTTGTACAGTTGCATGAGTTGTTATTATGAGTCTTATTGAGTATTAGTTGTCTTTTTCATGATATAAATGCCCACATTAGGGGGTATATATGATCTTGATGATCTCTTACTTACATATTTGTTACGATAGTGCCTAATAGGAGTTAATAATTATGGATTGTGGATATATTGAGTTGTTTTCTGGGGTTACTTATTTATGTATTGAGTGGATTGGATATCTTCATAATAACTTTGATTGTGAGCATTACATCCTCATTCATGAGATACTAGTATCATTAAGGAATACTATTTTTGATAGAAAATAACTCACTATTATAAAACCCTTAGTCGAGGTCATTGTCGACAAGGTTAGTTATGATATGTAGGGAATCCTTAATCGATTTTATTTACTGATAAGGCTAATTTGAGATATGAGTTATAGTATATGGGTTGCAAACCCTCCATAGGTCCTACCTGGCAGTTGCATTCTTGAGATGTTCCTATGGTTAAGGTTTAGTGGGGACACCGTCCTATTGAGGAGACTACTTGGGAGGTCTACTCTGACATGCGTACTAGTTATCCTCAACTTTTTGCCGATTCAGGCAATTTCTTGCCTTTTAGTTTGAGAACGAACTGGAGTCTTAGTGGTAGATGTTGAACTGACCTAATTTGTGAAAACTTGCCTTTTATGTGTTTTGACCATTTTTCCTGTCCCATAGTTTCTACATGATAAATCTGGGAATGGGGATGGTTGGTATAGTTTGTGATATGACCGGGAATGATTTGGGAAAGTTTGTGGTTTTTAGAGGTTTCAAAAGTTATATAGTTGACTTAGGTCAATATTTGATGTTCTAAGTATCAGATGATGATTTGGATAGTTTCATTAGATTCAGAATATCAAATTTGGTTAGTAGCATGGTTGGTTCGAGTTTGGGACCTTTATTTGCATTTTGACCATTCATTTGAAAAATGGTAAAAAGAAGTCCTGGGGTCAATTTAATAAAAACAAATTTATTTTAAAAATCCAACATCGTCATTGAGTCCAAAGCATTACAAATATCCTAGTACCATACATGGTTTATTTCTGTTGATCTTGAAAAAATCTTGAGGGTCTATTCAGTGGATTAAAAACCATGCAAAATCAACTCTTTTGTTGGTTTCTACTGTAACTCTGGAGCGGTCCACTAGTCGCCTTAGTAGTATCACTTAGGCGGATCAAGTTCCACCTTAGTGGAGGTACACTCCACAAGCACCATCACTTGATCAATAGGTGTTTTGCCTCAATAACTGCGCCTTAGCAGCCAAAGGACCACATGAGTGACAGGTCTGTGGCAAGTGACTACCTCTTTACAGATAATCTGGCTACTTAGGTGATGCTACTTAGGCAATGATAGTGCCATTTGGGCGACATCACGAGATATAATTAATTCCATTTTGTGATTTTTCACCCTTCTTGGACTTTGAGCTTCGAGTTTGGGTAATTTTTAGGGTTTTCTTCACTATTTGAGCTTGGGTAAGATCCAAAACCTTAATTCTATTACTTTTCATTGATTTATATCATCATAAAAACTCTTTAATCTTGGTTTAAACAGGAAATTTTGAGTATTTTTTCAAAAAATCTTTAAAATGGTTATTTTTTGATTTAGACCTTATTTTAACTTATTTTTGTGTAAGTTTTCAACTGCGTATCTCTTTAACCTTGGAGAATGTATTCCTGAAATAAAATTTTATTTTTACCCTTTCTGTTTTTGAACTCAATTTTTGAATTCATTTTGGACCCGACTAAACTATGGAAAATATGATTATCATTAGCTTTCTTTTAATGTGTAGATGTTATATTTGAATGTTGTGGTTAATTTCGAGGCTGTTTAAAAGGGGAAAACTCCATGTTGAAGCACTTTAGGCTTGGAATTTATTTTTTTATGTAGGTTATAACTTAACTTTTTTCAATTGAGTTGGATAGTTAATATGTAGGTAAAGCATACATGGGTTGAGGAAAATTAATATGGGATTCATACTTCGAGATTATTATTACTGTTGTGTGCCTGAGTGAAGGTTTATTTTTTATTTTTGTTAATTTGTGATATATGATATTGTGTGTTTCCCGTGTGAGGGCTTTATTTGACATCATTGGCCTTATTTGTCTATCTAACTGCCTTATTTTTAGATATAATACCCGTGTAGAGGATTGAGTTGTTATTATGGATCTTACCAAATTTTGGTTGCCTTTTTCATGATATAAATGCTCGAGTTAAGGGTTGATATGATCATGATGATGTCGTATATGCAAACTTGTTATGATGGCACCCAATTGGAGTTGATAATCATAGATTATGGATACATTGAGTTGATTTCTAGGCTCACTTATATACGTATTGAGTGGATTGGATATCTTTATATTGACTTTGATTATGAGCAAAGACTATACTACTAAAAATAACTATAAAAAATGTAACACACAATAACTAATAAGGAAATTAAAATGAAAAAAAATAGTAAACAAATATGTAAATTATATAAACTATATAGATTACATCCTCATTCATATGATACTGGTACCTCTGAGGAACACTATTTTTGAAAGAGAATAACTCGCTTTTAAAGAACCCTTGGCCGAGGTCATTGCCAACAAGGTTGGTTACGATATTTTGTGAAGCCTAGTTTGAGGTCATTTAATTGTAAGGATTATTTGAGGTATGAGTTATAGTATATTGGTTATGAATCCACCATGGGTCCTACCTAGTAGCTGCGAGCTCGGTGGGTGTATACAAAAAGTTATGTGATGACTTTCACCATTCATCCCATCCTTATTACAATTAAATTGCATTGCATATGCATATTTCATGATTTTCTTAGTTTCCCTTGTCTTATGTTTCAATTTCGTGTAATTTTTATGTGTATTTGATTTATTTTCATTTCAGAATTTATATTAGAACTGTTAGTTGAGACGGTGTGAGCTGTCATTTGGGATTTTCTATTTATATGTGACATGTTCATAGTTTTCTTTGCTTATATTGTTTTTTTGCTTTGTTCATTCAGTCTATGATACCTACTGAGTATAAGTGATTCGTATTCATTCATGTTGTGCCCTTTTGGTGCAAATCCCAGCTTGAGCATACGCACAACAATTGATTATGTGCGAGGATTTCAGATTTCAAGGTACTAATTTGGACCTCATCTATCTATGTGCGAGGATTTTAGATTTCAAGGTACTAATTTGGACCTCCTCTATCCTTATTTGTCTTTATTTAGGATTTAGAGGTAGATGTGTATTTTTATTTTTTAGATATTGTACTAGATGCTCATTCACTATGACATCAAGTTTTGGGATATTATTTCTTTTATATTTTTGCTATTATTGTACTTATTTTGGTTTGACTTTGTTCTAGAAGGCTTGCCTTGGTTTATGCTATTGTTGATTTTGGTTTTCCTTTACCAATTTGAGTGATTGAATTACTTGTCAAGGTTTATCCCTGATAAGTGACATCATGACCCATTTTTGGGTCGTGAAAAATTGGTATCAGAGTAGCCAGGTTCACCGATCTTATAAGTATAAGAGCAGGATGTCTAATCGAGTCTCACGGGTTAATATATAGACGAACATATCTATCTTTGGGAGATTAGTGATGTTGAGCCAGTACCTAATATGGGAGCCTTAGTTCGAGGATGAGTCAGGAGTCGTGGTTGACCTAGAGGTAGAGAACGGGCACGAGGAGCTACCCCAGCTAAAGGACGTGCTAGAGAGGCCTCTTTCGATCATGAGATTGTGTATTCCATAGATGATCATCAGAAAGAGGGTACGGATCAAGATCAGGTTCCTAGAGATCAATTGACGTTCCAATGCTTAAAGGTCTTTTAGATCATCTCTTGAGTCATTTGAAGGGTGTTTCCTTAAGTGTACATGGTATTCTTCAGACTTTGAGTAATATTCCACCCTCAATGCCAACATCTTCTTATGGTATTCTTGATTCTAGAGTACAACCATCATCTATGGTACCCTCATGTTTGGACTCTTTGCCTGCCAAACTTACTATTCCTCTGGTTGCTTCGGGTACAACTATGTCTCCTAATAATCAGAAAAGATTTGAGATGTTTTTTTCCTTGGGTCTTCTCAAGTTTAGTTGAGCTATTGGCGAGGATGCCTATGAGTTTTTGATTGATTGCTTAGAGAAGTTACATAATATTGGATCCTTTGAGTTTCGTGGAGTTTCTTATACTACCTATTAATTGATGAATATGGCTAGGGATTAGTTGAGGTCACTTTATAATTGTAGGCCTTTGGGTTTGCCTGTTATGATATGACTCACCTTTTTTAGGCCTTCTTAGAGAGATTTATGTCGTATATCTTGAGAAATCACATGCATGATGACTTTGATAATTTCGAGCAGGGTTCCATGTCTATTACTGAGTATAAGGCACGTTTTCACACCTTAGCAAGATATTCAGCCGCTAGCTTCTCGACTGAGTCTGAGAGGATTTAGAAACTTGTGAAGGGGATAAATGGTACATATCAGTTGGCTACAACCCAAATGGTAGTTTCAGGGGCTTCTTTCCAGAGTATTATTAAGCATGCCAAGATGGTTGAGTCTATGATCCAGACTACTCAAAGATGTAATAAAAAGGTGCATCGTTAGGGTAGGTTTAGTGGATGCGTCTATTGAGGTAAATATTTCTCTAGTAGAGGTTCCCATGTTTATCATGAAAGGTTGATTTGGGCTATATTGTAGGGTTTAAGAGGTAGACCTTCAAGTTCAGTAGCTTCTGGTAACCAGGTATTAGGTCATACGAGTGGAGGCTCCAAGATTAATTTTTTGGTCCAAGGCGGACATTCTTATTCATACACACCTTTTTAGATCAAATTAGTCCACAGGATATGTTTTGTATGTGATGAGTTAGGCCATGTGTCCAAGGAGTGCCCTCGGCATGTGTGGATCCACTTAGCGATGTTTTCAGCTTCATCCTTTACCTACTCTGATTTTGTAGTGAGAGGTAGTTCATGAAGTGGTAGGGGTAGTGCCAGTGGTTCTATAGATGCTAGAGGTAAAGGTAGGGGAGCTCATGGAGGTGGTCGCGGGGTTACTCAGTCTGATAACAGACATGGTTAGTGTTATGTTATACTTGGGAGACTTAAGGCAGAGGCTTTTAATGTAGTTATTACAGGTATCGTCCTAGTTTACTACAAATCTGATTTCGTGTTATTTGACCCTGGATCTATATTCTCCTATTAATCTATATATTTATCTTCTAGTTTTGGTATTACATGTAGTGTCTTGCTATACCTCATTATATTTCTACTCTGTAGGATATTCTTTAGTGGTGGATCGAGTGCACTGATCTTGTATGGTCAAATTTACGGGTCATGAGACTTAAGTAGACCTAACTGTCCTAGATATGATTGATTTTAATGTTATTTTGGGTATGGATTGGTTAGATCCTTATTATGTTGGACTATTATGCCAAGATTGTGACATCAACTACTCGGGTGTACTAAGGTTAATACAACACCCTAGATTCTTGGTCCTTAAAAATTCCTAAAATTTTATCCTCACTGCCCAGACTACGACACTCCATAGGAGCCGTATGGAGTCTTGATGAGTATTAAGGACCTAATTGTAGCATGTCCAATATGTTGGCCTGGAGTTTCTTCTAGGATTATGACTAGGGGGTTATGAGTCGTAAAGACTCAAAATGAGTTATATAGTGTCTTCCGTAGCCTAACCAATGTGAAGCCTAATTATTTCTACTTTGACTACGACTGGACCATGCAAGTCGTAATGAATGACAATGAGTCATATGGTATGACTCGTAGCCAAGACAGTGTTGGTGATAATGTACACTATCCAGACTACGAGTGGGACCTTATGAGTCGTAAGGTGATCCTACGATTCGTAACGTCACCCGTAGTGACTGGCGATAATTTTAAGTCTTTTAATTAAGGGCATCCTGGTCAATTCCCCTTTTTCTCTATGCAAACCCCACGTCCATAAAGCACTCAAGGAGGTTATTTCTCATCCATAACACATCAATCAAAACACTCTCAAACTCTCTAAACTCTTCAAGATCAAGATACTTAGGGTTTCCAAGAAGTAGGTCATCTAATGGCTCAAGGGTTGATTTCGCTCCATAAATCTTGGTATTTCAAGCATTTTACTCTTCCCCAATACTTAATTGATGAAAAACATGTGTTCTAAATAGTTTAATTTTACGGTTTTGAATGTGGGTTTTGTTACTGTTGAGGGATTTGACATGGTTGATTCTTAAAATATTTTTGCATGATTTATTATGCATTATTTGTGCTTTATTAATGGTTTTGAACATATGGGGTGCATGGGTATGGTGATTAAACAAAAGGGTCATGGTTTCCCCCAAATTAATATTTTGAAATTAGAATTGGTTTTGAATAATTTTGTTCCCTCAACACACTTGTGTACATGGCTTTAAATTGTGAAATTTTCACTTGGTTTGACTTACTCACCTATGTTATTGCATTGCATAAATGATTAAATAATGAACATCAATTTTGGAAGCCTTGTTGGCTATGATTTGATTTAATGAACAAAAGGGGGTCGAGGTATTCCCAAAGCTAATGTGATTGTTATGGCATAGAGATAAGCTTTCAAGTATAAGGGTATGACGATACCCATGGTGTCCCTTAACGGTTGGTTCTTTGGTTAATAGATGGGTTATGCGAAACTTCTTTAAATTGGGCTTAATGGGGATTATGTAGCAAATCCTAAAGGTATGGGTATCGAATGACTTACACTATAAACTCATGTTTGCCGACGTGAGGTTTGGTCATGATGACCGTGTGCATGGGTCACACTTGATATGTATTTTGGGATGGCTAGTTTCCTCTATGGCTTTAGCTTTCCCTCGAGTTTTCTTTGTTTCGTGTGGCTAACACGCACTGGGGCTTTTCTGTAGGGGATCTGAACCCATATAGCCCGTGAGTGCCTTTTATAACGATTAAGCTACATAGTCCATGATAATATTTTACTTCATGCTAAGCCTTGTTCCCTATCCCGACATATTATCTATGTATGTATATAGTGGTGTTCACATGGTTTTGAATTGGATTTGACTTGGCATTATTTTATCCACTATCCCTGAGTTACTGCTAGTGCTCAATCCACTAACAATCTCCAAATGTTTTATCCCTACACGATACAGCCACGATAGATACTTCTACTTTTCCTGTGTAGTGTTAAGTAAATCAGCTTAGTTCATTGATTGTTGTGGTGAAGTGGTGAGCTTCCATCCTCCGAAAGACTTGGTCATTTAATCAGTTTTCTTTCATAGACTAGATTTAAGGAGTTCACATTATCATTAACATTATCTTTGTCATTGTCATTTCAGGGTCGGGGGAATGTCTTGACTTATATTGTTTTCAATTTTTTTGTGGCTTTGTGGATATTATTGTGGTTTGGGTATTGATGTCAACACTCTTAGTGGTATTTAAGTTTAGTTTATTATCTTTTTATCTAGTTATATGTTTGGATTTCAGTCGCTGCTAGGCATTCTATGTCTTGTGTGGTTAGGCGAAGGGGGGTGGTCTTCAGTCCTCGGCGGACTTGAAATACCTGTCATGGTCAGGACTTGGTTTAGGTCATGACAAAGTTGGTGTCAAAGCCTAGGTTTGGTATCATTAGGTGTCTATAAAACCATGTCAATTAGAGTCTCTTTTATGTATGTGTAGCGCACCACACTTATAAAGGAAAGACTACGAGGCATTTAGGAATGTTTCCCTTTCCTGTGATGTACTTTCGGGCTGTAGAGTCTAAGGTGTTGAAATTGTTGTTTGTTTTCTTTTTAGATCATGCCTCCTAGAAGATCTAATGCTTGTGGAAACTTCTCTATCCCGCTTGAGGACAATGTTGATGGGGTTCGTCTTACTCATGGATTTCAGACCCGGTCTAGGGTCACTACTTTTAATTTACCTATTAAAGTTCCACCGATCCCCATTGATCCTTCTCCCACTGGATATACTCCTGCTCGGTCACCTCTAGGAGACATTACCAATGCTGAGTTCTGGTATTCCATTTATCTGTTGACCCAGTTGGTGACATCTCAGTAATATCAGTTAGGTCCTACTGGTGTTGCTGTGAGTTCTTCTGTGGCCATTAGAGTTGGCCTATTTATGAGGTTGAATCCTCCAACTTTTATTGGCTCTAAGGTTTAGGAATATCCATAAGGGTTCATAGATGAGATGGAGAAGATTCTCCATATGATGCATACTTCTGACTCTGAGGGTGTGGAATTCACTGTATGCCAGCTGAAGAATATGGTGTATTAGTGGTATGAGTGGTGGATCAGTCTAGGGGTGAGGATGTGGAG
Source organism: Capsicum pubescens (assembly GCA_030864215.1). Classification (NCBI taxonomy): domain Eukaryota; kingdom Viridiplantae; phylum Streptophyta; class Magnoliopsida; order Solanales; family Solanaceae; genus Capsicum; species Capsicum pubescens. Next base: position 78,584,603 of record CM061546.1, read on the forward strand.
TTGGAATTATGGGAGGATTTCTCAGGTGCTTTTCTTGATCGCTTTCTTTCTCAATAGTTAAGGGAGGTGAAGGCTAAGGAGTTCGTGAATTTGAAGCAAGACAAGATAACCGTGAAGAAGTATGCCTTGAAGTTTCATCAATTATCTCGTTATGCCCCTGACCTTATATCTAGTATAAAGGATAAGATAAGGAAGTTTGCTTTGGGCTTGTCTTGAGATGTGGTGTTGGAGTGTAAGGTTGCCTTACTGAATAGTGACATGGATATATCTAGGCTTGTGGTGTATATGCAGCAGGTCGAAGATGAAAAGAATAAATAAGCCAAAATAGGGGAGAGGCAAAGTAAGAGATCCCGATTTTCTGAGCAGGGTGGTGGCCGGTAGAGTAGTGGTAAGGATGGCAGGAAGTGGTCTAAGAAGGAGCGTGGGAATTTTGGTTCTTATTCTATGGTTAGTTGTTCTTATTTTAAGTCATTCGGTGATCGCCGTTTCCAGAGCAACAGTGGATTTAAGGCACAAGGTGCCTAATCTTAAGACAGTGGGGCCTAGTTAGCTCTATCTCATCCTTCTTATAGATTTTATAGGTAGTTGCATCATGGATTTTGAGAAAGGGGGAGGTTTAAGTGTTTCAGATGCCAGGTTGGCCACTTTTAGAGGAACTGTCCTTTAATTAATTTTGCTACTGGGGCTAATAATGCCCCGATTGTTATTTCTTCAGCTCCTGCACCAAATGGTGCTTCTTTCAGCTCCGGAACTATTCGAAACCATCTATATGCTCTTTTCACCCATTAGGATTCTAAGTCATCTCCCGTACTGGTACGCTAAAACTTTTCTCTCAAGATGTATATTATCTTCTTGATCCCGGGTCTACCCTCTCTTATGTAACCCTGTATGTGTCTATTTATTTTTGTTTTGATCCTGAGCATATTCCAAACTTTTTTTTATGTCTACCCTGGTTGGTGACTATATTATGGCTAAGAGAGTCTATAGAGGTTGTGTGGTATCTATTTGTGGTAGGGAAATGTTAGTGGATCCGATAGAGTTGGACATGATAGAGTTTGATGTGATTATGGGGATAGATTGGTTGCAATCATGTTATGTATCTCTTGATTGTCGGACCAGAAGTGTCAGTTTTTAATTCCCAAATGAGTCGGTGATTGAGTGGGAAGGTAGTTCCCTAGTGCCTACGAGAAGGTTCATTTCTTATCTTAGAGCCCAAAAATTGATTTCCAAGGGGTGTCTCTACCATTTTGTGTATGTTAAGGATTCTAGATCCGAATGTCCTTTGCAATCTGTCCCTTTGGTTTGTGAGTTTCCCGAGGTCTTTCCTGGTGATCTTTCTGGTGTTCCTCCCGATAGGAAAATTAATTTTATGATTGATCTTCTTTCAAAAACTCATCCTATCTCTATCCCTCCCTATAAAATGGCTCTGACTAAGTTGAAGGAACTTAAGGAGTAGTTGAAAGATCTTCTAGATAAGGTTTTATCCGCCCTAGTGTTTCTCCCTAGGGTGCTTCAGTTCTCTTTGTGTGTCAGAAAGATTGGTCAATTTGGATGTGTATAGATTACCGCTAATTGAATAGGGTGACCGTGAAGAATAAGTATCTACTTCCAGGGATTGATGATCTCTTTCATCAGCTTCAGGGGCTAAATACTTTTCAAAGATTGATCTTCAGTTGGGTTATCATCAGTTGAAGACTAGGGAGGTGGATATCCCTAAGACTGCCTTCCAAACCCGATATGGTCATTTTGAGCTTTTGGTGATGTCCTTTGGCTTGACTAACGACCCTACGACATTTATGGATCTTATGAACTGGGTCTTCCATCAGTTCTTAGATTTGTTCATAATTATATTTATTGATGATATTTTGGTGTATTACAAGAGTGGGGTGGATTATATCGATCACCTCCGCATAGTATTGCAGGCTATTAAAGATCGGTGGTTGTATGCAAAGTTCTCAAAGTATGAGTTCTGGTTGAATGTTGTGACCTATTTGGGTCATGTTGTTTCTAGTAAAGGGATCATGGTGTACCCACCAAAAGTTGTGGTGGTTAGGAAGTGGTCTAGACCCACGACTTCAACCCATATTCGAAGTTTCTTGGGTTTAGCCGGTTATTATAAAAGGTTTATGGAAAGTTTCTCTTCTATTACTTCCCCATCGACTAAGTTGATTTAGAAGAAGGTAAAGTTTATATGTTTTGACACTTATGAGGGTAGTTTTGAGAATTTTAAAGATAAGTTAACTTCGACTCCAATTTTGAACCTACCCGAGGGTACCAATGGCTTAATTATTTATTGTAATGCATCTCGTATGGGACTGGGTCGTGTATTGATGCAGCATGGCAAGGCGGTTGCATATGCTTCTAGGCAGTTGAAGGTGCATGAGAAAAAATATCTGACTCATGATTTGAAGTTGTTAGATGTGGTCTTTGCCTTAAAGATTTGGTGTCACTATTTGTATGGGGTTCATGTTGACATCTTTTCAGACCATCAGAGTTTGTAGTATGTGTTCACCCAGAAAAAGTTAAATCTCAAGCAATGGAGATGTCTTGAGGTTCTCAAGGACTATGATATGAGTCTTCACTATCACCCAGGAAAAGCTAATGTGGTTGTTGATGCTCTTAACAGGTTGTCCATGGGAAGCTTATCTCATGTGGAGGAGAAGAAATGGGGATTGGTGAAGGATATTCACCGGTTGTCTAATCTTGGAGTTCGTCTCTTAAGACTCTGAGGATGGTGGTATGATTGTGCAAGAGGTGGTGAAGTTATCTCTTGGTATAAAGGTAAAGAAAAAGTTGGTCTTGGACCCTATGTTGATGCAGATCAAGGATGATTATGTGTTCCAGATGTTAATGGGATGCGATAGAGGATCTTTGCTGAAGATCGTGAGTCGAGGTACACCATTCACCCTGGTTCTATAAAGATGTATCATGACTTAAGATAAATTTATTGGTAGAATAACTTGAAAAGAGATGTAGCCAACTTTATGGCTAAGTGCATGGTGTGTCAACACGTAAAGATTGACCACTTGAGGCTTGGTGCGTTGTCTTAAGAGATTGAATGACCCGTGTGGAAATATAAAGTGATTAGTGTGGACTTCGTTACCGATCTTCCATGGTATCACCATCAGTTTGATTCCATTTGGGTCATCGTGGATAGGATGACTAAGTCTGCTCACTTTTTTCCAATGAAGACTAATTTTTCGGCAGAGAATTACGCTAAGCTCTTCATTGAGGAGATCATGAAGTTGCATGGTGCTATAGTTTCCATCATATCTGATCGAGGTACTTAGTTCTCATCTTTGGGCATTCCTTTCAGAGAGCTTTGTGGACTAAGGTAAACCTTAGCACTGCTTTCCACCCTCAGACGAATGGACAAACTGATTGGACTATACAAAATTTGGAGGATATACTAAGGTCTTGTTTGATCAATTTTGGTGGTAGTTGGATCGACCATTTGCCTCTCATAAAGTTTAAATATAACAATAGATATCACACTAGTATTGGGATGGCTCCATTGGAGGCTTTGTATAGTAGAAGGCGTAGATCTCCTACGCGGTGGTTCGAGGTTGGTGAGGATAAGTTATACGGTCCCAACTTGGTTTACCAAGCTATGGAGAAGGTAAACGTGATTCGGGATAGGCTTAAGACCGCCCAAAGTTGCCAAAAGTCCTATGCGTATGTAAGGTGAAGAGACTTGGAGTTTGATATGGATGATTTGGTGTCTTAAAGGTGTCTCCTGTGAAGGGAGTGATGCGGTTTGGAAAGAAGGGAAAGCTCAATACTTGTTATGTTGGTCTATACCATATTTTGAGACGAGTAGGCAATGTGGCTATGAGTTTGATTTGCCTTAGAGTTTGGGTTCTATCTATTCAGTCTTCCATGTTTTGATGTTGAAGAAGTGCGTAGGTGATCCTTTCTTGGTTGTTCTTCTGAAAAGTGTAGGTGTCTCAGCTTCCTTGTCTTATGAGGAAGTCCCGATTGAGATTATGTATCGGCAAGTACGCCGGTTGCGAGCAAAGGATGTGGCTTTGGTAAAGGTTCTATGGAGTGACCAAAAGTGTGAAGAAACTACTTTGGAAGCCGAGGATTACATGAAGTCCAAATACCCATTCTTGTTGCCCTCTTCGGATAATGTGCACGAGGTATGTGAAATCCTTAACATCTTTGTTTTCTGACTTTGTTAAAAGGAATTATGATTTCCTTGATATCTTTGTTTTCTGTCTTGTTAAAGGTAAGTGTGGTTTTGTTTGGAGTCAAATTGTGCTAATAAATATTTTGTCCTGTCAGTCGAGGATGAATGATGCTAAGGGGGAAGTATGCAACCCCTCGGATTCTTAGTCCTTGAAAATTTCTGAAAACTTATCCTCACTGTCCAGACTACGACTCTCTATTCAAGACATAAGAGTCTTCACGGGTCTTAAGTACCCAATAGTATCCTGGTCAGTATGTTGTCCTGGAGTTTCTACGATGATTACGACTAGGAGGTTATGATTCATAAAGACTCAAAATGAGTTGTATGGTGTCTTTCATACCCTAACTAGTGTGATGCCCAATTGTTTCTACTTTGATGATGACTAGACCATGTGAGTTGTAATAATTGAGAATGATTCGTATGGTACGACTGGTAGACAAGTCAATGTTGGTAATCATGGACACTATCCAGACTACGAGTGGGACCTTACGAGTTGTAAGGTGACCCTATGAGTCGTAAAGTCACCCGTATATTTTTTAGTCTTTTTATTAGGGTCATCTTGGTTAATTCCCTTTTTACCCTACTCAGACACCACGTCCTTAAGGCACTCAAGAGGGTTATTTCTCATCAATAACACCTCAATCAAAACACTCTCAAAATCTCTAAACTCTTCAAGGTCAAGATACTTAAGGTTTCCAAGAAGTTGGTCATCTAAGGGCTCAAGGGTTGATTTCTCTTAATAAATCTTGGTATTTCTGGAATGTTACTCTTCCCTAATTCTACATTGATAAAAAACATGTGTTCTAAATTGTTTAATTGTACGATTTTGAATGTGGGTTTTGTTATGGTTGAGTGCTTTGACATGGTTGATTCTTAAACTATTTCCCCATGATTTACTATGCATTGTTTGTGCTTTATTAATGGTTTTGAACATGTGGGATGCATAGGTATGGTGAATAAACAAAGGGGTCATGCTTTTCCCCAAATTGATGTTTTGAAAGTGGAATTGGTTTTGAATAATTGTGTTCCTTCAACCCACTTATGTACATGGCTTTGAATTGTGAATTTTTTACTTGGTTTGACTTACTCACCTATGTTATTGCATTGCATAAATGACTAAACAATGAACAAGGATTTTGGAAGCCTTGTTGGCTTTGATTTTATTTAATGAAAAAAAAGGGTCGAGGTATCCCCTATGCTAATATGATTGTTATGGCATAGAGATAAGCTTGAAAGTGTTAGGGTATGATGATACCCATGGTGTGCCTTAACGGTTGGTTCTTTGGTTAATAAAAGGGTTATGTGAAATTACTTTAAATTGGGCTTAATGGGGGTTATGTAGCTAAGCCATGAATGTGTGGGTCTCTGATGAGTTATACTGGAAACTCATGTTTGCCGACATGAGGTTTGTTCTTGATGACTATGTGCATGGGTCACACTTGATATATATTTTAGGATGGCTAGTTTCCTTGATGGCCTTAGCTTTCCTTCAATTTTCAACAGGGGAAGCTTAACCCATATAGCCCGTAGGTGCCTTTTATGATGGTTAAGCTACATAGTTCATGATAATATTTTACTTTATGCTAAGCCTTGTTCCCTCTCCCGGCATATTATCTATGTATGTATATGATGGTGTTCATAGGGTTTTGAATTGGATTTGACTTGGCATTATTTTACTCCTATCCCTAAGTTACATACTAGTGCTCAACCCACAAACCATCTCAGGATGTTGTATCCCCATGCGATGCAAACACCGAAGATACTTCTACATTTCTTGTATAGTGTTAGGTAGATTAGCTTGGTTCGTCAATCGTTATGGTGAAGTGGTGAGCTTCCATCCTCCAGAAGACTTGGTCATTTCATCATTGTTCTTTTATAGACTAGAATTGAAGAGTTTACATTATCATTAACATTATCATTGTCATTGTCATTGTCCAGGTTGGGGGCATGTCCTGACTTAGATTATTTTTGGTTTTGTTGAGGCTTTGTGCATATTATTATGTTGTGGGTATTAATGTGGACAATCTCTGTGGTCTTTGAGTTTAGTTTATTATCTTTCAATCTTGTTATATGTTCAGACTTCAGCCGCTGCTAGGCGTGCTATGTCTTGTGTGGTAAGGCGAAGGGGGTGGTCTCCAGTCCTCAATGGACTTAAGATCCCGTCACGGACAGGCCTGATTTGGGTCGTGACAATTAGGTTGGAATGGCATACTTAATTTGGGTTCGAAGGGTGTTATATCTTTTTTATGTACTCATCGCTTGATAGAGAGAGGATGTTTGTCTTATTTGGCTATGTCTGTAATACTAGTATTGCCTCACCATCTCTTTCTGATTCTGGCATGTTCATGAATTCATGGAGTATTGCCTACTTATTTTCCTTGTATACCACCAGATCATGATATGTATTTTTCTATTGATGTGGAGTCGGAAACCAAGCCCATTTCAATCCCTCCCTATAGGATGGCCTCGATTGAGTTACCGGAATAGTTGTAGGATTTGTAGCGTATGGGGTTCCTTAGACCTAGTTTATGTCCTTGGGGAGCCCCGTTCTTTTTCATGATGAAAAAGATGGTTTTATGCATATATGTATTGATTATAGGTAGTTGGACAAGTCATCAATTAAGAACAAGTATCCTGTTCCTCGAATTGATATTTTTTCTTGACTAGCTGTAGGGTGTTTCGGTGTTTTCCAAGATTGATTTGAGATCTGGGTATCACCAGTCGAAGATTAAAGCTTCGAATATGCCAAAAATGGATTTTCAGACATGGTATGGTCATTATTTGTTCTTGGTCATGTCATTTGAGTTAATCAATGCTCTTATAACATTTATAGAGTTGATGAATTGGGTATTTCTATCGTATCTTGACTCCTCTGTGATTGTATTTATAGATGACATTTTGGTTTATTTGAAGAATGAGGCTGATCATGTGAATCATTTGAGGATCGTACGTCAGAGGTCACGTGATGAGAAGTTGTATGTCAAGTTTTCCAAGTATGGGTTTTGGTTAAACTATCTCTTTCCTCATCATGTGGTGACCAAGGATGGTACTGTGGTTGATCCAACCAAGATAGCGGTGATTTGTTATTAGGATAGGCCTACTTCTCCTACCGATATTTAGAGTTTCATTGGTTTGGTAGGTTAGCGGGCCCCCGACAGGGTGTGGGGAATATTTGGGTAGTCCGGCGATGTCGCTGGACTATTTTGGTGGTCAAACGAGCAAAATGGTGCAAATAGGACATTCTTGGCAAGTTTCAAAGGGTGTTATCCCATGGATTAAGGGGTGGCGGCTCGGGTTTTGGGGATGGGTCTTGGCAAAAATCGACTAGCAACGTCCTGGTGGGCTGTGAAGCAGATCTCAATGGTCGTCACTAGGCCATTATGGTGGTCAAACGGGCGAGACATCCCAAACGGGCCATTTTGGTGAGTTTTGGTGGGTTTTAGCCCATGTCTTGGGGTTTTTCCTATGGCCTTGGGCCAGTTTGGGCAAAAATCGATCGACGACCCACCGATGGGCTGTAGAGTAGATCGAGATGAGACAACGAGCTCGCTGGGGCCATTTTAGGGCTTTTCATTTATTGTGGTTCCTTTGACCAAGTTAACTCAAAAAAATATGGTATTGTTGTGGTCGGATGCGTCTGAGAAGATCTTCCAAAAGCTTATAGAGTTGTTGACTTTCACTCTTTTTTTACTTTGCCCAAGGAAAGAGTAGGTTTTATCATGTTTTGTGATACTTTTGGTATTAGTTTGGGTATGATATTAATTTAGCAGGGTAAGGTGATTGCTTATGCCTCTTGTCAGTTGAAGCCTCATGAGAGAAAATACCTACCTGTGATTTAGAGTAGGCAGGCGAGGTGTTTGATCTTAATATGAGATAGCGGTATTGTATTGAGTTACTTAGATTTTGACCTTACTCTTCTTTATCATCCGGGAAAGGCTAATGTGGTTGAGGATGTTTTGAGCTGGAAGTCGACTAGTATGGTAGTTTAGCTAATCTTTTGACCCAAGAGTTGCCTTTATCTAATGAGGTTTAGTCTTTAGCTAACTAGATGGTTAGGCTTGATATTCTGACACTCGGGCGTGTTTTCGCCTTTGTTGATGCTAGATCTTCTTTGATGGAGTAGATTTGAGCTCACCTGTTTAAGGGTAATTTGAGATAAGGTGTTGAGTGGTGAGGCTAAGGTGGCATCCCTTGATTTTGCTAGTGTTTTGAGGATCGGGGGCCGAGTTTATGTACCAAAAGTTGATGGATGGATAAGATTTATTTTAGAGAAAGCGCATCGCTCTAGATATTCTATCCATCTAGGGGCAACTAAAATGCATTGTGATTTGAAGCAGCTTTACTGGAGGGGTGGTATGAAAAAGAATGTGGAAGATTGTATAGCTCGTTGCTTGTATTATCGGCAGGTAATGGTCAAGCATCAGAGACCGAGTGGTTTACTTTAGAGATTACCTATTCTTGAGTGGAAGTGAGCGGATTATTATGGACTTTGTGAGTGGGTTGCCTCATACTTCTCATAGTTTTGGTAGCATTTGGGTCATCATGGATTGGTTGACCAAATCAACCCATTTCATACCTATTCAAATTTTCTTTAGCGATGAGAGATTGGCTCGTATCTATGTTTGAGAGGTAGTTTTAATCAGGGAGTACCCGTGTCTATTATTTTAGAAAGAGGCTCATTGTTCACTTCTAGCATCTGGCAGACATTTCAGGAGTTGGGTACTCAGGTTGACCTTAGCACATGTTTCCACCCTTATATCGACAGTCAGTTAGAGAGCGGACTATTCAGATTTTGCAGGGTACCCGTATGTGTTATAACTCTGGAGGCCAGTAGAACAACATTTGGCCTTAGTGGAGTTTACTTATAATAATAGCTACCATTCAAATTTTAAGATGGTGCCTTTTAAGGAGCCTTATAGTAGGCATAATCGATCTCCTATTGGTCGGTTTAAGACTTTTGAGGTTATATCCCGTGGTGCCAACTTGCTTCGTGAGTCTTTGGATAGGGTTTGAATGATTTAAAATAGGCTTCGGGCAGCCCAGAGTAGGCAGAAGAGTTATGTAGACTATAGGCTTTGCAGCTTAAAGTTTGGGATTAGTGATCGAATCTTCCTTTATGTGTCTCCCATGAAGGGCGTGATGAGGTTCAAAAGAAGGTACAAGCTTAGCCCTAGGTACATCTGACCATTTGAGATCCTTCGGACAGTTGAGGAGGTTGCTTATAAGTTGAATTACCTCCAAACTTTTCAACGGTACATTTAGTTTTTCATCTATCTATGCTTCGATGCTATATTCTTGATGAGTCTCGTGTGCTTCATTGGGATTCAATTCAGTTGGATGAGAAGTTGACCTTTTTTTAGAGGAGCTAGTGTCCATTTTAGCCAGAGATGTTAGAGAGTTACGTTCAAGAGATATTCCTATGGTCAAGGTTTAGTGGAGACACCGTCCTATTTAGGAGGCCACTTGGGAGGTCTAGTCTTACATACCTACTAGTTACCCTCAACCTTTTGCCAATTCGGGTATTTTTTGGCCTTTTAGTTTGAGGTCGAACTAGAGTCTTAGTGGTGGATGTTGCAATGACTAAATTTGTGAAAACTTTCTTTATAAGTGTTTTGATCATTTTCCCTCCCCTATATTTGCTACAAGATGATTTTGGGAGTGGAGATAGTTGGCACGGTTCCCGATACAATCAAAAAATTATTTAGTTGAGTTTGTGGTTTTTAGAGGCTTCAAATGCCATGTAGTTGACTTTTGCTAACATTTGGTGTTCTTAGTGTCGGATAATGATTTGTATAGTTTTATTAGATCCAAAATATCAAATTTGGGTTAGTAGTATGATTGGTTCGAGTTTGGTACCTTTATTTTGTATTAAGACCATTCAATTGGAAAATAGTAAAAAAAAAAAAGGTCATAGGACTCAATTTATTGAAAAATAGTTTTTTCAAAAATTCAACATCGTCATTGAGTCCAGAATGTCAAAAATATCCTATCACCATATATGGTTTATTTCTATCGGGTCCTGACTAAATCCTAGGGGTCCTTTCGAAGGATTAGAAGCCATGCTAAATTAGCACTTTTGCTAGTTTCTGCTGCAATTGCTGAAGTAGTCCACTTTTTACCTTAGCGGTATCGCTTAGGCGGACCAAGTGCCACCTTAGCAAAGGTCTATCTACCAACACCATCACTTGAGTGATGGGTGTGTCGCCTCGGCGACAGCGTCTTAGCAACCAAAGGGCCGCTTGAGCGACGGGTTGCATGGTAAGTGGCTAACGCCTTAGCAGTAGTTTGGATGTCTAGGCGTTGCCGCTGGATAAAATTTGTTCCATTTCATAATTTTCACCATTTTTGGACTTTCGAGCTTCGGGTTTCGGCAATTTTTAGGCTTTTGTTCACTATTTGAGCTTGGGTAAGCTACAAAACCTTAATTCCATTACTTTTCATTGATTTATATCATCATAAACACTCTTTAATCTTGGTTTAAATATGGGATTTTGAGGATTTTTTCAAAAAATCTTGAACATATTTTTTTTTAATTTGGACCTTATTTTTAACTCGTTTTCTTATGGATATTCATCTATAGATTCCTTTAATCTTAGGTAATGTATTGCTAAAACAAAATTACAATCTTATCCCTTTTGTTTTCAAACTTATTTTTTTAACCTATTTTAAACTCGGCTTAACTATGGGCGATATGGTTATCATTAGCTTTCTTTTAATACGTAGAAGTTATATTTGAATGTCGTAGTTGATATCGAGGGTTATATTTGAATGTCGTAGTTGATATCGAGGCTATTTAAAAGGAGAAAACTCCATGTTAAAGTACTTTAGGCTTATATTTTGTCATTTTAAAATGGGTTATAGCTTGACTTCTTTCAGATTGAGTTGGGTAGCTATATGTAGGTAAAGCATGCTATGGGTTGGGGAATATAACTATGAGATTCATATTTCATGAATTTTATTACTGTTGCATGCCGAGTGGGGGCTTATTTTCTATTATTGTTGACTTGTGATATATGATATTGCTTGTTGCTCGTATGGGGGTTTTATTTGAAATCATTAGTCTTATTGGTCCATCTAAATGCCTTATTTTTAGATATAATGCCCGTGCGGGGGGCTTGAGTTGTTATTATGGGTCTTATTAAGTATTGGTTTACTTTTTCATGACATACATATCCGAGTTAGGGGTTGATATGATCTTGATGATATCTTACATGAATACTTGTAATGATGGTGCCTAGTTGGAGTTGACAATCATAGATTGTGGATACATTGAGTTTATTTTGGGACTCGCTTATATACGTATTGAGTGGATTGGATATCTTCATATTTACTTTAATTGTGAGCATTACATCCTCATTTCATATATATGTATTCATGAGATACTGGTACCATTGAGGAACACTATTTTTGAAAGAAAATGACTCACTTTTAAAAAATCCTTGGTCGAGGTCATTGCCAGCAAGGTTGATTATGATATTTTAGGAAGCTTAGGCCGAAGTCATTTACTGATAAGGCTAATTTGATATATGAGTTATAGTAGATAGGTTGTGAACCCACTATGGGGTCTACCTGATAGCTGTGAGCTCGATGGGTGTATACAGAACGTCATGCAATGTTTTTCACCATTCATTGCATCCCCATTGTATTTGCACTGCATATGCATCTTTCATGATTTCTTTAGTTTTTCTTGACTTGTTCTTAGATTTCGTGTACTTTTCTTATGCATTTGTATTTGTTTTCATTTCAGTCTTTATGATAAAGTTGTTTTTAGAGATAATGTGAGATACTATTTGGAATTTTTTTATTCACATATGACATGCACATAGTTTCTGTAATCACCATTTTTGATCGTTAAAAATGAACCTCCCATTAAAAGTCTCATGTTAAAATTCTTCCCGACTCTGAAGTTACAAATTTTTGGTTAGGCTAGTTTTGAATGAAATAGGAGTGAGGTGTGATTTATGGAAATTCAGAAATGATTTAGATGGGTTTAGTGGCATTTGACTTGGATTCTAGATAGCTAAGATGATAAAAACCCATTGAAATTTATGAAATCGAATTTAAGTAAGTAGAACTCTCGAAATTAATCTTAGTGTAAAGGAAATTGTTTGGAATGTCTTGGATTTAATGTATCTTGTAAAAAGTGTGATTTTGTGGAAGAACTGGACATTTTATCACATTAACGCCTCTATAGAGATGACGCTATAGCAGAAAAATTTCTGCTATAGCAGCAGTCAAAGGTTGGTCAACACCACTATAGCGGTGAAAATTATAGTTTAATTAATTATATCTCCCAAAATAGTGTATTTTTTTAAAACTCATTTTAAGGCAAAGGAGGGGCGATTTGTGTCAATTTACACAAGAAATTCTTTGTTTGGCTTCAAAAGGGTAAGGAATTCATCCCCGTTATCATGTAATTAATTAATAACCCTTAGAATGTCTAATTACGGACTTCAGAGAGGGCTTTAGGACGAAATTTAGTTGTTTTATGGTGCAAAGGAGTAAATTAAGAAATAAGTTATTGTGTTTTATTTATTAACAGTTAATTTATCCTTGCATTTCGTTAATTCACTAATTTAACCATGGATTTGATAGTTTTAGGTGAATTATGGTAAAAAAAATCCTATAACAAGAAAAAAATAATCATGAGCTCTATCTTAGGGGTTGGGGTGAGTTATAATTCCCGACATGATAGTCCATGGTATTAATTATATGTTTATATGTCTGTTCTAGATCACGAGCAAGTAGAAATTACACGAAAGGGCAAAGCTCCAACGTACAGAAATTGTGCAAGCTTCGTTCAAGGTAGGTGATGGTATTGTAATTTAATTAAATTTATGCTATATATGTTTTTTAACTACTTTGTAGTGTGGATTGTTGGTGCATGTTGTTTGGAATCATCAATGCAAATGATTTTATGATTGTTATATTATTTTTAACCTACATTACTTGTTAAATATGAAATGTTTCATATTTATAACGTTCTCACGGGATTTTGGTGAAACTAGATTTTCAAACACTTGTGTCTAGGGTTTAGTACATAAAAATAATTTATCCTATACAGGTCATGGATAGAGGGTGGTTGTATTACCCCTAGCGTGTATGTACGAGGGTCAGGCGAGTTTGACGATTCCGTGATTGAACTGGGGAAATATTTTTATATGATAAATAAATTGTTCTAACTTGTCTTGACTTCAACTTGATTGAATTCGATGGGTGGTAATATGTTGACTTGTCGATTTTGATCCTTAATTGCTTATTTGTTGCTTGTTACGCTAAGTGTGATTGTTGAGTGTGGATTAACTTGCTATGCAATAATTTGGTTATGAGTTAATATTTTCATCTTGGATTGGTCGAATTACCCTACCAATATAATATTATTTTCTTGTATGCTAATACTACACCTGCTCTTTCTTTTGTGAGTGCAGCGCATATTCTAGCAGATCCTACGAGACCTCACTTATGATCCTAGTGGGTGACTTAGATTTTAGGGTGAGCATCATATGTCACAACCCAAAATCTAAAGGTTTATGATGGAACTTGTCGCAACGAACATTGACAAGTAAGCCTATCACCCAAATAATACACAAATGGGGAAAAGACAATAATAACCCCCAAGGTAAGGCTTCTAGAACAAAGCCGAATCACCCAAATATAATAAATGTGAAGCCATAACTCCCAAAATCAGGTGTCAACAATATAAGAACTTATCTAATACAACTCGAATCCAAATGAAATACATAAGATATCCAAAAACAAGAGAAACGTTGTCTCTGAAATGAAAATAAAGACATAGTCTATAAAAAAAGGAAGCAGAAGACATATAGACACTTGGAAATCATCAACTACCTTGAGATGTGAGTACGGTCTTGAATTTACACCGAAAAGGTATAGTAGGTGTGATTATGGTCCACTTGTACTCAGTATGTATCATAGGACAATCGAGCAAAGTAGAAAATAAAGTACACAAAATACACACTAAGGACACATCACCTGCAATCAGAAAATGTCCCACAACAGTAGCCCACACTGCTTACACTAATAGTTCTAATATATATATCACAAATACAACAGTAATATAACAAGTATAACACAAGTATACATTATATCACATATAAGTATAAACAGAGAAAAAGACGTATATACAGGATGGTCAAGTATAAGTAACAGGATATAGAGCAAGTAGACATATAACAAGTCAATATGGAAATCAAATCACAACATCAATCATAATAAAAAAATGCAATGTATGATATGATGATGATGATGATAATGATGATGCACGAGGTTGGCACACAACCTTGAGATTGGAACAAAACCTTGATAGACAGCCTTGAGATTGGCACACAGCCTTCGATAGTGGCACATAGTCTTAAGGTTGGCACACAACCTTGAGCAATATTCAATATTTTTAATGTTTTCAATATTTTTAGTATTTTGTTGGCACACATCCTTGAGCAATATCCAGTATTTTCAGTGTTTCCAATATTTCTAGTGTTCCCAGTAATTCTAGTATTTTTAGTGTTTCCAACATTTCTAGTGTTTCTAGTATTTTCAGTGTTTCTAAAGCACATACATAACATAAGATACTAATCAAGTATACATATATGACAACAAATATGTATAAAGAAATAAAATGAACAAGTGAAATAATGTTTATAATGACATGAGAATGATGATGTAATGTTCACAATCATTCAAATGAGTATTTCCACAATCAATCCACATAATGTACTTCCATAACCAACTACAATGTTACAATTCCACAACCATTTGAGCTAATATCCGCTCATTATTTCCACTATCCTTGAATTCTCCACATGATTCATAAGCCCACAAAGTATAAATATATCACAATATGCCAAAGGCACCATAATAGGCATTTCCAATTAACACAATACAATTATTCATATGTATTCCAGGCTATCAACATTACATAAGACTCCGCACGGTCACACATAGCACATGATATCTCAGATTCAGCAATTACATCACATTCAGGCCTCCACATGGTTACAACATATAGATAGCCATATTTCATGATTAGTTTTCACCCTTTCACATGCATTTTGGTATACAAATTAACTACCCAGCCCAGTCTAAAAGTTAAGCAATAACCTATCTCGACTGCCAAAACTGGTTCGATACACTTCAAACCCATGATCTTACTTTTCATGAAAGATCTTGAACTCCACTAAGAAATTAAATATGAAATCTATGCGTCAAAACAAAACCAACGACACCCATATTGACTACTTTTGGTTCGAGGTCAAAATGAACCCCCAAAATGGGTTTTTGAAGAAAAAAGGGGCAAAATCATTACTTTACTATAAAAATATTTTCATATTTTTAGGAACCTACAGCTAAAAACCCAAGTTAAGTTGAGTAAAAAATAAGGTTCAAATTGAAGAAAAACCATTTTTAAGATTTACCGAATAAAATCTTTGAATTCCGCATTAAAATGAAAAATCAAAGTTGTTTTGAAGGATAAATTTATGAAAAACTAGTAATTATAAGATTAAAATATTATTCCAGTGAAAAGAAATAAAATTGGGGTTTAAAATCAAGTCCTAAGATTTTTGGGGTTTGAGAAATTAATCAATGAATTAGAATACAAAAGGACGAAATCTCACTTTAAATCTGTAATAGAATCAAGAAATAGGTGTTAATATAGCTTCTCAAGCTCCCACAAGCTTCACCTTTAAGCTCTCACACTATTTTGTTTAATTCTAAAGATGAAAGAATGGACAAAATGGGCCCAAAAAGTTCTTTTATACTGCACTAGCTGCAAAAAATAATTTTTTTAAGTCCAATCCGAACTTCGATGGGGTGCTCAAAATTTATTCGGAGTCCGATATATGCAAATGAACTATGCACCATACTAAATCTGATGTTTCGGATGCATTGGCAAAGTCGAAAAATATCATTTTCACAGAGTTGACCCCCGAAATTTGAAATCATAATTTTCTAAACCGAAGATCGAAATGAGATTTAAAAGCTATAAAATCACACCAAATATATTACCACCCTAAATCGATATTTCAAATCTGCTAACATAGTCCGTTCAACTATCCGTCGCACAAAGCAAAGGATATCTACATAAGTCCAAAATAAGGCTCTCAAAGCCATAAAAAATCACAATATCGTATAAATGGTATCAAAAAGCATCGAAAATCATGTCAATTATTTTCGCACCTCAAAAATATCATAATACAACTACAGTAAGAGATTAATTAGTCAAATCAGACAAAATAACAAATGTCACATATTTCATCCAAAAGCAGGTCATTACATTATATCCGGGCTACCATGGAATCTCTCTTTATTAGCATAGTTCCTTATTTGTAAACTTATGTTTCCATTATAGTTTTTGAGGTTGCATCCCCTTCTTGACCTTTTTTTAGTATTTTTGGTACGGACGACTTTCGATTCCTATAGATAGTTTATTTTCTTAAGTACAATATTTGGTCATTAATTGTACTTTTTTTGTTTAGCCTTGATTTTATCTACTAATGGATTAGTTCTTGATATTCTAAGTGTTACTTGTAAGATGGTGTTTTAGGATAGATGGTTCTCCAAGCGGGTGAGTAGTGTAGGTGTCAATCACAATGAGTTTTAGGTTATGAAAAATTTGGTATCAAAGCCAGGTTCGTTGATCTCGTCGTACCAAAATGGGTCTGGTAGAGTCTCAAAGAATAGTGCGAAGACATCTATACTTTTATTCAGGAGGCTATGGGACTTCAGGAAATTTCTCATTCTTGTTTTTTTCGTGCTATAACTTGATTCCAATGTGTATTCGACAATCCAAATTGATATCTAATCCCCTTCATTCTTTTGTCCACAGATGGGGAATACTAGGTCTGACATAACTCGACCAACAGCACCTACACAGACTGCTTTAAAAAAAGGGCCAGCTGGGAGAAAGAGAGAAAATATGAGTGAGAGGGAGAGAGAGAGAGGTAGGGTAAGGAGGGGACGTGCCACACTCGCCAGGGTGGGGCTCAAGCGACAATTGTCCAAACTCTTAAAAGGTCAGTATCACCTTCCCCACCTCAAGATCATTTTGAAAAAGATGGAAACAATAGAGGAACAAGGTGCAAAGCCCGAGGTAGCGACTCAAACTAGAATTGTAGGATTACCTTTCATGTCCATTGAGGTTGTGCAACAGGTGTTAGATTTTCTAAGCGGGTTGGATGGGATTGGAGTCGCTCCTACAGTACTATCTTATCAGGCTCCAGTTGTTCATCCTATTATTTCCATGGCTCGTAGAATGGATGAAGCTCCAGGATTGATGTTTTTCCTTATCCAGTTTTGGGTTTGGTGATGACTGGTATGGAACATGAATTGTTGACAAAATTTCTAAATATGAAACCTCCAACATTCTAAGGTACTGAGTCGAGAATGATTTTAAGTTTATCATTAATTGTTATGAGAGGTTACATACGATGGGCATTGTGAAGCAACATGGAGTAGAGTTTGTGACCTTGCTATTATAGAAGGATGCTAAGTAATTAAGGAGGGAATATGTTGAATATCGGTCATTGACTTTGCCTCTATTGACTTGGGAACAGTTTCACGCTTTGTTCTTAGAAAAAATGTGCCAAGAACCCTCTGTGATCGCAAGAAGGATGCATTTTTGGAACTAGAACAAAGTGGATGGGGAAATCAGATAGGTGGTAAGGGTGGTTGCAAAAATGGCAACGCAAGAAAGAGCAGCACAACCGAGGAAGGAGTTAACTTAAATTGGTGATCGGGGTCATATTATACATTTATGGGAAAGACTGATGTGGGGGATTTTGATGCGATAATCATAATAACTATTTTGGTTTGTGATCGGATGGCTTCTACTTTATTTGATTCACAATCTTTCTTTTCGACTGGATAAATTCAATAGCTACTCTTAGCCCGATTCCAAGTCAACTTATTCTTATACGTCTTTTTAGTTTGCAGTGGGTTTGAATATGTTTTTTGAAGTACTTGATTATCCTATTTATGTGTCTACTCCAGTTGGTGAGTCTATAGTAGTGACCCATATTTATTGTTCTTGCCCTATATTATTTGTGGATTTTTCAGACTTGGGTAGACTTAATTATTCTAGATATGTTGTACTTTGATTTAATTTAGTAATGACCTATTTATCTCTATATCACTCTATTTTAAACTGTTTTGCTAAGATAGTGACTGTAGCTATACTAGAAAACGTAATCTAGAGTAGGAAAGAGTGTATAAAGCCAAGCCAATGAAAATTATATCATTTGACCAAGCCAGAAGGTTAGTAGGGAAGGGATGTTCAATGTTTTTAGCACATCTCTGGGATATGAGAGAAGGGTTGTAATACCCCATGTATGGAAGTCACTGTGCATCATACGACTCATTCTATTAAGTCGTACATACATCATACGAGTCGTGTGTAGTAAATCGTACCGAGGGCAGTATGAAGTAGATGAAGTCTACTGTAGATACGAGTTAACCCTTGAAGTCGTTAAGCATGGTACGAGTCTTATGAATGGAAGTCATGAGTTCATAAGTATAGGCTTCCTAAGGTTTTGTCCATGATACGATTGGTTGTTTCCAAGTCGTATAGGCAAGTAACGAGTTGTATGTTACCAATCGTTTGTTGACTAGTGATAACGCCCAAACTACAGCTCTCGTAAGAGTGTAAGCGGTCGCTGTCAAATATAGAACCCAACTGGGTTGGGTGTCGAATCCCACAGGGAATACTTGGTCACTAAGTGTTGCAATTATTAATAAACTGTTGATCGAAAATTCCACAGAAAAGGGGGGATTGGGTTTGGCGTGAATTAATACTATGGAAGTAACAACAGAATGCTTGATTTAGTAAGATTTAATCACAGTGAAAAATAAGTTAGGGTTATGTCCACCTTATGAGTTCTACGTATCTATTAACTATGAGTAATGCGGAATTCAGACATGCATGCACTTATAAAGATTCGTATTCTAATGGTAAATCCTAGTGTTTCTCAATCATCAAGGATTATTTCACTTTAACTCTCTCGAGCTTAAAGTGTATAACTAAAGGTACAAATTCTCCAAGAAGTTAACCCAGTTACGGCACTAACGTGTAAATAGGGGTTGGTAGCCCTATTTTCTTGTCACACTCTCTTTTCCAAACATGTAACTTTTCTCTCGAACAAGTTAATGCTATAATGGCGTATTCTATATGTTTGCAACCACAAGAATTTAATTAAAACAAAGAGAGTAATGATATAAGTAGCATATGCATCAAGAATTCACAAACTCATAGTAATAGATAGTATATCAAAAGGCTTCCATAACCCTAACAGAGAAGTTTAGCTACTCATGATTGTAAAGGAAAACAACGAAGACATCATCATCATCATACTAAAACGATAACAATCTCACGCGAGAGGATGTTTTTAACGTCAAAGAGGGATGACGTTTTCCTCTTAGCCGTTTTCCACGAATATGTAGCATTTTTCCTCTCTGTCTAAACTTACAGAATCTGTAAACTGAATAATACTCAAAGTGTCGAATGAACTACTGCATGAATGCTGAAAAATTCAGCAAAATAGGGTTTTTATAACATCCTTGTCCTAGTCCTATTAAGTTACTGCTGCACCCCTAAGTATTTAAAAATACTGCTTTTGCCTGGGACAATTTCTCCATGCGTCACATTCAGTCCATAAGCTTCCAAAAGATGCCTTCCCTCTTCTGTGAAGGTTTCCTTTGCTGCCCAAAGGTCCACAAAGTGTTGAAATCTTCATCATTAATACCTGAAAACATGCTAATCACGTTGGTTAGCTCACTTACAGGAAAATGGACTAAAAATGCAGGAATTATATATTTTGTCCTTAAAACTTAGCTAAAATATGGGTGAATTATGGTGCTTTAGGCGTGTAAATACGCCTATCATCAACACCCCACACTTAAAGTTTTGTTCGTCCTCAAATAAAATATTACGTCCATGCAATCATCTACTTAGAATATCACAGCAACAACATAAAATGTTCAACAAGACAGGCACGACAATTATTAACAAAGAGTAGTTTTCTTGTTCACTACTAGAAACAATTCAACCTCCAACATAGACTTGTGATGATGGTTAATTCGTATCCACAAGTTAAGTCACATAGAATCATATAACACTACCCAACAATCATCAACCATATGTGTCTCACACAAGATATCACCCATAATCACTCACAAGTTTTGCATTTTTCGAAACATGGGTATAAGATTCTCCTTGCTCTCACTCTCACAAAGAATTCTTATGTTGCAACTGATGACCATAGGCTTTCCCTTAGTGTAATGCTCTACTAATATCAGAATGCTAAGCTTAGGATCAAGTAGGTCTTTACAGGTTGTAATGTAGGCTAAAGGACAGGTAGGACTATTTTGCCCAGAAATAGTGACTATGTTCCCTAAGCGCTTTAATACACTACGTTATGTCATTAACACTCTCTTTTAAACAACCCTTCTACCTTTTTTTTCATCTAACACCCCTTTTCACCTATTTTGTTATTCAATTATAAACACAAAGATGAGAATATACAACTTATTTTTTATTTTATTTTTCTAGTTCTTTCTTTTTTCTTTTCTTTTTTTATAAAACACCTCTATGATAGCCACTCTTATTCACAACAATTTCAAGTACCAATACACTCTGAAGCATCACTCTCACCCTCTTTCCTCTTATTTTGTCACATGACTCTACAATTTAAAGCACTTAGGAATTTGGATCAAATTATGGTCTTAAAAAAAATGGATTAGGCTACATATGAGGCTGTCAAAGAAAATAGCTAAAGGCTCAAAGGGGGTTAACTAGGATAATGTCCACGGGTAGGTAAAAAAAAGGTAAACAATCACAGACTGCCAAAGAAATGCCTAAATCATCTCCTAAACTCACACTCTTTATTTCGCTTTACACACACACCAGGCAAGTTCTAGTATCAATCACAACACAGAATATACTATAACCTCACACACACAAGGCACATGGTCAACATTATTGGGAGCAGTATAGACTCTTGACCCAACAGATGAATGAATTAAACCACGCACTTATCACACGGTGAGTTACACTTAGAGCCTAAACGTCACAATAATAATGGTTTTGGCACAAACTCTTGTCATAATACCATGCCGTCTATCAGAATAATTTCATGCAAAATCTAAAAAATTTAAAATTAAACTAACTAATTACGACTAATTAAAACAAACAAGAACAAGAATAAATGTAAATGCAGACAAAGAAGTGTAGCATACAAATACCAGCACCCCACACTTAGACGGGACACACTGCCCTCAGTGGAAAATAAATAAGAAAAACCTGATTAGTCAGACTCCTCCTCTATGTCTGGGGTCATACCCCTTGCATCGGAATCATCATCAGAGTCATCGTCATCAGAGTTCTCCTCCACGTCTGAGTTTGGCATTCGGCGATCGTCATCGGTTGGCACGTCATCATCAAGAGGTTCCTCGAAATATACACCTACTCCGCACATAGCCCTCGCATGCTCATTTATTGGGTAGTCATAATCCAACTGTTGGATCTCTGCAGTAGTTGGAAGACGACCCCCACTCATCATGGTGAACCTCGTCATGCCATATAAATGGCGGAAGAAGCTTTCGTCGCGAGCATGTCTTTCTGCAGTGGTCAGGTTGACGCCATGCATAGATTCAGCATCTTTCACCTTTGTGAGGTCAAATTCCTTTGGGTTGTGTGGAAGATTATGATCTGCAGGTTCCTCTTCGATGTCCTCCTTCCTCAATATCGCAGTCAACAGATTGCCAAAGCTGAAGTGGGACCTCTTGTGCAGCCTAGCCTTACGCATTGAAGATCGAATAATCGCCCCAATGTTGATGGGGATGTTTGTCATCAAAGCGTACACCAAGAACACTCTATCACGTGTGATCTTTGTGTACTTTGTTCCTGGAGTCAAGCAAGAGTTGACTATCCGCAACCATATCTGAGCTTCTCTGTTCAAAGAAGCATATGGGAAGGTATTGTGCCGACCGGTATCCTTGTGACGATTCCAATGTGCCATTGATCTTGTTCCGCACAGTGTGTGTCTAATTGCCCTGTACGGAGGTCTGTTATAAAGCTCCTTGAGCGGTGATGGATCTACATATGGCAAACCCAGAAAAGAGTTAAAGAACTCTGCATTTAGTTGCAAGACTTGGCCCCGAATCTTTACTTCACTCCCTGTAGTCTTTGGGGACCAGTTGGCATAGAATTCTCACGTTAGATCAAGATTGCACTCTCCCATATCTCGGAAAATGAAATCAAGATGTAGTGCCATTATTTTAGCCAAAATGCGAGGTTCTTTCTTTGCTAGGCTCTTTTTTTGTATTAACTCCATGTGAACATATTTTTTCACTTTGTTGTTCTTGTACTACTCCTTTCCTTCCTCCTCTAGGACCCATTTTATCCCAACATGCGGCGAGGTATTTGCAGCGAGGAGGATTCAGCTTGCTCTTTTCTTCCCCTTTTCTGACCTTTCTGTGAGGTGGACGCTTTTTCTTTTCCTGGTCGGCTTTTTGGTGCCATTGTGCCTGAGATTAACATAAAGTCATGTTATCTTCATCTCGGTAGATACAATCGACAAAAAAATAGTAGTGGCACCACCCCATACTTAATTTGTGGTGACAAACTAATTAAGTGAACGATGTCAATTACTCAGACTTCATCGCCATACATTTAGGTGTTATGTTCCAACAATATATTCAGCGCAGTCATACTTTTCATGTCATCTTCACTATCCTTTTCAACTCTAATTTATATAAACTTGACCGTACTGTATGGTTTGGATTAATGCACTTTTGGAACAAGACTACTACGTAGAGATCGAATCAAGTTTATGGCATAGAAATAATCACAACATCTCATGCTTGTATTCAATCATGATCTTTATCTCGATGAACGAGCCTTTCAAAACATTCCAACGTTCGACTTACACAATTATGTGATTAGCTTAACCATTTCAATTCCGCAAAAAGATGACAGTGTATAACAACCAAAATACAAATCGGAACAAAGTTTAGAACACCCATACGTATTCTTTCACTCAACTAGATGTATCAATACAAACCAACTACATTCAAATTACCAACACTACTTTAAGATTTAACAAATCATTATAGGCATAGTATTGTAATAACTACGGAATATAAAAGAAGTACTTACTTGGTGATGGCCTCGGAAGATGATCTTGCAAGGTTAGAAGAGCAAAAAGAAAATTTTTGAGAGATTTAGAGAGTAAAGGCGGCGCCTAGGTTGAGCAAATAAGTGTGTTTTGTTCTAATGTTGAAGTTTTATTTATAGGACAAGGCTTGGGTCGGGTTTGACCCATTTAAAATCGGATTAGGAGACCAAAAAGTAAGCATAGGCGGCTCCTAATGCTTTTCCTATGCTTAGCATAGGCGGCGCCTTTTGCAAAGCCTAGTTGAGCATAGGCGGCGCCTATGCTATGGCATTGTTAGGCATAGGCGGCGCCTATGCTATGGCATTGTAGATTCAGATAGCAAAGGCAATGGCATAGGCGACGCCTATGCTATGGCATTGTTGGTCATAGGCGGCGCCTATGCTATGGCATTGTAGATTCAGAGAGCAAAGGCAATGGCATAGGCGGCGCCTATGCTATGGCATTGTTAGGCATAGGCGGAGCCTATGCTATGGCATTGTAGATTCAGAGAGCTTAGGCCATAGCATAGGCCTTGCCTTGTTCGTTGCCTAGATTTGCATAGGCAATGCCTAACCAATAGCCTTTGTTTCTTCATTCCAAACTTACCACCTTCAACATGACACAATTCCAAATTAAAATTTGGGCTAGATCTCCTCCTTTATACGTCTTACACCTACATTTACTCAAAAACAACAAAAACAATTAGAACGATGGGTTGCCTCCCACCAAGCGCCTTAGTTTTGGTCGTGGCTCGACTCTTCTTTTTGGATTTTTATTTAACAAAAACAAATTCTTAGTAAAACAAAACGATTAAAAAAAATAGGTTGCCTCCCATCTAGCGCTTGATTTATTGTCGCGGCACGACATAGTTATCTCAATTACTTAGACTTCGTCGAGATAGATGGTGTCCATGCATTTTATCGAGTCAAGAGGACCGATATATGGCTTCACTCGTTGGCCATTCACTTTAAAGACACCACCATCAATGCCTTCTAACTCTACTACTCCAGACGAGTAGACTTGGCTAATTTTGAACGGACCAGACCATTTAGACTTTAACTTACCTGGAAATAGCTTTAGTCTGGAGTTGAAAAGAAGTACCATATCACCCTTCTAAAAGTTTTGTTGGATAATCCGCCGATCATGGTACTTTTTCATCCGTTCTTTGTAGAGGTATGCCCTTTCATATGCATGTAGACGGAATTCATCCATCTCATTCAGTTGCTCCAATCTCAGATTAATTGCATCATCCCAAGTCAGGTTAAGCCTCTTCAACGTCCACAATGCTTTATGTTCGAGCTCAATCGGTAAGTGACAAGACTTCCCATAAACTAGTTGGTACGGGGACATGTCAACTGGTGTCTTGAATGCAATCCTATAAGCCCATAAGGCATCATCCATCTTTCGGGACCAATCCTTCCTACTAGCATTTACAGTCTTAGCAAGGATCAGCTTGATCTCCTGATTAGAAACCTCTACCTGCCCACTAGTTTGTGGGTGGTAAGGCGTAGCTACCTTATGTTTCTTGACCCCATATTTCACCAATATGGCTCTGAACAGCTTGTTGCAAAAGTGTGATCCTCCATCGCTTATGATTGTACGTGGTACCCCAAAACGAGAGAAGATATTTCTCTTTAAGAATGCTACAACACGCTTACCTTCATTATCAGCCAGCGCTACTACTTCGACCCATTTGGATACATAATCCACAACAACTAGGATATATTTCATCCCAAACGAACTCACAAATGGGACCATGAAATCAATACCCCATACATCAAATAGCTCCACTTCAAGAATTTTAGACATGGGCATCTCATGGTGCTTCGAGATAGAGCCTTGCCTCTGACACTGATCACATCTTCTCACAAAATCATAAGCATCCTTGAATAATGAAGGCCAATAATAGCCGCTTTGCAATACCTTCCTGGCTGTCCGATCACCTGCATGGTGACCCCCAACGTCGGAAGCATGACTTGCTTCCAAGATGCTAGGCACCTCCACATCAGAGATGCATCGCCTAATAACACCATCAGCACATCGTCGAAAAAGATACGGTTCATCCACGAAGTAGTGTTTCACATCATGCATGAACTTTCTCTTTTGATGAAAGGAGAGATTCTCAGGCATCACTTTACTTACCACGTAGTTCGCAAAGTCTGCATACCACGGTAAGTCTTTCACCATAGCGGCTAGGATCTCTTCGTCAGGAAATACATCATTAATCTCCAGGTCGGGTTGCGCTATGTGCGCACTCTCAAGTCTAGATAGATGATCAGCTACTTGATTTTCGCAACCTTTTCTATCCTTTACCTCGAAATCAAATTCTTGAAGCAATAACACCCACCGAATTAGCCTTGGATTAGCATCCTTCTTTGCCATTAAATATCTCAGAGCCGCATGATCTGTATGAACCACCACTTTGGTTCCCAACAAGTAAGCACGGAACTTTTTAAAAGCATAAACAACTGCTAGAAGCTCTTGTTCCGTGACGGTATAGTTCTTCTGGGCTCCATTCAAAGCCTTGCTCGCATAGTATATTGGATGAAATAGCCTTTCTCTTTTCTGACCAAGTACAGCACCCAAAGCTACCCCACTTGCATCACACATCACTTCAAACGGTAGAGACCAATCGGGTGCTACAATAATAGGAGCTTCAACTAGCTTCCCTTTGAGGCATTCAAATGCCTTCAAGCAATCTTCAATGAAGTCGAACTTCGCATCCTTCTCCAAGAGTTTGCATAACGGACTATCAATTTTGGAGAAGTCTTTGATAAACCTTCGATAAAAACCTGTATGACCGAGGAAACTATGAACTCCCTTTACAGAAATTGGAGGTGGTAGTTTCTTGATAACTTCAATTTTGGCTCGATCAACTTCAATTCCTCTTTCGGAGACTTTGTGCCCAAGAACAATGCCTTCCTTAACCATAAAATGGCACTTCTCCCAGTTTAGCACCAAGTTGAACTCAACACATCTCTGTAACGCCATACTCAGATTCGCCAAGCACGATTCAAACGATTCACCCACGACTGAAAAATCATCCATGAACACCTCCAAGGTGTCTTCAACCATATCAAAAAAAATGGACATCATATAACGCTGAAAAGTGGCAGGTGTGTTACATAACCCAAATGGCATACGTTTGAAGGCAAACATACCTTATGGGCATGTAAAAGTGGTTTTCTTTTGATCCTCAGGAGCAATACAAATCTGATTATAACCGTAATAACCATCTAAGAAACAAAACCATCCCTTCCCTGCCAATCGATCAAGCATTTGGTCCATGAATGGCATTGGGAAGTGATCCTTAAGCGTTCACGAATTCAGCTTCTGGTAGTTCATACACACTCTCCACCCTGTGACAGGTCTGAGTGGAATCAGCTCATTTTTTTCATTCGCAACTACTGTCATGCCCCCTTTCTTGGGCACACACTGTACCGGACTTACCCACTTACTGTTGGAGATTGGATATACTACCCCAGCATCTAACCACTTGATAATCTCTTTCTTTACCACCTCCTGCATGGGTGGATTTAAACGTCGTTGATGCTCAATGGTGGGCACACAATTTTCTTCGAGCTGAATCTTGTGCATACATATCCCAGGAGGGATACCAATAATATCAGCAATAGTCCAACCGATGGCTCTCTTGTATCTCCTCAGAATAGAAATAAGAGCCGCAACCTACTGCTCACCTAAATCAGCCACAACAATAATCGGAAGTGTATCACCACTTCCCAAAAATGCATATTTCAAGTGACTGGGCAGCTCTTTCAATTCTAGCACTGGTGGTTCTTCAATGGATGGCTTTGCTGGTGGTGAAGGGCGATTTTTAAGATCCAGATCCATCTTCTTAGGAGCATGAGAATAGGAGCCAATTCCTGTTAGAGCACAAATAGTTTCTTCATACTCTTCAACATCCTCACGCCCAAAATTCATAAGCACAGCAGCCAATGGATCAACAATAAGCTGCTTCTCCACAGATAATTCTTTCTTATCATCATAATAAACATCAGCTACAGAGAACACATTCATATCTTTGGGATACTTCATTGATTTACATACATCAAAACAAACCACTTCGTCATTCATCCGAAATAAAAGCTCATTAGCTCTTAGATCAATAAGCACACTTCCCGTTGCAAGGAAAGGACGTCCCAAGATTATGGGAGCTTCAGAATCCACCTCGCAATCCAAAATAATGAAGGTGGAAACCTTCACCAATACATCATATAAGATACCAACAGGTCATTTTACCGACCTGTCTGCCATCACGAGCCGCATATTGGTTGGTGTAGGATCACCCAACCCCAACTTTTTATAAATAGATAGCGGCATCAAATTGATGCTAGCTCCCAAATCGCACAATGCCTTAGCAAAATCCAAAGATCCAACCGTGCAAGGAATAGTGAAAGCACCAGGATCTGTCTTCTTCTGAACTAGCGATCTTATAGCGATTGCACTACAATGATGAACATTATCTGCCAGCTCATAGCTTGCTGCCCGCTTCTTTGTCAAAATGTCCTTCATGAATTTAGCATATCCGGGCATCTGCTCTAGCGCCTCCACCAAAGGAACATTAATAGTCAGTTGCTTCAACATAGTCATGAATTTACTAAACCTGGTGTCATCGACTTTCTTCTTCAGTCTCTGAGGAAAAGGTGGTGGTGGAAGGGGAATAGTTTTCTCCGCCACTTTTTTTTTATCTTGCTTCCGATTGTCGATCTTTTCAGGCTGCAGACGTCTAGGGGTGACGTCAGGAACACTATCTTCAGCTTCTATGGCATCTTCACATTCTGCATCAGTAATATTATCTGCTATATCATCCACCACCTTCTTGCCTTTGGATGGATTTTCCAACGCTTTACCACTCCTGGTAGTAATAGTCATACATGATCCATCATTCCTTGGGTTTTGCACATTGTCGCTAGGTAAGGTGCCAGCCTTTCTTTGATTGAATGTCGCTGATAGTTGACTCAATTGTTGCTCCAGCTATTTTATCGCGGTAGAATGCGAATCAACCAATTGATTTATTGATGACAAATCATTCTTTACCTCAGTAACGCCTATATTGGTTGCCTCCACCCCTTTCAACAGCTTAGCCATCATATCATCCATGGACATCTTTCCAGAGCCAGACGCTACAGCTTCAAGGTTTCCAGGAGGAACATACAAACCACTCCTGTCAATTTTATTCTTCCAACCACCTTGATCGCGGTCCTTGTATCCAGATTTATCATAATAATTCCGACCTTGGTTTCCTTGGGCATTGCCTCGGAAACCCCCCTGATTATTCAAATAATTTGCTTCCTCCTCAGAATCTAATTCATCTCTTCCCTGTGACACCACAGCCTTGACTTTTTCGGTCTTCCCTGATAATAAATGCTTGGTAAAAAGATCCATCTGCGTTTTCATGTGAGCCATATCTTGGTCACGTTCCTCTTGTCTACGCCTCTGCTCTGCAGTCAAGCCAATAGATACGGTAGAGTTTGCTACCTCAGAATCCCTGGTATGTCAAGCTCTACTCTGCTTTGTCATACGATCTAGCATATCACTTGCCTCAAGAAAAGTAAGGTCCATGAATGACCCACCTGCAGCATTATCAACCACTGGCTTTGTCACTAAGTTCAAAGCCCTATATAATATTTCCATCAAGTGGATATTCGTCATCTGATGGTTTGGGCACCGCATAAGCTTCTTGTTGAACCTCTGCCATGTTTCGTGGAGAGCTTCAGTTGGAAGCTGTCGAAAATTGCTGATCTCATCCCATAGTTGGGCTCTCTTGGATGGCGGAAAGAATCTTTCTAGGAAAGCATCTTTCAGTTGCCTCCAATTAGTAATAGAATCAGGAGTTAGCCCGTTCAGCCATAGAGTTGCCTCCCCAGACAGAGACAATGGAAATAAGCGCAGCCGAATTGTATTCTGCCCAACTCCTGGATTGTCAAACGACTTGCATGTTGAAATAAAATTGACCAGATGCATATTCGGATCATCTTCTGCAAGTCCACCAAATAACCCCTTGAGCTGCAATAACTGAATCATGGTGCTAGTGATATTAAACTTAGCTCCGGGTGCCAAGGGTGGAGGAATAATAGCCCCTGTGGTACCAGCTTCATCCAGATCGTCATCATGACGATCTCTCCTGTGCATAGGTGCCGCCACCTCATCAGTACGCCTAGGATTCAGTAACTCATCATCACCCAGGTCCTCATCATCAGGATTTGTTGCTCGCCCTGGGTTATCAATATTCTGTTGATGTACTTGAGCAGCTGCCAGTGCAGCTAATCTAGCCTGCTCCTTTTGAGCCGCCCTTCTGTCAATGTCACGCTGTGCATCCATTCTGCCAATAAGTTGAGGTTCAGGATTTATGGGTAATAATGGCTGACCAGAACTACGAGTATTTGGCATGCACTCAACAGACCCTGAATAAAACAAAAACAACAACTAAAAGTAAAATTCGAGAATCTTTGACCAAAGGGTCTAGTAACTATCACAAACTTAGTCGACAACCGTATTCCCCGGCAACGGCGCCAAAATTTGATAACGCCCAAACTACAGCTCTCGTAAGAGTGTAAACGGTCGCTGTCAAATATAGAACCCAACTGGGTTGGGTGTCGAATCCCACAGGGAATACTTGGTCACTAAGTGTTGCAATTATTAATAGACTGTTGATCGAAAATTCTACGGAAAAGGGGGGATTGGGTTTGGCGTGAATTAATACTATGGAAGTAACAACAGAATGCTTGATTTAGTAAGATTTAATCACAGAGAAAAATAAGTTAGGGTTATGTCCACCTTATGAGTTCTACGTATCTATTAACTATGAGTAATGCGGAATTCAGACATGCATGCACTTATAAAGATTCGTATTCTAATGGTAAATCCTAGTGTTTCTCAACCATCAAGGATTATTTCACTTTAACTCTCTCGAGCTTAAAGTGTATAACTAAAGGTACAAATTCTCCAAGAAGTTAACCCAGTTACGGCACTAACGTGTAAATAGGGGTTGGTTGCCCTATTTTCTTGTCATACTCTCTTTTCCAAACATGTAACTTTTCTCTCGAACAAGTTAATGCTATAATGGCGTATTCTATATGTTTGCAACCACAAGAATTTAATTAAAACAAAGAGAGTAATGATATAAGTAGCATATGCATCAAGAATTCACAAACTCATAGTAATAGATAGTATATCAAAAGGCTTCCATAACCCTAACAGAGAAGTTTAGCTACTCATGATTGTAAAGGAAAACAACGAAGACATCATCATTATCATACCAAAACGATAACAATCTCACGCGAGAGGATGTTTTTAACGTCAAAGAGGGATGACATTTTCCTCTTAGCCTCTTTCCACGAATATGTAGCGTTTTTCCTCTCTGTCTAAACTTACAGAATCTGTAAACTGAATAATACTCAAAGTGTCGAATGAACTACTGCATGAATGCTGAAAAATTCAGCAAAATAGGGTTTTTATAACATCCTTGTCCTAGTCCTATTAAGTTACTGCTGCACCCCTAAGTATTTAAAAATACTGCTTTTGCCCGGGACAATTTCTCCATGCGTCACATTCAGTCCATAAGCTTCCAAAAGTTGCCTTCCCTCTTCTGTGAAGTTTTTCTTTGCTGCCCAAAGGTCCATAAAGTGCTGAAATCTTCATCATTAATACCTGAAAACATGCTAATCACGTTGGTTAGCTCACTTACAGGAAAATAGACTAAAAATGCAGGAATTATATATTTTGTCCTTAAATCTTAGCTAAAATATGGGTGAATTATGGTGCTTTAGGCGTGTAAATACGCCTATCATCAACTAGTGTATACCATCTTTGATTCTGCCAAGCTTATGAGTTGATAGGCCTAGTCGTACCCTCACCATACAAGTCGTATGGTTGACTCGTGAAGACTGGCGACCAAATTTTGTAATGTTTAGTTAAAGAGATTTTTTATCTTTTCCCTCTTATAACTCCAACCCACAACCTATAACCCCTAAAGAGGCATTACTTTTCTCTATTCCTAAATCAATTAACAACACTATATCTCCTCCTATCTTTAAGAATATCAAGATTAGGGTTCCTCACACAAATTCATCTTTTAAGTCCCAAGATTCAAACTCTCTTCACAAGTCAAGAAATTTCAGGTATGTGGGGTTTGAGAAAAATGATAATCTTTCATTCTTGTGCCAAAAAGCATGATTTTAAGATTGAATTTACTTGTTTGAAATTAGGGTTCATACCCAAATGGGTATATTCTTAAAGTATAATACTACCATGTGACTAAAAGCTTTAAATGCATCAAGGTTTACAAATATCAATGTTTTGACTTATAAGATTCATATTGTGATTTCTTGACTGGAATATTGTTGAAAGATTTTAAGATGATTATTTAGCATTATATTTTGTTATGAATTCCTATGACTAAAGCATGAATTCCCAGTCCTAAGTACAAGTACAGAGTTTACAAGAATTTTATGCTCTTAAGTTCCATTGTTATGTGTTATAAGATGATTTAAAGAAAATCTTAATCTTTTGATCTAAAGATAAGAAATGGAAACCATAATTGTTCATCTTGATTATGATTTGAAGTAAAGAGAAGTATAACTGGTTTTCATTTTAAAACCCCTTTTGTTATTTTAATATGGATTTCTTAAGTATGAGGATATATATATATATATAATTCGTGAGAAGTATTTAGCACCAAGAAGGGAATATGGATGAGCGTATCCTGAATTCCTAAAAACTATGAGCCACCGTAGGTTAAGCTTTTTTCCCAATGTGGATGAAGATTAGTGATCACTTAAGTTAAGGTTCTGTTTTGATGGCAAGGATAGAACAACTCTCCCCAACATGGGTAATACGTTGGACTCCATGGTAGCTTACATGGGTTATGTTGGTTAGAAGAATCTCCCATAAGAAAGAACAAAATTAAAGACTTTAGAAACTAAGTGTTATGGCCCACTAAGTTTATTTACATGCATTATTATTCATATTTTGTGATCTTGTATTCCTTTATTTTATTCAAGTTCAAGGTGAGTCATTTATGCTTAGCATGCATCATTTAAAATTTTACTTATATATTCAGTTATTGTTTTACTTATGCATTCATCCCCGCAAACTTAGTACATTCCAGAGGTATTGGCCCATATTTATGTCTATGTGATACATTGTCTTATAATGTAGATTCTGATGCTCGTTTCCAGCAGCACTATTTACTACGAGCATCATCACCTATATCCTGAGATTTGGTGAGTCCTCATAGTCTGAGGACCCATCTTATTAGACATTTTTCCAGTGATGCAAGTATTTTAGTTATTTGAATTCCATTTATGTTTGGGTCAGCTGGGGTCTGTCCTAGTGTCTCTCTAGTGAGTAGTAGAGGCTTGTCATACTGTGTATATTTTAAGATCAAAGAGCTTGTTTAAGATGTCTATGTTAAAGACTTAATAAGTTATGAAATAGTTTACCCTCAGTTTCTTTATATATATTAATTCACTTTTCATGTGGGTTTCAAGATATAGAGATATCATGGGTTAGCCTAGGGCTATTTGTAGTTTTAAGAATCATGTGATGTCCAGGGGGTAGTTCCAAGGCATTACAAACTTGGTATCATAGCCTATGGTTTTAAAGAGTCCTAGGGAGTCAGACAAGCCGCATTACGTAGAGTCTTGATCATGAATATAAAGTATGCCACATTTATGAGCAAGAGGCTATGGAATGAGTTAGGAATCATCATTTCTTTCATGATCTATCATGATTATAGTTGTCTCTATCTACCTTAACTTTTTACGTGATAAATATGCCTTCTCACCGAGCCAAAGCCGCCAAAACAGTGATCAACCACTCCTGCATGCAGTCCCTCTGAATGAGAACGTATGTCATGCTAAATTTTGGGCTACCTCTTAAGCGTTGGCCTAAGATATGACTGTCAATGTTCAGGGAAATAAACAGGTTGCGGACCCACTTCAGCAAAATGGTAATTTAGCTGCAGCCAGAATTCGGTACTTTATGAGGATGAATCCATCTGAGATCCATAGGTCAAAGGTGGATGAAGATCCTTAACTCTTTATTGATAAGGTAAGAAAGATTACTCAGATTATGCATTTTATTGAAGAGGAGAGTGTAGAGTTAGCATCCTATAGGCTGAAAAATGTTGCTTATGATTAGGTTGTTATGTAGAAGAAAGATAAAGGTGAGAATATAGCTCCTATGGGTTGGCAGGTATTTCATAATGCTTTTTTGGACAGGTTCTTTCCACATGAGATGATGGAGGCTAAGGTGTAGGAGTTCATGAACTTGTATGACAGTGAAAGAGTATTGCCTTAAGTTCACTCAATTGTCTAATTATGTTTGTGAGTTGCTATCTGACTCTAGAGCTCGTATGAGTAAGTTTGTTACTGGGGTGTCTGATTTGGTTGTCAAGGAGTGTATGACTGCCATGTTGATTGGGTTTATGGATATTTCTCAGTTGATGACTCATTCTCAACAAATTAAGGTAGAAAAGTTAAAGGAGAGAGAGAAAAGAAACAAAAAGATTAGGACTGGACAATTTTAGTATAGTCAGTCAAGGTCTGGAGGGGGAAACCATTCATAGTTTTAGGGTCATTCATCTATGTCTGTACCATCTTCAACCAATTCTCCTACACCCAGGACCAGGCAGGAGCAGTGGGACAGGACTTCAAATTCCAGGTCTCAGAATGGGGTAGTCAGGAGGCCTAGTTACCCGACATGTACAAAGTGTGGCAGGACCCATCCTGGTAAGTGTTTAATGGGCAAAGAGGGTTGTTATGGTTATGGAAATTTGGGCCACAACATCAAGAAGTGTTCGTATGCTAAAAAGAGAAGTAGGGATATTTGCCCTCAAACTTAGGTTACTAATACAGCAGCTCAGCCAGGCCGCCCAATTTCTCTATAGGGTGCATCATCTAGTGTCGGTAGAGGTCAGTGCCAGAATCAGTTTTATCCTTTACCATCTGATCAGGAGTAGGAGAGTTCACCAAATGTTATCACTAGTATGTTTCATGCCTATCACCTTGATGTATTGTATGGTTAGACCCAGGATCGAATCTCTCTTATGTTACTCCATTAGTCGTTGTAAATTTTAGAGTAGGTCTTGAAAATCTCACCAAGCCCTTCTCAATTTATAGCCAGTAGGTGAGTCAGTTGTTGCTAGACGATTCTATAAGAAGTGTCCCATCACCATCCTCCATAAGATCATAACAACGGACCTAATAGAGTTAGAGATGGTGGATTTTGATATTATTCTGGGAATGGATTGGCTCCATTCATGCTATGCATCCATAGATTATTGCACCTGCATGGTAAGGTTTTAGTTTCCTGATGAAGTAGTTTTTGAATGGGAGTATAGTTCTGTCTCCCAAAGGTCGTTTCATCTCTTATCTTAAGGCCAGAAAATTAATGTCAAAAGGGTGTATCTATCATTTAGTTCGAGTCAAAGGTACTAAGTCTGAAGCCCCAAAAGTTCAATCAGTCTGTGTAGTCAATTAGTTTCTGGAGGTCTTCCCAAATATCCACCAGGGGTACCTCTAGATAGAGAAATAGAATTCGGTATTGATCTTTTTCCTGATACTCAGCCTATCTCTATCCCTCCATATCCTATGGCTTTGGCCAAACTTAAAGAGTTAAAAGAGAAGCTTAAAGACATCTTAGATAAAGGTTTCATCAGACCCAGTATTTCTTTATGGGGTGATCTAGTCCTTTTCATGCACAAGAAAGATGGCACTCTCAGAATATGTATAGATTATAGACAGCTAAATAAAGTTACCATCAAGAACAAGTAACCTACTCCTAGAATTGATGATTTTTTTTATCAACTTCAGGGTGCCCGGTGGTTCTCCAAGATTGATCTTAGGTCGTGATACCACCAGTTGAAAGTTAGGGAGTAAGATTTTTTGAAAATAGTTTTTCAAATTAGGTACGACCATTTTGAGTTTGTGGTTTTGTCGTTTGGACAAACAAATGCTCCTACAACCTTTATGGATTTGATGAATAGGGTCTTCCAGAAATATTTGGATATGTTTGGCATTGTCTTTATAGATGGCATACTAGTATATTCCAAGAGTGGGGAGGAATATGCAAACCATTTGAAAATAGTACAGCAGACCCTCAAGGACTGTCAATTATATGTGAAGTTTGGAAAATGTAAATATTGGTTGGAATCTATTACCTTCTTCGGGCATGTCATTTCAAGGTCTGGTATTTATATAGATCCTCAAAAGACTAATGCAGTGAAGCATTCTCCTTGACCTATCACTCCATCTGATTTCAGAAGCTTTTTGGGTTTGGTTGGGTATTATAAAAGATTTATTGAAGGGTTCTCCTCTATAGCCGCACCATTGACTAAGATGACCCCAAAAAAGTGAAGTTTATATGGTTGGATGTGTGAAAAAAGTTTCCAAGAGTTGAAGGATATATTGACTTTGGCACCAATGTTAACTCTGTCGGGGGGGTTAGATGAATTTGAGGTGTATTGTGATGCTTTTAGAGTTGGGTTAGGTTGTGTGTTGATGCAGAATGGGAGAGTGATAGTTTATGCCTCTAGGTAACTTAAGGATCATGAAAAGAATTACCCAAATCACGATTTGGAGTTAGTTGTTGTGGTATTCAGCTTCAAAATTTAGAGACATTACCTCTATAGTGTGCATGTTGATGTTTTCACTAACCATAAAAGTCTTTAGTATGTGCTTTCTCAAAGGGAGTTGAATTTTTGTCAAATAAGGTGGTTGGAATTGTTGAAAGATTATGACATGAATGTGCTATATCATCTGGGTAAGGCTAACGTGGTGGCATATACACTAAGTAGGTTGTCTATGGGTAGTGTGTCTCATGTGAAGAAGAGAGAGTGAAAGTTGGCTAAAGAATTGCATAGATTATCCCGTTTAGGGTATGTTTGCTTGACAATATTGATAGAGTAGTAGTAGTTTAGAACGGTTCAAAATCATCTTTGGTAGTAGAAGTGAAGGAGAAATAGCAAAATGATCCCATACTTAGTCAAATATTGAAAACAACCCAACAGTAGAAGATTAAGGTTTTCTCCCAAGAGGGAAAAGGTGTACTTTGCTATCAAGGTAGGCTATGTGTTTTGAATATAGATGGGTTGAGGTAAAAGGAACTAGCTGGGGCTCATAGTTCGAGATATTCTATTCATTCGGGTTCTACTAAGATGTACCGCGGCTTGCAAAAGATTTATTGGTGGAATGGTATTAAGAAGGACATAGCGGAGTTTGTGGCTAAGTGTCCAAATTACCAGCAGGTTAAAGTTGAACACTAGATCCTGGGAGATACATTACAAGAGATTAGTCTCACTACTTGGAAGTGGGAAGTAGTGAATATGGATTTCATCACAGGGTTACCTTGCACAAGACGTCAGCACGATTTAATTTGGGTTATAGTTGATCGAATAACTAATCTGCCCATTTTCTACCTGTCAAGACTTCAAATACTGCGGAGGATTGTGCTAGTATGTATATCTGTAAGTTAGTGAGGCTTCATGGTATACCTTTGTCCATCATTTCATATAGAGGCACACAGTTCACTTTACAGTTTTGGCAGTCTTTTCAGAAAGGCCTTGGTACAAAGGTTAAGCTTAGCACTGCTTTTCATCCACAGACAGATGGTCAGGCTAAACGTTTCATTCAGGCCTTAGAAGACATGTTGAGGGTGTGTGTTTTAGACTTTAAAGGAAGTTGGGATGACCATCTACCTTTGATTGAATTTGCTTATAATAATAGTTATCATGCTAGCATTCAGATGGCACCATTTGAAATGTTGTATAGGCGTAGGTGCATATCACTAGTAGGATGGTTTGAGGTTGGTGAAGTGACTTTGATTTGGCCGAACTCTATTCTTGAAGCTATGAAAAAGGTTTATTTGATTCGTGAGAGATTAGAAACTGCTTGGAGTCGTCAAAAATCATATGTTGATGTAAGAAAGAGAGAGCTCAAATTTGAAGTGGGCTATTGGGTGTTCTTAAAAGTGTCACCTATGAAGGAAATAGTGAGATTTAGAAAGAAAAGGAAGTTGAGTCCCCAATTTATTAGTCTGTATGAGGTAGTGAAGCATGTAGGAGAGGTTGCTAATGAATTGAATCTTCTGCCAGAGTTAGTTGTAGTTCACCCAGTGTTCCATGTCTCGATGCTTAAGAAGTGCATTGGAAATCCATCCTTAATAGTTCCCCTAGGGAGTATTGGGGTCAAAGATAACACGTCGTATGAGGATATTTTTGTAGAGCTACTTGATAGGCAGGTCCGAAGGCTAAAGAATAAGGAAGTAGCATCAGTAAAAGTTCTTTGTAGAAACCAACTAGTTGAAGGGGCCACTTGGGAAGCTGAAGCAGACATGATGACCAAGTATCCTCATCTCTTTTCCTCCAATTCAGTTCCTACCTAACATAAAGTGTTATTTCCAGTAAGTTCTTTCTCTTAGAGTCTGTTTAAGTCCTCATATATTATAACTTATATTGTGATAAATTGAGTCCTTGTGGTAGTAGTAAACTTGATTGTAAATTTAGTATGGATATGCTGATTCTTTAAGAAAATCCAAATCCTAAGAGAACCACATTCCAGGATGAATGTTACCAAGGGGGAGATATTATAATTCCCCATGTTTAGAAGTCACTGTGCATCATACGACTCATTCCCTTGAGTCATACATACATCATACGAGTCATGTACAGAAAATCGTACCTAGGGCAGTGTGGAGTAGATGAAGTTTGTTGTAGATATGAGTTGACCCTTAAAGTCATCAATTATGGTACGAGTCGTATAAAGGGAAACCGTGAGTTCATCAGTGTAGGCTACCTAAGTTTCAGTCCATGATACGATTGGTTGTTTCTAAGTTTTATAGACAAGTAACGAGTCATATGTTACCACTCGTATGTTGACCAGTGTATACCATCATTGATTCTGCTAAGCTTACGAGTTGATAGGCCTAGTTGTACCCTCACTATACGAGTCGCATGGTTGAATCGTGAAGACTGGCGATAATATTTTGTAATGTTCAGTTAAAGGGCTTTTTAGTCTTTTTACTTTTATAACTCTAACCCACGACCTATAACCCCTAAAGAGGCATTATTTTCCTCTATTCCTCAATCAATTAACAATATCATCTCTCCTTCCATCTTTAAGAACATTAAGATTAGGGTTCCTCATACAAATTTTCAAGTCCCAAGGTTCAAACTCTCTTCACAAGTCAAGAAATTTCATGTATGCGGGGTTTATGAACAAGGATAAGTGCCCAAAAGCATGATTTTAAGATTGAATTTACTTGTTTGAAATTAGGGTTCATACCCAAATGGCTATATTCATGAAGTATAATACTATCATATGATTAAAAGATTAAGTGCATCAAGGTTTACAGATATCCATGTTTTGACTCATAAGATTCATATTGTGATTTGAATTTTATTATCTTGACAGGGATATTATTGAAAGATTTCAAGATGATTATTTAGCATGATGTTTTGTTATGAATTCCTATGACTAAAGAATAAATTCCAAGTCCTAAGTACAAGTACAGAGTTTACAAGAAGTTTATGCTCTTAAGTTCCATTATTATGTGTTATAAGATGATTTAAAGAAAAGCATGATCTTTTTATCTAAATATAAGACATGGAATTCACAACTGTTCATCTTGATTATGATTTAGAGTAAAGAGAAGGGAATGTGGATGAGCATGAGCATATATATATAATCTGGGAATGTGGATAAGCATATATATAACTGTTTAAGGTGGATTTCTTAAGTATGAGCATATATATATAATCTGGGAGAAATATTTAGCACCGAGAAGGGAATGTGGATGAGCGTATCCTGAATTCCTAGAAATTACGAGCCACCGTAGGTTAAGATTTTTTCCCAATATGGATGAAGTTTAGTGATCACTTAAGGTTCTATTCTAATGTCAAGGGTAGAACAGCTCTCCCCAACGTGGGTAAGACGTTGGACTCCATGGCAGCTCACATGATTTATGTCGGTTAGAAGAATCT
Organism: Capsicum pubescens; assembly: GCA_030864215.1. Lineage (NCBI taxonomy): Eukaryota > Viridiplantae > Streptophyta > Magnoliopsida > Solanales > Solanaceae > Capsicum > Capsicum pubescens. The sequence goes on from CM061546.1 coordinate 78,623,964, forward strand.
CCCATAAGAAAGAAAAAAAGTAAAGACATTAGAAACTAAGTGATACATTAGAAACTAAGTGTTATGGCTCACTAATTTTATTTATATGCATTATTATTCACGTTTTATGATCTTGCAGTCCTTTATTTTATTCAAGCTCAAGGTAAGTCATTTACGCTTAGCATGCATCATTTGAAAGTTTACTTATATATTCAGTTATTGTTTTACTTATGCATTTACCCCAACATACTCAATACATTCCAGAGGTACTAACCCACATATATGTTTGTGTGCTACATTGTCTTATAATGTAGGTTCTGGTGCTCGTTTCAAGTAGCACGGTTGACTACGGGCATCATCACCTGCATCTCAAGTTTTGGTAAGACATCATAGTCTGAAAACCCAACTTATCAGACTTCTTTTTAGTGATGCGAGTATTTTAGTGATTTGACTTCCGTTTATGTTCGGGTCAGTTAGGGTCTGTCCTAGTGGCGCTCTAGTCAGTCTAGAGGCTCGTCAGACTGTGTATGTTTTAAGATCAAGGGGCTTGTTTAAAATGTCCAAGTTAAGGACTTTCATTAAGTTATGAAATCATTTACCTTCAGTTTCTATATATATGTTAATTCACTTTTCATGTGGGTTTCAATCTATATAGATATCATGGGTTAGGTTAGGGCTATTCGTAGTCTTGAGCACCGTGTGACGTCCAGGGGGTACTTTTGGGGCATTACACGGGTCTCCTTTTATAAAGTTGTATTTGGTAGTTTTTGAACTCCGGGATATGTTCCCTTTAGACCTACCGGGTATGCCTCTAAATAGAGATATCAATTTCTGTATTGACTCAGAGTTGGACACTTGCCTTACATCCATTCTGTCCTATACAATAACTCCAACAGATTTGAAGAAGCTCAAGACTCAATCGCGGGAGCTACTTGACAAGGTTTTTATTTTTCCAAGTACTTCACCCTGGTGTGATTCGATCCTATTTATTAAGAAAAAGAACGGTAGTTTGAAGATGTGCATTGATATAGAAAATTGAATAAGTTTAGTAGCACGAATAAATACCCTTTATCTCGCATGGATAATTTATTTGACCAGTTGTAGGGTGCATCAGTGTTCTCAAAAATTGATTTATGGTCTGGTTATCATTTGTTGAAAATTAGGTCAGGGGATGTGCCAAAGACAATGTTTAGAACTTGATATAGTCATTATGAATTTCTAGTGATGTGTTTCATGTTGACTAATGCTCCTACAACCTTTATGAGTTTAATGAATGAGATCTTTAAGTAGTTCTTAGATTCTATTGTTATTGCATTTATTAATGATATTCTTTTCTATTCCAAGAGTGAAGAAGAACATGCACACCACCTTCACATAGTCTTGGAGATTCTAAGAGAGAAGCAGTTGTTTACTAAGTTTTCAAAGTGTGAATTATAGTTGTCTTTAGATTCCTTCTTGGGGCATATTATTTCTAAAAAGGGGAGTAATGGTGGGTCCCGAGGATATTGAGGCAGTTAAGAATTGGATTTGGCCTAGTTCAGTGATCAAGATAAGGAGCTTTGTGGGTCTTGCTAGTTATTACCATAGGTTTGTCAAGAACTTTGCATCTATCACATCGCACTTGACAAGGTTGACTTAGAAGGAAGTGCCATTTATTTGGTTAGATCAATGTGAAGAGAGCTTTCAAAATCTCAAAATACTCTTGACTACAATGCCTATTCTTTCATTGTCGGTTGAAGGTAAGGACTTATAGTGTTCTATAATGCTTTACTTTTGGATTTGGGTATTGTGTTGATGCAGGACAAAAATGTCATTGCTTATGCTTTAAGGCAGTTGAAGCCTCACGAAAGTAACTACCCCACACATGACGTAGAGTTGACAACGGTGATGTTTTAATTAAAGATTTAGAGACACTATCTTTATGGTGTCAAGTATGAGGTCTTCACAGATCACTATAGTCTGCAACACGTGTTCACTCAAAGGATCTAGATGTAAGGCAGTGGAGATGGATAAAATTGTTGAAAGACTATGTGTAACTATTTAGTAGCATTTAGGTAAGGTTAATGTGGTGGAAGATGCATTAAGCCAAAAAGAGTTAACTATAGATAGTTTATCATTCTTGAGGGTGTGCAGGCGACCACTAGCTAGAGAGTTTAAAACTTTACAAATCTGAGCATGCAGTTTGGGGGATTATTTGTGCATTTAATTGCCTTTATTCTAGATATAACACTCGTGTGGTGGCTTGAATGGTTATTATAGTCCTTATTATGCATTTATTACCTTTATTATGATAGAAATTCCTGAATTAGGAGTTGTATGATATTAGTGATGTGTTACATGCATATTTATTTCTAGGGTGCCCAATCAGAGTTGATAATTATGAATTATAGACATATTGAGTTTATTTCTAGGCTCACTTATATATACATGTTGAATGGATTGGATATCTTCATACTGGTTTGGTTGTGATCATTACATCCCCAGTCCATACATATACATTCATAAGATACTAATATCATTGAGGAACACTGTTTTAGAAAGAAAATGAGACTTTTTTCTAAAAATCCTTTCTGTGAACATGAGCCAAAGATATTGGTTGAGATTTGCGATATGATTTGTAGTATATGGGTTGTGAACCTCCATGGGTCCTATCTTGGGAGTTGCGAGCTTGGTAGGTATATACAGAAAGTCATGCAACGACTTACATGTTTCATCCCATCATTATTACATTATATTTCATTGCATATGCATCTTTCATGATTTCTTTAGTTTCCCTTGACTTGTGTACTCTTCGTGTATATTTTTGATATTTTGTTTTAGTATTTATATTATAATTGTTATTGGAGATGGTGTGATCTACCATTCTGAAACTTTTCTATTTGCAGGTGATGTACCCATAGTTTCGCTACGTATATTATTTTTTACTTTGATAAGTTGGCCTATGATTCCTACAGAGTACAAGTGGACCATACTCACACCTACTATGCTTTTTCGATGCATATCCTAGTTTAAGTATGACACGCAATGGTTGATCATGCTTATTAGAGACTGTGATTGAGGTACTAGGTTTCTCTAGAGACCAGAGTTAACTTTTGAACCTACTCTTATTTTTATTATATCTTTATTTATTTTTGGAGACAGACATTTAACTTTTTGAGTATTCGGATGATGTTTAGATGTTGTACACTTATGATACCAGATTTCTGGGGATCTTATGTTATATTTGTTTCAGACTTCAGCTTATTTATATTTAAGTTATCCTGACTTCGCTCTGAATTCTCATCTTATTTTATTGTTACTTGTTGAGAATTTCTTCTCTTTTTGGGTGATTGACTTATTTATCAAGGATGGATAGTGATAAGTGCCATCATAACCTCATTTTGGGTCATGACAGAAGATTAGGAGGAGATGCATGGCAGTAAACTCCACGCCAGTCAAATTTTCTAGAATTCTAAGATAGGCCACGAGTTTCCACAATTTGAGGCAAAGATGTTTTAGACTTGGGCAAAAGGTACGACAAATTGAGATGATGACATCATTAATAGGGTCGCTCAAGCCCAACAAAATTAAAAGGTGTACATAAAAGTAAATTCAGGCCTCTGGGTACTGATCCTATCAATAGCATCGGGAACTTTCGTACAAAAATTGGGCGACCAACAACAAGCCACCCGAACAGAGTGGATATCTTTTCCAAATATTTGGGTAGACACCTTCTCGGTCGGCGGAGCACTCCATTCGCCACATGAGGAGCCTTTAAGTTATTGGAAAAAATGAAACACTACTAGTATAATGTGTTTTACGGCATAGCCAAAAGTAACCTCACCTTCTTCATGATTGTGGGACGATCATCCAAACCCAACATAAAAAGAATGGGGCTAGAAGGTTGAGACATCAAGTATGGATGGAAGAAAAAATATTTTGATAAAAGGCTTTTTTTTATGTAAGGAAAAAGTTGTAAGAAGATAAAAGTTAAAGAAAAAGGAAGTCCTTGATAGAAAAATTGGATATACAGGCACGACAAAGGAATGCGAACCGACACGCAGGCATGAAGTGTCAAGTGACTCCTTAGGAGAAACGTCACCTCCTTTTTGGTAAACATATGTCAAAAAAAAAAGAGGATTTGACATGTGACATCGTAACTGAGCAGAGCAATGTGACTTTTCAGTAAAAGAGTCAGATGAATAACAAGGGAAAGGGACAACTTATGTGTTTATTTTTATTTTACTTTTGTGCCAAGATTGTGCAATCAAAAGATGGAGGGACAATTTGTATGGGGTAAAATAGTTGTAATGGAGTCTTATCCAATTGGCATCATCTTAAGAATGGAGTCAAGATAATGCAACAAATACTCGGGCACGATCAAAGTAGCACAATACCAGCAGAGATAATGGTTGTGTAGTAAAGGATAAATTATGGGTGTCAAACGGGCCGGGCCAACCTGGAATCGACCCTTCTATTTTAACCGGGTTGAGGTCCGGTTTTGGCGCTAGACGGGTCGGTCTGGGCCGGGTCAAACCGTAAAAAAAATTAAAATCCACCCTAACCCGGCCCACTTAACCCAACCCGGTTAAAAAATCGGTCAAACCCGGTCAAAAATATAAAAAAAAAAAACTTTCTTTCAATATACATTACATATACCCACCTATATACATTATAAATACGTTAAATAATATATATACACTATATATATAGTATATACTACATTAGAATTTAAAAAATATATACACAATTAGTCAATTACTCATATATACACACCATTCAATGTATATATACTACTACTTATAAAATATACTACAATATATATACATTACAATATATATAGATATACTTATATACTAATTCATAAAACATATACACATGTATACATTAAATATACAAGATATATACACGTGTATATGCACCATACAATGTATATATACTACTACTTATAAAATATACTACAATATATATACATTACAATATATATAGATATAGTTATATACTAATTTATAAAACATATACACATGTATACGTTAAATATACACTTCTATAGAAGATATATACACGTGTATATGCACTATTCAATGTATATATACTACTACTTATAAAATATACTACAATATATATACATTACAATATATATAGATATACTTATATACTAATTTATAAAACATATACACATGTTTACGTTAAATATACACATCTATAGAAGATATATACACGTATATACGCACCATTCAATGTATATATACTACTACTTATAAAATATATTATATTATAAATATATTACATTATATATACATTAAAATATATATAGATATACTTATATACTAATTTATAAAATATATACACATGTATACGTTAAATATACACTTTTATAGAAGATATCCAATTTATAAAACATATACACATGAATACGTTAAATATACACTTCTATAGAAGATATATACACGTGTATACGCACCATTCAATGTATATATACTACTACTTATAAAATATACTACATTATATATACATTACAATATATATAGATATACTTATATACTAATTTATAAAACATATACACATGTATACGTTAAATATACACTTCTATAGAAGATATATACACAAATATATAAAACATATGCTACTTAATATAATAAATTAATAATATTTGGTAGTAAATTAATAATATATTAGAAGTAAGTTTTTAATTTAAAGTAGAAAACTAGAAATTCAATTTAAAATTTTAAATCGTTAAATGAAAAAATATAAAAAGCAAGGACTAAGGAGTGAATGAATTTGGGGAATTTTATTGATTGCAAAATGATCCAAAATTTATAATTTACATGAATGAAAAATCTACAAATTATGCATCATTTTTTCCAACTCATTCATGTTAATATTAACGGGAACTTGCATAGGATAGTCGAAGTCAACGGGGGCAAAACCATGCATTGGACTTGATTCTGCTGAGTTCTCCCGTGAAGTCATAATTTCTTCAAGTTTCAGCTCGTCGCTCGGCTCCGGTTCCATTCCTTGGTTTCTTCTTTCCGCTCTAATTCAATCTCTGAGGCAAACTAGAACATTCATTGCATTGTTTCCCAATGAGTGTCGGTTGTCTCCAAGCTGCTGTCGTCCCTGACTAAAGGCGCTCTCTGATGCAACGGTTGACATTGGAACATTCATGATATCTCTAGCTAATCTTGAAAGCATAGGATATTGTGTTTCATTACTCCTCCACCAATCCAACGTATTGATCTGTCGTCTACGATCCTCTGGTGCCGTCCGAAGATAATATTTCAGCTCTTCCCGATAAGTTGATGTGTAAGTTCTCTCATCAACACTGTTCCAACAATTTAAATCATAAACGAATCAGGAAAACCATTATGTGCCGACCTTTTAGAAGATGATGGCTCCTCGGGAGGATGAGGAGCGACAGTTGGAGTGATATTTGTAGGTACGGCTAAATCAAATAAATCAGCATAGTGATTATATAATTTTTCTATGTAATCCTTTGCATCAGCCGTAGCCGTCCACAAATCAGGTTGTACTTGTTCAGAACCATGGTTAGTATTTATTTCTAAGTTAGTATAAATAAGAGTACTAAAGTGGCACATATTATTATATCTCATGCACGGATTTAGCATAGCACCAACCAAGTAAATAGGAGGAATCGGGAAAAAATATTTTTTAAATTTCGTAAACATGGCGTCAACAGCTTCTTTATAACCTTCTTTATTTTTATGTTCTTTGAGCAAACCAGAAATATCGGCTATATATGCCAAAATATTACAAACAGTAGGATAATAAGCACTGGAAAATTCAACCATAGCTACATAAAAATTTTCTAAAAACTTAACAAGATCATTAATTACAACCCAATCAGAATTATGTAGCATGCAATCAGCAGAATCAGCAAATGAACCGCAATGTTGGTTAAACTCTAGTGTAATAGGAATTCTATATTTATAACAAGTTTTTAAAAATTCATACGTAGAATTCCATCATACGTAGAATTCCATCTAGTATCAATTTCCTCAGGCATCAAAATCGGTGTAAGTCCATTTTCTTGACATTTAACTTTAAATTCTCTAATTCTCGATCTACGATTATTTTCTTGAATAAAACTAACAGCAAGACGAATTTTTTCAATATAAAGCTCAAAAAACTCAAGACCATCTTTTACAATTAAATTATATATATGACATGCACACTTAATATGAAAAATTTCAGGCAAGGGCGGAGATAGCGTGGATTTTAATTTTTTTATAGCAGTCTTGTTGTTAGAAGCATTATCAAAAGCAATACATAAAATTTTATTTTCGATACCATAATATCCGGCAATTTTAACAATAGAATCAGCAATAAATTTTCCAGTATGTTTACGATCTTCATCATATAAAAAAATAAGAATACGTTTTTGCATCACGAAATTACTATCCATCCAATGACAAGTAACGGTTAAATAATTATTTTTATTTACAGCACGATCAAGATCAGAAGCTAGCGACAATCTACATTGAATATTTTTTAACAATGTTGATAAATAAAAATAATATTGTGAATGAAGTCTAAAAATATCAGACCGACAAGTAGTTCTAGGAATACCGTTAAACATAGGATTATAAATTGTTTGTATATAATGAATAAAGGCATCAGAAGAAGGAAAACTAAAAGGCAAACAACCCACAGCTACCATTTTAGCTATTTCTTTCCGGTCCCTCAATTTATTATACTTCTTCGCTACGTGACCGGTTGCTGGGTCCATTCTAGTTTGCGTTGGCCCACCAACATCCCCACCACCTTGTGCAATATTTAACTCTCTTTTGTGATCTTCAGCTATATGTCTCATTAATGTCCCCGTACCCCCTTGCTTGCCTCCACTTCTATGCTTATATATTTGTTGACAAATATTGCATTGCACCTCAATATCTGATATACGTTCAAAAAATTGTTATGCAACACTAGTTCTTTTACGAGGTTTTGGGGCACTGGGAGGACTGGGAGGGAGATTAACCGATTCAGATCTAACGTTAGCATCTCCTACTGCGGGTGTCTCAGCAATATTTTCATTATCTTCGTCTAAATTAACCGCATCTACTTCATTTTCTTCTTCTATACCGTAATTTTCCTGAGCTTCTACATAATCCATATCGTGAGCACCTACACCTATTTCTTTCTCAAAAGGTGTACCAAGTGGTACCGGAGGCGAAGGCACACGGGTATATCTACTACTTGAACTACCTCTACCGCTAGTAATTCATTTTTTACTACCACTACCGCTTTCGGGATAAAAAATTTTAACACCTTTAGTAGCGAGGTTTCTTAATTTATCCATAATATAAATTAAATTAAACTAAAAATATTCAAAATACACAAATATAATAAAATTAAATATTAAACAATTAATACAATAAATAAAAATTAAACGTAAGAGATGAAACGACAATATCAAATTTTGGAAGTATCCGAAGGTTGCGACTTTAGAAACTTTCGCTCGTACTTTGTAAACGAAAAAATAAAAAATTAAAGTGAACACTTTAAGAAATTAAATATATTGAATATTTGAGAATTGAGAATTTGAGATTTGAGAGAGAATGAGATTTGAGAGAGTGAAAAATTGTGTGAAAAATGATTTGAAGTTGTAGGATATTTATAGAATTTTTTTTTGGGATTAAAAAATATTTTTTAAAGTTAATTTTTATTTTTTTTAATAAATGGGCCCAAACTAGCCGTTTGGACCCAAAAACGGCTATATAGCCGTTGGGCCAACGGCTAGTTTGGCCCAAAATCCCAATTTCTTTTTATTTATTTTTTTAAAAAAGTTATCCGAGCTGATTAACCGGCGGGCCTGGACCGAGCTTGGTCCGGGCCGGGTTAGCCGGGCCCATTTTAAAAAATAACCAACCCGAAACGCAGAATCCTAAAACCCTAGGACTTATCGAGCCGAATCAAACCGAGCCGAACTAGTTACGAGGGCCGGATCGGACCGGCCCACTTGACACCCTTAGGATAAATCAAAAGACAATGTGTCAGGACACCTAGGTGCATATGCATTGCTCGTCATAACTGCATCAGGTGCATAATATTGGGTTGGTACCCTCCAACAGCTCAACGACAGGTGGCCATTATTTATTGGTTGATGTACTGTAGGTTTAATGTGGCAACCTCCCATTTGACTCAGAACAGTCCGTGTACCCTATACAATTTTAATTTTTCGTAGCTACCAGTTGAATAGTCATAATATCTATAATTATATTTTTAAAATTATATTTTATTATGACCAGATTTTTTATTACATTTTAATTTTATAGACCCATTTCTTTTATTAGTGTCTAAATTTTTTCAATGTTACTTTCTTATTTTTTAAAAAAAATCTTAAAACTATATTCACTCATATTATCTGAAAACTAGAAACATAATAAGCTTCAAATATCACTTAATTTATACAAATACATTTGAATAATTCCAAATCTTAATTCTAAAATATACAATTGTAATATTTAAGTTCATGGTATTCAAAACTCACGACTTTTCTACAATTACAAAAGACAATATAGAGTTTGTCACAAACAAATTTACTAATAGGAAACTAGGCAATAAGAGATAGCTCAAATTTAATTTTTTGTCAAAATAAAAACTATATACCATAAATTTTAAAAGTTCCGCATCAAAATTAACAAAAAAATCTCTAAATATTTGATTTGGGGATTGAAGTTGTTGATCCTATTGTGTTCAAGGACGAAGTTGTTTCACTTTATGCATCAAAGTTGAATCCACAGACTTCTTACATCCAAATATAAAACACACCCTATAAATTCAAAAAAGAAAAAACAATAATAATTAGCATAAAAAGAATTAGCATGTCTTAAAGAAACTTTAATACAAAATGCAAGTTTAATTTGTTATAATGCTGATAAAACCTCAACGAGAGATTAGTAAACACATCTATATTTATCAACTCATTAGAATAACCCACAAAATTCAACCTCAAATTAATATAAAAAATTCAGGAATACTAAAATATGAATATACCTTGAAGGAGAATGGCACAAGCTTACTAATAAATTATAAAGAAAAATATGAAAAGGGGTGAAGGAGTGTGGCGGCTGAAAGAATGAAATGAGGATATATAGGGATGGTTTGGTAGGAGGGATAAGAGATAATTAATCTCGAAATTAATTTTAAAATGAATTTATTTCATGTTTGATTGAGATAAAATTAATGAGATAACTCATTTCGAAATTATAGTATTTATTTATTTCTTCTTTAGGGTGGAATAACTAATCGCGAAATAACTTATTCCGAGATTAATAATCTCAAAATAACTTATTTCCCAATCAAACAATCCCTTAGGTGTTCTATGGCGGTGGTCTCTTGTTAGTTATTGTTCTTCATTTCATTTCCTTATATATGTTTTCTTTTACTTCAACAAGTAATATTATTTGGTGTTCTAGAACAAACATACTAAAACGTGAATATATGGAACTAAATTATGTATGAAAAACACAGAGTATAAATATTAACTTAATCAAGTAAAATAGAAAAAAAATTACTAGTATTTAATTTACTTATGATAATATTTTCTCTCCATAATATTGGGTTATTAAAATAGTATTAGACTATTACATCAATAATTATTATGCTGAACTTATAAAAAAAAACTTTATTAAATTAACTAATTCCATCAAATCTTTTCTAACTCACAACAGACATGTACAAGAAAAGTTTTAAAGAGTCTAAATTCATTTTGTATTACTAATTATGCGGATTTCTCTTCTTTTTTTTTTTAAATTACAAAATTTGTAAAAGAAAATAAAATATAGAAAGGCAACATATTTTAAGTTATTTCACTTAATCGAGGCTGTTATTTTTTTTTAAAAATTTTTAGTCATCTTCAATTAAATATACACTATTTGGTAACTAGTTAAATATACACTATAAAAAGCTTGAAATCTCAAAGTGAAATGCTAATTGAATTTATATATAGTTTAAAACTAATTTTTATATTGATTTAAAATAACTTAATTATATCTTACAATTAGAATTTTCACTTTTTGTAAACTTCATTTTTTATAATAAGCTAAACAAAAATTGTTTAAGTTATGCATTATTTCAAAAGATTACCACTTTTAAATTTAACTTTGATAGTAATTGTTAAGCTATATGTGCAAATTGCGTACGCTAAACTAGTATATATAAATATAAACAAAAAAGAGTGACCCACAACATTATATTGTGCCTAGGTAGTTGTGTTTTTTATTTTTCAGTTTTCATAGTCCACTATTTTCTTGTAGCAGTGTTTAAAAAATTTGGTATACAATATTATACAAAATACGTTTTTTATAAAGATAAAAATTTATACAATATTATACAAAGAGTTAAATCGTCTTCTTTGCATTAATACGTTGAATTCTTCCTCCTCTTCCTCCTTGTTCTTCCTTTTTTCTTTTTTCTTTTTTTTTGTGAGAAAAGCAATCATATAATCAAACATATATATATAGATAGAGAGCTAAGTTAAATTACTAAAAAATTTAATAACACTTAAATCATTTGAGCAAATATTGCACTCATTTTTAAAGTTAATTGTTATTTTTAATAATCTATCTTTTGGTATGTATTTGTGTTAATTAATTAACGAGATATACATGTATATTCAAATTATAAGAATATATATTATTTTCTTTTAAATGAATATAGTATTACATAAATTATAACTTCAGTTGCAATGTTATAGACTTCATTTTAGTATATCTCATCTTTTATATTGACATGGCATACAAGTGTGATGCACACAAACGAAGTTAGTAAGTTCTAGTATACACTAACTTACCTATATTTTTTTAAAACAAATTAACAACAGTAAATTCTACTCGTGACAAAAACTAGTGATTAGCTACGAAAATTTATTATAGCAATAAATTTGTGGCTAATCATTTAATTGTAGCCTCGCTTTTTAATTATTTGAAGTAAAATATTTATTTAGCTATAAAATGTTATGTCAAATAATTTTATTATGGCTGAAAAGTTATTATTGCTATGAAAACTTTTATTACGTGACAATACTTATGATTAGCTACAGAATTTTATTGTAGCAATAAATATGATGCTATTATTCATTCAATATTGCCGCGATTTTTATTACTTGAAGCAAAATAATCTACTCTATTTAGCTATAAAAATTTGTTTCAAATAGTTTATTGTGGCTAACAAAGATGTTGTTTGGTAACATTTATAGCGTGGCAACAATTTATTATTAGTTACAAAACTTCTTTGTAACAATATATTTAAAGTTATTTAGATTTTTATTGCCACGATTATTAGTGGATAAAGCAAAAATAAGAAATTAACTTTGCCAAGTTAATTTTCATAGCTTAGAAATTGTATGAATATAGAAATACCCATAAAATTCAAATTATTGTGGCTGTCATTAAGTATTAGCTACAATGTTTAAATTTATAGCTAAAATTTCATAGCTCTATGTGCAATGTGTTGCGGTGGGTGATTCAACTATTCTGACTATTGCATACCGTTCACAATTATGTGAGTTGTATATCCCCACGACATATGCAAATGCAAACAACTATGTTATTTAATATTTTGATGGCGAATTTTGTAAATGGATAGAGGTGAACAATTTTTTTACTCCTCTTTGATACCGGCCAGCTAAAAACCTTATAACAGTAATTTTGATTGAATAGAGGTTATTATATGTTTTCTTCCGTTTGCAGGTCAGTGTTGATACACCCTATCCGTCGAGTATATTAATTATATTATTTAGTTCTTTATGACTCTTAAAGATCCTTTAAAGGAATACTATTTGTCCCCTTCTCAATTTATTTGACATGAAGTTTAAGAAAGTAAAAAAGATTTTTAAATTTTATAATTTTAAATTAATGATATATCAAATATATCAAATACCTTTTATTATATTAGTCTTCACCATGTCACGTGAAAAGTTAAAGCTAAAAAGTTACTTAAAAAAAGAAAACGATTCATTCCTTCTATTTAAAAGGGACTTCAAGGAAATTAGATTAAACAACTTAAGACGAGGGGAGTATTTTTTACTCCATCCGTTTATTTTTACTTGTTACATTTTACTTTATGAAAGTCAATTAACTAAATTTCAAAGTTAAATTGAAGTATATCAATTTAATATTTAAAATTTAGATGTTCGAAAAATATATGAAAAATACTATAAGCTGTAATACTTTTTATATTAATATGATAAAAAATATATCTTAAAATATTAATTAAAATTTATGTAATTTGTCTTTTCAAAAGTAAGACGTGATAAGTAAAAAGTGAAGGGAACAATATATCCAAAATAACATTATATTTTTACTGCTTCATCGCAGTTGTGCATATACTTCAATCTCTGAAAACCATTGGGCCGTCAGAGTATATTTTCTCCCACTTGAGCGGACTACCAAATTGGACCATGATAAAATGATGAAAATTGGAGCTTCTCATTTATTATATAGCCAAAAAGTTAATGTCATCTAGATAATCTATTCTCTTTTTCGTGTGTATAAATCGTACCAAATTGACAAATTAAATCAAATCCAAAAAGATAATAATTAGTGATTGTGTTTGATTTGCCTGATAGTAAAAACCCCTGATTATAATTGATTTGGTATTTGGTATTAGCTAAAAATAATCAAATCTTGAGAAAAGCAGCCGGTTTGGTATTTGGTATTAGCTAAAAATAATCAAATCTTGAGAAAAGCAGCCGGGCATTCACTCATGCACACGCTACTAATGGAGGAATGAGATTTCTTGCGCTCTTACAAAATGGATAGAAGAAAGTAACTTTTTCAGATATCTGATATGTAAAAAATGAAAACCTCTTATAAAAAAGCCATAAAACTAAAACAGAAAATCGTTAAGAATTAGAAAACGAGTTCTCTCCGCACTATGTCAGCAATCCATCCATTTTTAATCATCACATTTTTTGTGTATATAAAGCTGGAAAGAATTCAACTTCTACAGGTTAAAATTGTATATGAAGTTACCGATCGTTTTAAGTATATTGGTATAAAATAGTGTGGCATTTACATCATATTTCACATAAAAAAATATTCCTTACACTACATCAAAAAGATATTAGCGGCAATTAGACAGTAACAACTTGCTGCTCAAAGTTTTTGTTATTGTAGCGGTAAAACACTTACATCGAGCCACATGAAAACTCGAGAAAACAAACTCGCTCACCACCCCTCATGCTTTAAAACCATTTCGTTGTCATCATTTGCCTAGATCGATATGATAAAACGCTCAAAAATAGAAACTTAATTTTTATTAATTTGATTTATAAATGTAAGAAAATTGATAAAATACGTTCAATTTGATGATTGATAATCAAAAATAACCCGATATATGTACATCCAATGCACATACGTAAGAGAACCTTGTGAATGAATGACTGAATATTAAATCATTCTTTTGCTGAGGACGTTCAAGCAACATCCATTAGACTAATCTACAGGCCAACAAGAACAAAACTCCTAACAAAAATGGATAATGAAAAAAAAAATTAGGTTGCCACGTTATTGAATTTACAGTTATATAATACAACAAAAATAAATCTAATAAAATCCCACGAAAAAGGTCCGAGAGACAGCTATATAATAAAGCATCAAAATCACAACAAAGCCTACAACAAGTTTTTTGTTTTCTCAAAAATTTTAAACGGTATATTATATTTTCTTGGATTTTTGTTTCTTATATTCCCACTTCCATTCTTTCTTTCAATATACGCAACATTCACTCTTACTTGCGGATAATGGATTTTCACTATCTTTAATAAATAATAAGTAAAATATATATTTTATCATAATATTCATATTAATTATCCTTCTTTTGATACATTAAAGTGGATAAATAAAAATAAAATTATTTGTAATATAATGAACTCAGACAAAAAAAAAAAAAACCAAATAAATTGAAGTATACAATTCTAAATATGAACCCGCCTTACGACCAGTCAAATCTTTGACACCATCACCCTCGTTGCCACCCATGACTCTAACACCAGCCCTTTTGTGGAGGAAAGTCAAAATTGGTCAATGGTCAAATATGACTACGACATCTCTATATATAAATAACAGTCATGTCCATGCATATACCTAAAGTACTTCCACACACTTTGGCACATCATATCTCGAAACAGAAATCCTGTATTTTAATTATATATTCATGCGATTGAGTTCCTTGATTATCAAAATAGTGTGAAAAGAAGAACTAGAAGGTGATGGAGAACGAAGATCATAGAGGAAGAAGAGAGAACAAATATCGAGGCATACGAAGACGACCATGGGGAAAATATGCTGCGGAGATACGTGATCCTAACAGGAATGGTGCACGTCTTTGGCTAGGTACTTTTGAAACAGCTGAAGAGGCGGCCAGAGCTTATGATCGGGCCGCCTTTTCTCTAAGAGGCCATCAGGCCATCCTCAACTTTCCTAACGATGGACATTATCATATCAATAATAGTACTAATGTACCTCTTGGTCCTGGGCCAAGCTACGCGCCATCAACGACAGGGAGCATGCACATGTCGTCTTCTTCTGCTTCTGGTTGTTCTGATCATCGACAAGAGAATGTGGGGCATGATCATGAAGAGAAGGTTGAATTTGAGTATTTGGATAGCAATCTTCTGGACGAACTTCTTGGCTCACAAGTTCATCGCCAGGCGAATAAACGTCCCAAGTTTTAGGTTGTTTCGAAAAGCTTGATCCCATGTTCTCATTAATTTGTTAGTTAACATTTTCTTGTTTTGCTATTTCCAATTCCTTTAATCTTTTCTATTTAGTTTTATGTCCAACTTGCTTTAGTTTGCTATGTCTGTTGTATTTTCGTCATCCTCTTTTATTTCTTTCTTTGTATTCACATGTTAATTAACAGGAGATCTAATCCAGATGTTTTGACAGACATATAATAACACATAATTGATAACTCCTCTTTTTATTCTTCTAAGCTTCTCTTAATTTAAGGAGGCATACTTTTCTCTGTGTCCAAATTGAATAAGAAATTAAAATGGCAGACTTTGTATGTTTATGGAGCCTTAATTTATTATCCCAAGTACAATTATAAGTACTTAATTATCTCTCAGCTGGTTATTAATAATTGGTACCACGATGTTTCTCCAGTAAAGTTTGTACAGGAATTTAAATATTGCACGAAGTAACTTAAATTTTAAAACAAGGTACAGAGATTAGTGACATTACTTACATGACAGTTGTGGAAGTGAAAATTGATACTCAAGTTATCTCTAGGAAAGAAAGTTTCAAATATCTAGATCAATAATTGAAGAAAATGGGAAAGATTGACGTGAATGTTATACATCCTATTCGAGAGGGGTGAACAAATTAAAATAGAAGGTTGCATCTGGTATCTTGTGTTGGAAAATATGTTTCATGAACACACAAAAATATATGAAGAAGAACACAAAGATGATGAATAATCTAAACAACGAACACAGAGTTAAAGGCTTGAAACACGCACGAAACCTTTTTTTAAACACGATATTTGCTCTTTCTTCTTTGCGAGATTGCTATGGGATTTAACGCAAAGTTTTAGTGGATATGACAAGCCTATGAATTTCTGCACTAAGCAAATAGTAAAGATAATCCTATTGGAAAGCAAGAACTTGAACTTAGTCTTTTTTGAAGAAGAAAGAAAACTTTACGAAAAGTTGTATCTCTGTAAAAGTTAATCTATCATTTCAGAAATTTGATTTAAATAGAAATGGTAATGAAAAGACACAACCTTTGATCTAAAAGACACCACTTCATTAAAAAGACACCTCTTTTCATAAAAGACACAACCTTTCACTAAGACACCTTTTCAAAAAAAAAAAAACGTTTAATTAATTTATTTTAAATAAACAATTTAACAATTCCCCACTTATTTAAATATAAATTAGGACACAAGGATCAAGTCATGTTCACGCATAGGGTAATGTATCTTTCGATTTGAACAATACCTTGGTACAATGTCATAAGACGAAATCAAAATTTCGTGTAGCATAATAGCTTTCAACGTGTTATTTCTTGTGATAACATCAGTGACACTACACACATAAACATTTCATCCATGCTTTCCACTCAACATGCTTAGCACTTTTGTGGCCATGTGCTATCCAAGATTCATGAATATTTATGAGAGCAACTCCAACTCTGAATCAAAGTGGCCTCACTTCTATGTTCGTGTAAGTGAAGTTCTTTCAGTGTCTTTGTCATATTTGAGACACAATTTTCTTGAACTGAACCTCATTAAGAGTATTATAACTCAATCCTCTAATCTATGACAATCAATACTAGTATATCTCTTACTTAAGTATCGAAACAACCACGTATCAATAACTTATTGTTACCCTTTGAACCCATAACTGTTCATTTCATAGTGCTAGATAGGGGTTTCTATTATTAGTAGACTTAATTAAGGAGTTTTAATATAATAAACCTTGAAGTTATATTCAATAACTTTCTTTTAATAGATTTAGTAAATAGATTAATCAAATTCATCTGACTCCACTAATATGATAGTTATTCTATCTTGAATTAACTTTATCACATAATCGTATCAAGAACTTATACGTCTTGACTTCTCATTATGTAATCTCTATATGCTCGAGCTAAAGTGGCTTGACTATCACAAATTAAGCTCATATTTTACAAAATTAATGGATTCTCTTTATAATTCTTCAACCACTCAAATCCTTTAATTTGTGTGCTTCTATTAATGCAAGATTTTCTTGATTTCAAGAAATTGTACCTCCTCCCAAGATAAACACCTAACAGTTCATAAATTACTTTTTTTCACATATTCGTACCAACTTGTATCAATATATCTTTATAATTCGTAACCCTTTAGTTTTCTTTAGTTTCTAAAGAAAATCAAGAACTGGACTACTAGCCCTTCCAAATTCTAATGGTGTTTGCTTAGACAAGTTAACCCACAATTCTTTCATCATTATGGGTTGACTTTGATGAATTAGTGATTAAGAAACAGTTGAGTTAGTGATCAAGAAGCAGAAGAGTATGAAGATGATGAAGATGAAGAAGTAGTAGAAGAAGAAGAAGTAGAAGATTAGAGTAAAATGAGGGAAGAAGAAAACTGTCAATCTGTATATTTCATTTTTTCTGAGTAGTACATGTAGCCTATGTATATATAGAGAAGTATTCTTCTAGAATATAACTAACTACCTTCCTAACTAAATTTTGTAACTGACTGATACTTAGCCCATTTGTTACATTTGTATTAACCTATCTCCTTAACACTCCCCCTCAAACTTGGTACTGCAAATATGTTAGCAAGTCCAAGTTTGGAGATTAAGTATTCATACTGGACTCTGTTTAGACTTTTGGTTAAAACATCTGCCGGTTGATCATGTGTTAAAATGTATTCAGGCTTTATTAAGCCTTGTTGAATCTTTTCTCTGATAAAGTGACAATCTATTTCTATGTGTTTAGTCCTCTCATGATACACAGGATTTGTTGACATCTGAATTGCAGCTTTACTGTCACTAAAGACCGTAACTGGTAACTGAATCTGAACTCCAAGATCTGATATTAGGCTAATAATCCAAGTAAGTTCAGCTATTGTGGAAGCTAGACTCTTATACTCATATTTGATTGAGCTTCTAGACACAGTAGCCTGCTTCTTTGACTTCCATGAGATGAGTGAATCACCAAGCTTTATAGTGTACCCTGTGATAGATTTCCTAGAGAATGCACAAGCAACCCAGTCTATACCACAATGGGTTGTAAGTACATCTTTTTTGTTGCTAGACAATAGTAGTCCTTGTCCTGGTTTGCCCTTGATATACTTGATAATTCTGAGAGTTGCATTCATATGAGACTATTTTGGTTTCTGTAGGAATTGGGTTAGTATTTGTACACTATATGCTATATCTGGTCTGGTTACTGTTATATACAGCAGCTTGCCTACAAGTCTTTGATAGGCACCTTGGTCAGCAAACACATCACAATCTTGATCAGTTTTCTTGATATGTTGATCATACCACTAGTGGTTAACTTTGTAATAGTGTCCATAGGTGTAGGAGCTGGTTTGGCAGCACTAAGTCCAGTTTCAGATATGAGTTCAAGAGCATACTTTCTCTGATGCATGACAATACCTTGTTGAGATTTGGCAAACTCAATACCTAAGAAGTATCGTAGTTCACCTAGGTCCTTCATCTTGAAAGCATTGTGTAGTGTTGTCTTTGTCTTTAAGATTTGATCTAGTTGATCTCCAGTGATAAGTATATCATCAACATATACTAATACAATCACCAATCCTTCCTCTGATCTTCTAATATATAATGAGTGATCAAACTGACTCTGCCTGAATCCACAGTTGATCAAGGCTTTAGATAGTTTTGCATTCCACTGTCTGGGAGTTTGCTTTAGACCATACAAGGATTTTGAGAGTCTGCATACATGGTTATGTTTCTCCCCCTGCCTCTGAAATTCTTGAGGAAGCTCCATGTAGATTTCATCCTCCAAATTACCTTGTAAAAAGGCATTAAACACATCCATCTGATGGATGTGCCAGTGTCTAGCTGCAGTAATTGTAAGAACCATTCTCAAGGTCACCATCTTAACCACAGGACTGAAAGCCTCTTGATAATCAATCCCTTCCTTTTGGCTATAGCCTTTAGCAACTAGCCTTGCCTTAAATCTGTCCACCTCTCCTGTTGACTTATATTTAACCTTGTAGATCTATTTGCATCCAATTGGCTTCTTTCCTGTAGGTAAAGGAACCACTGTCCAAGTGTTGTTACTTTCCTGGGCTGCAACCTCAGTTTGCATAGCTTCTATCTACTTGGGATCCTTGATAGCTTCTGCATAAGTTTTTGGTTCAACAATATTAGAAAATGCAGACAAGTAACATTGATATTTAGATGACAATTTATCATATGATATATAGTCAGATAAGGGATAAGAAACATTATCATTAATTATTAATGACACAAAGTCTTTCATCCATCCAGGAGGATGTGATCCTCTTGTTGATTTTCTCTGGAACTCCTGAGCTTGTCTAGCAGTTGTACTTCTAGTTTGTCTAGTGGTAGGAACATATGTTGTTCTTGTGGTTGCTGTTCTTGTCTGATTTGTTGTAGAAGAAGGCATTGCACTAGACAAAGATGGCTGAAGCGAGCTTATAACATCATTAGTTGACTGTTGTTGCATAGGTACTTGAGATACAGGCAACTCAGTATTAGTTCTCTGAGTTATAGAATTGTCAGTGTCTAGGAATAGATCTTGATCTGTCATAGGGAAAATAGCTTCAGGTGATTGAGAAATCTGACTTCTGAATGGAAATATATCTTCCATGAATATGACATCCCTATTCACAAAAAAAGGTTTTGGTAGTCAAATCAAATAGAATGTATCCCTTCTTAGTGTCTGAATATCCCATATGTATAGCTTCTCTTGATCTAGGCATGAGTTTATCTGTTTCATTAACAGTCTTTGCATAGCACAGGCAGCCTAACACTCTTAAATGATCAAGGAAAGGCTTCCTATTATACAACCTTTCATAAGGTGTTGCCTGTCCAATTATAGATGTAGGCAGTCTATTAATTAAGTAGATAGCAGCCTTAACACAGTGCCCCCAATATTTGAGAGGAATGTTAGCCTGAAACCTAATAGCTCTAGTCATTTCTAGCAGATGTCTATGCTTTCTTTCAACAACTCCATTTTGCTGTGGAGTATAAGAACAAGAAGTTTGATGTTTTATACCTAAGTTAGTAAACAATTCAACACATAAATTATTTACAAACTCTGATCCATTATCAGTTCTCAAGGTTTTTATGCAAGTATGAAATTTATTCTGAATGTAAGAAAGGAAATGCTTAAGCACAACAAACACATCAGACTTTAATTTAAGTAAAAAGATCCATATCATTCTTGAGTAATCATATACAATAGTAAGAAAGCATTTATGACCATCACAAGTAGGTACTCTATAAGGGCCCCAAAGGTCCATATGGACTAGATCAAAGGCCTTTTCACTAACTGATGCTTTAGTTGGAAAAGGTAGCCTAACTTGTTTAGCACATGGGCAAATACTGCATGTAGTAATTTTATTTGTTGATCCTATCCATCTCTTCGGTATTTTATAAGAAACATGGCCAAGTCTTTTATGCCATAGTTCCACATTAGTACTATTTGCAGGCATCGCATTGAAGCAGCTGGTTCTTTTAGTTCCTGGTAGTCCCTTATTCAGTAAAAAATATAATCCATCTCTTTCTCTACCAATCTCCTTCACCTTTTCACTCTAAAGATCCTGAAAAACACAAAAGTTAGGGAAAAAGTAGTTGAATATTGTAGTTGTTTAGTAGCTTTTGAAACTGATAAAAGATTATATTTAAATTGTGGAATATGAAACACATTTGTGAGAGAGGTATTATCATATATGTTACTGGTTCCAGTGTGTGTAACTTGTGAAACATCACCATTTGGTAATACCACCTTCATAGGGTGCAGAGACTCAGATATTGAATCTTGATTCAGAAGATCAATATCTGCAGTCATGTGGTTAGTAGCCCCTATGTCAATGATTTATTCTTGTGGCTCATTTGTAACTAGTAGGGCACTACAAGTACCTGATAAGTTTGCAGAGTTAGTTGAGGGTGCTGAAGCTGAAGTAGTCATGTTATGCACTGGAGCTTGGTTCTGCAACATTTGACAAATCTGCTCATATTGTTCAGGTGTGAACCTTGGTGACATGACTACAGCTCCTGTGTTTTTCATGTTATAGGCTGATGCTTGAGTAGCACCCTGAGATTGCATTTGCAGTGGCTGACAGTACCAATCATCAGCTATAGCATTATGTGCACTAGGACCAGTTTTTCTTTGCTTGGATCTGTGATCATACCCTTGTCTGTGACCATAGTTGTTTCTGGTCTCAATATTTCCTTTGGAATCACCATGCCTAGGGTGCCCTGGTGGATATCCAACCAACTAAAAACACTCACTCTTGTAGTGTCCCTTCAGTTTGCAGTGATCACATACTGTATTTGGATTATAGTTTGTGTTATAACCTCTTTTCCCTTTCTGATATGCACCACCTGTAAAACTGGACTTAGAGTACATAGCTACAGCATCACCTATATTAGGTGCAGTACCAAGAAGCCCTGTGGCATTGACAGTTTGACCCACAGACTTCTAAATTTCATCACTCATACTCATGGAGTATGCCATGTTAACAGTAGGTAAGGGTGTCATTAGCAATATCTGACTTCTTTCTTGAGAGTATGTGTCATTTAATCCCATCAGAAATTGGTACAGTTTTTGCCTCTGAAGATACAACACAAACTCTCTTGATTTCTCACAAATGCAAACAGGAGATGGCACCACAGAATCAAACTCATCCCACAGGTTTTTTAGCTTAGTAAAGTAGACAGAGACAGACTGAACTCCTTGAGATATAATAGCAATTTCTTAATAAAGATTATAGGTTCTTGAACCATCAATCTTATCAAATCTTTCTTTTAAATCTTGCCAAACAAGGTGTGCATTAGATGCATATACTATTCCACCAAGAAGATCAGAAGATACAAAATTCATTAACCATGATAGAACAATTGCATTTACTCTTTCCCACTGATTACCTAATTCAACAGAGAAACTTTCTTTCTTACAAGATCCATCAACAAGGCCAAATTTATTACGACCTAATAATGCAATTCTAATTGCTTTACTCCAAACAACATAGTTCTCACTTTATTTCAACTGGAATGAAACAAGAGAGTTACCAAAAATATCTGCAGCCGATAGGTGCAGAGGATGATTAATATTCAGAATTGTAGAGGAATAGGAACTGCTCTGAGTAGGAACTGCAGTTGAATCCATGGCTTGAGATTCTGATAATGCCCAACAGATTCAAACGAAATGTGAGTTTCTTGATAGCAAGAAGTATATAGGATCGCGTGAGCACTGATTTGAATCAGTATAGCTTTGATACCATGATGAATTAGTGATTAAGAAGCAGTTGAGTTAGTGATCAAGAAGCAGAAGAGTATGAAGATGATGAAGATGAAGAAGTAGAATATTAGAGTAAAATGAGGGAAGAAGAAAACTGTCAATCTGTATATTTCATTTTTTCTGAGTAGTACATGTAGCCTATGTATATATAGAGAAGTATTCTTCTAGAAGATAACTAACTACCTTCCTAACTAACTTTTGTAACTGACTGATACTTAGCTCCTTTGTTACATTTGTATTAACCTATCTCCTTAACAGACTCGATCTAGGATCGAATGGGATATTGATCTTTTTATGCTTAAGTGACTAAATTTATTTAGCACTTTATCATTGTAGCGAGATTAACTCAATACATTACTTCCACTATTTTATTTAATCTTAATACTCATCATAGTACCAATTTATCCAAGTTCCTTCATTTTAAGTGTGAAAAATAAAAACCTCTCGTCTCTATTATAGTTTTTTTTATAGAAACCTTTCATATCTGATTTTTGTCAAACAACCAACAAAACAATGCAACCCCAACTTGTCATTGCCAATATTTCATAAATTTGAATATTTGTTCTTCTTCATGATGAAATATCGTCTTTAAATTATTGAAAAATATGTTCCATAAACACATAAAAAATATACGAAGAAGAACACAAAGATGAAGACTTAATAATTTGAACAACGAACATAGAGTTAAAGGCTTGAAACACGTACGAAATGCTTTCCTAAACACGATATTTTCTCCCTCTCCTCTGCGAGATTGCTATGAAATTTAATGCAAATAGTTTTAGTGGATATGACAAGCCTATGAATTTCTACATTAAGCAAACAATGAAGATAATCCTATTGGAAAAGAAAAACTTGAACTTGATCTTTCTTGAAGAGGAATGAAAACTTTGGGGAAAACTTTATCTCTATAAAAGTTAATCATCATTTTAAAATTTTGATTTAAATAGAAATGGTAATGAAAGGACATAACCTTTTATCTAAAAGATACCTCTTCATCTAAAAGACACATCTTCATTAAAAAGACATCTCTTTTCATAAAAGAGACAACCTTTCTCTAAAGACACATTTTCATAAAAAAAATAAAAAATTAATTTGTTTTAAATAAAGGATCCAACATCTTGTATGATAAGAATGATTTACAAAAGCCCTAAAGGTAACTTTATAAAGTGTTGTCAAACCATCTATATTGTGTGGAATGGAGTGTTGGTCGTAGCTAATGTTTTCTTCGTCATTATTTTCATTATACATTTTTTTAGTACTGTATTTGTTTTACATTCTTGATATTTTTGATGTGCTTTATTTGAGTTGAGGATTTATTAGAAACAACATTTTTACCTTCTCAGGATAGGTGTAAAGTAGTGTATAAATCACCCTCATCAGATCTCATTTGTGGAATTATAGTGAATATGTTACTGTTATTGTTGAGGTAAGGTACAACGATAGTCGATATGCGATCTTTTATTAACTAGGGTTCATTCCTACCTGATGAAGATTGAATTGAGTGGAAAGTTTTTATATCAGTTGAAACTAAAAGAAGAAAAAACTAAAAAATCTATTATAATTCTATTGATATGGATAAAATTAGGTACAATTTGTAGAAACTTCTTAAAAATGCTCTCATTTAATCTATGATGAATTGTTATCAATCTAAGCCTCTGAGGGTTGTTTCTGAGTCGAACATAGATTAATCTTCTAAAGTTTAGTTATAGTAACCTGAATCAAGAATTTATTTACGAATAGCGGCATATGTTTATGCATGATTGTTTTTGAAGTGTCTAAAACAATATCTCATCCTCTCTCAATGAACAATTCAGACATTTTTTCTTAAAATTAAAGTTGATAGGTTGGGACAGTATTTTTATTAAATAAAAAAGAACTAAGTCCCAACACAAAAAAAGAAGGAAAAATTCAATCCAAATAATCAAGTCCAAAATAAAACAAAATAGATATGTATAGATGAACTAGGGAAGTAGTAAAAGGTTCTAGACTCTGAAGTCGTCTTCTTTATCGCCCGACCGCAAGCTACTCTGGTGAAGGGCATCGATCTAAGTAAGATCAGATTGTTATGATCTTTGCATGCGTAAAATGTCATCTGATTTTGTAGCTAAAGAGCCTACCATTCATCATTGATTTTCTCTTCTACAAAATCTCCTTAATTTTGGCTTGATGCAATCTCAAGACACCAACAAACCTCTCGTCAGTGCAAAAGGAAACTGCGGGTGATTTGCTAAAAAAAAAAAAAAAAAAAGGGAAAAGGACACTCTATAACATATTTTAAAGGTAACTTACATCAATCCCTCAATCTTTAAGTGATATTACATAAAATCCCGACTATTTTGTTAATTTCATTTTATCCATTTTTTAAAATGGTGATACATATGTTATATGGTGATACATACAAAAAGTGATACATTTGAAACTAACAAGATATTTATTTAAGGAAATAATAGATTCTCTTTTATTCATTATATTCTTTTATTTAAGAAAAGATATCTAATTTTTCTCTTTTTTTAGATTTAATTTAGGTGTTTTAATTACGTTTCTCTTTTTCGTCTTTAATTATGAAAGATATATTTTTTTGGTATTTTTTCTCTTTTTTCGTCTTTAATTTCGTCTTTAATTTTAGTCTTCTTTTTTTAGATTTAATTTTAATTATGTTTCAATTATGTTTTTCTTTTTTAAAATATTATTACTTTTGTTTCATACACTGACTACACCATTACCTTTCATTAATAACATATGAATCACCCAATAATTGAAATAAATAATTGTATCTACCATATGAATCACCATAATACCATACATATCACCCATTAATATCATATTAATCACCCAATAATTGAAATAAATAATTGTATCTACCATATGAATCATCATAATACCATATATATGACTCACCCAATAATTGAAATAAATAATTGTATCTATCGTATGAATCACCATAACACCATATATATCACCCATTAATATCATATGAATCATCCAATAATTGTATCTACCATATGAATCACCATAATACAATATGTATCACCCATTAATATTATATGTATCAGCCGTTAAAAGCATACAAAATATATCTATCATATGAATCATCATAATACCCATATAATGATATCATATTTATCATTCATATGAATCACCATTAAAAAAATAATTATGTGTGAATAACTAAATAAATTTATACGTATCAATAGATTTTTTTTTAAAAAGGGAGAGATTTTAGGAGAGGAAAAAAAAGTTGCATGCATTAATGGAGGAGAAAAAATCAGAAAGGAAGATGATTTAAGCATTAATGAAAGAGAAAAAATAAGAAAGGAAGATGATTTAATTGTTGATAATTAGGGAGATATTTTAGGGAAGGAAATCTTGAATGAGTTAATGGTGGAGTAAAAATAGGATGTGAGATTTTCTTGATATGTATCAAGAGTAAAGTTGAATAGTGGGATTTTATGTAAATTTTTAAAAAGTAAGGGATGGTAGATAATATAGTCTCTTAAGTATGAGATTTGTGTAATTTATCCCTTTTTAAAACAAATAGCCCAAGTTTGATATCTTTTCAAAAAGTGGTCAGTCAGGTATACTATTTTCGCTTTATAGTCATTTCCTAATTTGGGTCATTTTGGCCCACGTAGTCCAGATACAGTTCATATACAATACTGATACAATCCATATAAAATATTAATACAATTTTCAACTTGGCCCATTCGGCCCTTTTAAAAATATTTCAGTTCTTTTTGTTTTTCTATAAATTTTTTAACTGAAAAAATATTCTGCTTTTTTTTATTGTTTAGAAATAATAATTAAATATAATTATATAAAAATGATATAATTATTATATAGAATATGTATCTATATAAGATATATGTATAGAAATTGTATAGTTCTATCAAATATGTATATGTATAAAATATATATAAAGTGTATAAAATTATATAATTATTGTATAAAATATGTAAAAAAAAAGTACAATTATTGTATAAGTTGTGTATTGAAACTGTATAATTTTCGTATACAATATTTATATATATCAGATATGTATAAAAACTGTTTAGAAGGTGTGTAGAAACGGTATAAAATAAGTCAGCAAATTGAAAAGACTAGAAAGTGGAATTTAAATTCTATGACTATTTTCATAGAAATAGTTTAATTTGAAGTGTCGTTTCTGTTTTTTCCCAAAAAAAAAATACAAAAAAGGCAAGGCAACATGGAAAAGCCATGAAAGCACAAGGAAGGCCCCAAATAATAAGCCTAACACAGGTTACAAATTGCAAGCCCAAAATAGGTTATGGATTACAAGCCCAGAATGATTATTATAAGGGAACTTACCTAAATATATCATATTTTTATAGAATTTTTTTATCTAAACTATAATTTATCTTTAATAAACTATATAAAATTTCTACCCTTTTTGTTATTACCTAAATCCTTTTTTCTTTAAAACAACCGGATACATCCACAAACCCATAAATTTTCAAAAAAAATTATGCATCTCCCTTTGGTCTAGTTAATGTATTATGTATCTCGACTAAATAGTTTCAGAAATGGATGTAGCTCGGTAATCCAAATTATGTATCTCAACTTTAAACTTATGTATCTGGGTGCTAATTATGTATGCGAGCAAAAATAGAGTAATTAACTGTTACATTCTTAAGTTTAAAATTATGTGTCTCAACTTCAAAATTATGTATACGACTGTTAATTATGTTTTCAAAAATTATAAAATAAAGTATTATTTGTAATTTAACAAAGAGTAGGGATATGAAGTAATTAGGAATAAACTTGTTGGGATTTATGTAAGTTTTATTAAAAAATATTTGTCATTTACAGCAATATAATTTGAAAATAATGGCATGGGCTGGCCCTTTTTAAAAGTCATGGCTCATGTTTGAGTCAATGGGCAAATTATGGCCAATCGGCCCAACTAATTGTCAAACTATGGTTAGTCGCCAATACTACTAGGGGTGGGCATTCGATTTGTTCGGTTTGATAATTTAATATCAGTTTGGTTTTTATTTTTGGATTAAAAAAAATGACCACCGTAATCAAATCAAAATAAATTCGATTCGATTTCTACAAATTCGATTCGGTTATTTCAGATTTTTATTTCGATTTTGAAGATTAAAGTAGTGAAGCTCTCTTTGTCATGAATGAAATTTAAAATTGATGATTTTTTTTTAAAAATAATTTTTTTCAAATCTATTTTTCATTCTCACATATAAATAACTATAAATAACTCAACATGGATGAAACTAAATAATATAACCATAAGTTTAACATAATATATAACTTCATTATGCATAAGTTTGCATAAACAGTCCACAAAATAACAATAAAGTCGTAAAAACAGTCCATAAAAAAACTACCACACATTGTTTCTTCATAAACAGTCTAAAGTCACCAAAATATTCCATAAAACATTAGAGTCACTAAAATAGTCCATAAAACATTAAATTAGTCCATAAATCAATCCATAAAACTGCAAAAAAAGCCGTCACCTCCACCAGTCCATAAAACAACTACCACAGTCCACCAAAACAGCCACCGAATTCACAGCCTGACAACTCACAAAAAAACCACAACAGTTATCTACAGTCCAAGAAAATAAATTGCAGCTTTAAAATATTTAAATTTCACTGTTTCGCACACAACTCAAATAGAAAGAAACAATTCACTGTTCTGGAAATACAGTAATGGCATCAACAGACAATAATACTACCAATCTGTTTGAAAGCTGAAGTTGAAATGTGGAAAACTTCTCCTAAGTGGCTAAGTCCTAATAGGTAGACCAATACTATCATTGGTCAAGGATTGCAACGCTACAAAACAGTACTTTACAAAGAAAAATTGTAGGAAATTGCAGCTTTACAAAACAGTGAAAAACAAAATAAGATTCTAAATCCTAATACTAACTATCACCTCCACTCTCCAGTGAAAAACAAAACTTTTCATATGTAGAAAATTTTCAAATCAAGAAACTAGTAGAACTAGAAGTAAAAAGAATCCAAAAACACACTTACCCATAATTCACATTTGCTTATTGACAACTACACATCAATAATGTTAGACTCAGTTCCACAACAAGTCATTTCTGAAAAAAAATATAAGACACTTGTTAGTTGATATGCAATATAAATAAGAAATAATTTTTAATATGATGAATACAAAATCATAAAATTCTTACCAACTTCAAGTTTCTCAAGATACTCAAAAATTTTCTCTGTATTAATTGGAATAAGTTCACGTCTAAGCCAATCTTGAAGACAAATAAGAGATTGCACTAGTTTAGGAGTTAATGAACTCTTAAAGGGATCAACAACAAGACCTCCCATACTAAATGCACATTCAGATGCGATACTGAAAATGAAAATGGCTAACACATCACGAGACATCTAAGCGAGAATGGAAAATCTCGGCTCATTAACTTTCCACCAACCTAATATATCAAATTTCTCTGAATCCGACTCAATCTCTTCAGCAAGATATTTTCCCAACTCAGATTTACTTCTTAATCCTCTGCTAATTTTTGAATGCTTCTCAAATTATTATTTTGTTCTCATTAATTCTCTTCTTTGAAAGTTTTCATAACCAATTACAGATGAAGAGTTTCCACAATAAGAAGAAGCGGATGAAGATGAAGAGTTTTTTGATTTCTTAACATAATGCTCAAACAAGGCTTTCATATACGCCTCCACTGAATCGAACAATTTGTCCCCAATTTTTTTTTTCAAACATGTCCAAAATTGTAAAAAAACATATTCAAGTTTATTGCGGGGATCCAACACAAATGAAATAAAGATCATTTTATTCATTTTTTGTGGATCACCTCAATACTTTCTGAACTTTTCTCTCATATTTATTGCCATTTTTTTTCAAATTAGAATCTTTATTTTCTATCATCTCTTTCAAAATCAGATCAAGCTCAGCAATTTCCACAAAGTGCACACTGTTAGTAACATATTTTAAACCAAAAACTTTCATAGTAAGATCATAAAAAGTTTTAAAAATTTTACCATTGTCCTCACATTTTCCCAATCCTCACTTGTAAATGCGCCTGCATTACTTCTATCTTCACAAAGAGAGGTACAGAGATAATCTAAAAAAATATTATCATAGAAACTATATCTTTCAAATGCAAGCTCAAAATATTGTGATGTTTCAAGCATCAAGTATGTAGAGTTCCATCGAGTAGGAAAATCTAAACATAAAGATTTCTTACAAGTTATCAATTAAGATTCACAACATTCTTTGAACTTTTTAACTCTCGCGGAAGATTTTTTAACATACTTCACAACTTGTCTCACTCGCTTGACAGATTTATCAATTTCCTTCAGCCCATTTTGCACAATAAGATTAAGAATATGTGTCATACACCTCACATGAAGATGTTGATCCTCTATTATGTTAGTTACCCGATTACTTAATTGTTTAGACATTTCTACCACTGTAACATCGTTGAAACTAGTATTATAAACTGTAATACTAAACACAGTATGCAAACCCCATTCAAGCAAATAATTAGCAATGAAAGCAGCCATATCAACACCTTTATGACTAGAAATTGGATAGAAATTTATAATTCTTTTATGCAGTTTCCAATTTATATCTATAAAGTGAGCTGTTAGACACATGTAGTTAATCTTTTGTATAGACGTCCAAATATCTGTCGTAAGACAAACTTTTGGACGTACTTCTTTGAAAACCTTTTGCAAAACATGTTTCTCTTCATTGTAGAACTAATAACAATCTCTTGTCAATATTTTACGAGAAGGAATATGAAAGTGTGAGGCTGTGACTTTTATGAAATTTTTAAAACCTTTATTTTCAACAAAACAAAACGGCAATTCATCAACAACTATCATTTGAGCTAAAGCTTTCCTACTTCGTCCTTGATCATATGTTCAAGTATCCAATGCTCCTTCCTTTTCATCCACAGAAGATGGTAGAAAAGCTAATTTTGTTTGATTGTCTTTAACACCAACATTAAGACGATAAGGACATAATCCTAGCATGTGATTATTCATCGACAAAGTACCACTAACACTTGAAGTAACAACATAACGTTTTCCACAATATTTACATTTTGCTTTATTAGCCCCAGTTTTTTCATCAACGATCTTGTCAAACCACTATCAACATTTTGCCTTAGGTTCCATGACCTTTCTTTTTTTTGAAGGTTCAACTTTAACTGCAGTTTCAACTTTATTTGGAGATGAAATTAAAATATTTTCATTTGACGCTCCACCTTCACTTACCCCTACTTCCAATCTGTGAAAGTAAAATAATTTATTTATTAGTTCTCGGCCTCTTAAACTATTAATTTGAATGATTTTTTTTTTAAAAAATACTGAGTGAAGGCTGATTAGTTGCTGGAATAAATAGTCAAAATAATAATTTAATTGACGCCGCCAGAAATTGACCTGGCTGACTGATTGCCGCCGAAAATGATCGTTGGTCGCCGTCAACAAATAGATCAGATTGCTGTTAGTCGAAAGAGTGATCGCTGCTGGAAAGACCACAGTCGGCAGTCCACAGTGGTCGTATCGCCGGCTCGTCACTCATCACTCCGATGTCGTTGTACAGTCGACGGTCTCGCCGACGGTCTATGATTCGATCGAGTGTTCGATAGTTGTGCTGTGAGCGAGTATGCAACGTGATTACTGATTAGGATCTAGGAATTTATCATTTAGCCATTTAGAGAACTGGACTAGGGTTGATATTAATTATTATATATTTATATTATTATATATTAAATATATTATATATATAATAATTTATATATTATTAATTATTTATATAATTTTGGTTTTTCGGTTTATCCGAATTATTTTTTTGAAAAATAAAAAACTGAACCGTTTAACCGAATTTTAAAAATTGAAAACTAAAATCGATCCGAAAAATCAAAAAATCAAACCAAAATTAAAATTTTAATTTTTTTTATTTAAACCAAAAAATGTCCATCCCTAAATACTACTACCAATTAATGGCCATAGTAAGCCATTCAGTTGCATTCCCTCCCAAGGCCCTTTCCCTTCTTGGACTATTTCGGCTAGATTCGTTTTTTCTTCAGACTTGTTTTTAAATATTTTTTTGTTAATTTCACTATAATTTTTTTTTTGGCTAAAAGTCTGTTTAAATTTTTGTAAAAAAAATAAATACAATTATATAAAAAATTATATAATTATTGTATATAATATGTATCTATATAAGATATATCTAAAAAAACTAGAAAGGATATGTATAGAAGCAGTATAATTGGTGTATAAAATATGTATCTTTATAAAATATGTACCTTTATAAAATATGTATAGAAACTATATAAAATGTGTATAAAAAATATATTGTTGTTATATAAAATACGTATTTGAACAATAATTGCAGCTTAAAGTTGTACAAAAATGTGTATAGAAATTATATAATTATTATATAAAATATATATAGAAATGTATATTTATTGTATAGAATATATTTTTGTATATGATGTTTATAGAAATTGTATAAATGTTGTAATTATTGTAGCTAAATATTATATAGAACGTGTATAAAAACTGTATAATTATTGTTATGATGAGTATATAAATTGTATCGTTATTTGTATATGATATATATGTATATGTATAGGATTCTATAGTAACTTTATATCTATTGTATTGTACAAAATAATGCATCATCTAAAAGAATAGATTTATTTATTTAAAAAAAAAAAGATGCAAAAAAGAGCATAAAGACAAAACAGTAAAAAAAGAACACTGAGTTTTTATTTCTAAAAAAGTATATTAGTGCATTTAAAAAGATTGAAAATGTAAAACTCTTCTTTTATAAGAAAAATGGAATAACAGTTTTTTTAAAAATAGAACAATAATTTTTTAAAAAAAGAAAAAAGAAAAAGGAAAGGAGATGAAGCAACTGCCAACGAAATATCTAGAATTAAGAATTAGTTTTAGTGGCCAATTACAAGTAATGGATCGCTAGTTTGGTAAAATTATTTTAGATTGAAGTATTATTTTTATCCTTACCTCATATAGTTTTAATATATGAACAAGTTATTTTTATTACATTGTAGTTCTTTACCAAAATAAGTACAATATATTTAAGGAACTTATAATACATCTATATTGCATGTATGTTTCACTTTTAGCACATAATGTAATACATCTATATTGAATACTTAAATTCATTTTTAACCAAAACAAGTATAATATCTTTTAATACACTTCTACCTAATTCATTTTTAACCAAAACAAGTATAATACAATTTCTATAGATGATGAATATTTTCTAAATATGATACATCTACGTAATAAATAAAATATATGTATATTTAAAAGCAGTAAATATTTTATAAAAAGTACTCAAGTTTGTAATGCTTCCTTATAAAAATCTAAAAATGAACTAGCTACTACGATCTCAAAAAGGCATAGCAAGTTAAAGCCTTTAATTTGCCATTCTCATGCTCAAAAGCGAGATGGTCTATGAAGACGGATAACATGCGAAAAGATATGAGAGAACCTTGGGAAACCTTGAATGGAAGAAACCTCAAACTGACCAAAGGACTCTCATCTTTCCCGGCATATAACCCATATTTTTTGAAAGACTCTCGAAGGTTGCACTTGGATATGGGTTTTCTCTGGCTTAAGTAATTTGATTCAGTTCAATCTGATTACATTGGCTGATGGGTTTCCTTGAAAGAAACCCGATAAGACTGGATACAACTCGCAACCTACCAAAAAGTTCAGGACACACTTCTAACACGCTTGCCAAGTACAATGGTGAAGTACAAGGTGCCACAAGCTGAACTTACAGGAATGCTAAGGAGAGTGGTTTAGTGAAATGCCTCTACCAACTTTCACTCTTGGCGTCACCCATAATTTAGTGAAAGCACAAAATCGAACAACTCAAGGAGATGGGGAGGAAGTTCCCCATACAAAGGATCTCTCTTTTTATAATAAGCAATGCAACGGGGAAAATAAAATTATCTGTGAGGAGTAAGGAGCACTAACAAGAAAGGTTGATTTTATTAGGTCATACCCCATTTAATGCTTAGAATAAGGAACAGTGTGGATGCCCGCTACATAGATAAACAATTAA
Source organism: Capsicum pubescens (assembly GCA_030864215.1). NCBI lineage: Eukaryota > Viridiplantae > Streptophyta > Magnoliopsida > Solanales > Solanaceae > Capsicum > Capsicum pubescens. Next base: position 78,657,986 of record CM061546.1, read on the forward strand.
TAGCCAACAAAACATGAGACGATGGATTCCCCCCTCCCCCCCCCCCCCCAAAAGAAAAAAAGTAAGAGAGAGAATCTTTATAATTTATTTCCAAAGCTCTAGTCAAGGTATAAAAGGGCATATTGGGGTTCCAAGGCAGGATCACAGTGGTATGTAAAAGCAAAATAAAGCTGTAAAGATTACATAAGACCTTGACAATTAAGAGGATAGGTCTCAACTATCGGAGTCAACATCAGAGTTGTCGTCAGATATTTCGACAACTAAAAGCTCCTCTTCTGAATTAGGAGTGAGCCCCTCATCGTCCAAATTTCACTGGTTGACGAGATCAACCATGCATGGAAATTGGTGAAGTCCTTGTCAAAGTCAATTCAGTCCATACTAGAATCTTTCAGAATCTCGATTTGCATGATTTGGGTTCACCAGACTTCTCCAAGTCAAGACAATTTTCCCCATACTTAGCTCTCTTTATCAGAGTATTAATTTACTTTTTTAGGAGGTATATCTTTGCCAAGGAAATATTGGTGCATCAAGGGAGGAAGATCTCTCAACATGATAATTCAATCCTTCACTCGCTTGGTGAATTCTCTCTTTTAGCTCAGATTGTTTCCTCATAAGGTTCTCAATAAGGCTAGCCTATAAAATGTTCTCTCACCATAGAGTTTCTACATCTTTAAACCAATATCGATCTTCTCCTCAGTAGGACTCTCTCTTATTTCATACCATGTCTCACTCAATTCTTAATGCCTAGATTTTATAGGTCTGGCGTGCCAAGGTTTCGATAGAAGTGAGATAGTTTGTGCACCTCTGTACTAAATCCTTTTTCTTCCTCAACTATCATTGAAGGTTCTTATCAGCCAACATTCTAGTCTGTGAGGAGAAAAGGGTAAGGAGTGGAAAACAAAGTTACATGAGGTTTGCTGCCAAAATGTCCATTTTTGAAAATTATTTTGCCAAATAGACACAAGTTTGAAAAAATTGGTCATATACCCACTTAATTCCACATCACCACTAACTTTTCCAACTTAACAACTTCATCCACAAGTTTTATAATAATTCACTTTAACCTAATATTTTCAACTTAATAAATTCACCCCCAAATTTCTAATAATACACTTCAACCCACTCCATCATCCACCATTATATATAAAATATATTGGGTTTTCAAAAATAATTATAAAAAATCCAATAGCTTAAAATAGAAGCTTCCATTTTCCTCCAAAAAGTTCCGATTCTGGCCATTTTTCCAGCGTTAATTTCTGGCGATCAGCTCTAAATCAGTCCACAAACATCATAAGCTTGTCCATTGCATCCATTGTTACCCCATTTGTTTGTTATCTTCTTAAACACACTTTCCACCATTGTTAAAAAGCTTTAAATCACACACATTACTCAAAATCACTTTAGAAAGCACATTACAGCAGCTCAGACGACTCCAAGTTCATTTCTCTATTCCATAAACTAAACGACCGTTGATTAGAAGCAATATTTGTAATTTCAAATTTTTGGACGGATATCTGCCCAGTCATCGTCAGTCATCGATCGTGCATACATCCCGATATAGACCCTCAACATAATCTACCATCGACCCAAGCTTAATTCTAGGATGTCTATTGCAGAATTTGTTTAGGTTTCTGGTGATTTCATGGGAGAATGGGAGGAGAATCCTAAATGTTGAAAATGAAAATCTTTTATTAAGCTGACATTGCCCATTGCGGTTCGCCGCAACGGTTCATATGATGAGTTGGTTGCAAGCGTAATGGAGAGTGGGGATCTAGATTGCACGCCAAGCGACGTGGTGATTATTTATCTAATGTATTTGAGGGAAAAAGTGCATCGTACGATCATAAATAATGTAAACTAGTGTCGTTGTACATGGTGGATGTTAATATTGATGGCTTTAGGCCTATTTTAATGATAAATGTAGTTGAGGGACCCTTTAAAGAACCGTTGAATTCATCACCACCCCAACCAAAGTGCCCAGCAGTCGACGACGATTTGAATGATTATGAGAACGATGGAGATCATCCAATTAATATGGAAGATAATTCTATGCATATGGAATACATTTCATCGGACTCGTAAGATGCGGAAGAAGATTGTGGAACGGAATCACAACCAAGAAATTCCTTCGTTGATGAAACTATTTTCAATTGTCATCAAACATTCGTCGATAAGAAAGAGATGAAAATGCTACTAGACGGAGCATCAGTGAGGCAATCTTTTAATTATTTTATGAAGAAGAGCTGCACTAAATTATTGAAGGTGAAATGTGTATCTCGTGGTTACGGCTGGTTGTTGCGGGCAAGAAAGTATGAATCCTCGAACAAATTTTGCATATATAAGTATGTTGGGTTCCACACGTGCAGTGTTGAACATGCCACGAACAGGCATAAGAAATCTCATCTGAGATGATTGCTTTATTATGCGTAAATTATTTTCGTGATGGTAAGGGTTCAATCATAAGAGAAATTTAGAGGATTGTGTTTAGGGAGATACTTGTTCAATGAATATAATTATAGACTGCTTTGATTAAATAACGAAGAGTAAAAATTATGTGATAATAAATTCAGATCACATATATATTCTATCGTAGATAAGAAAATAGATCTATGCTACACCAAATAATATTTTATACACTATCATCGATCTTAGACACTGTCACTCCTCGACCAGACATATAGGTCAATCGTAAATTATATGAATTGATGACTCATCAGTAGCTTGTAGTTTGAAAGAAGATAATTAAATTTAAAAAGTTTAAACACATAATTACATGATTTGAGGGTGGTGAAAGAAAATAATTAAATTTAAAAAGTTTAAACACATAATCACTTGAACTGTTGGTTAAACAAACAATCTTGAACTGTTGGTGACACTTAATAGACTGTCATCGATGCTGACCCATGTCAATCTCATGTAAAAAATATACTTGTGCTTTGAGGGTTCATCAATTCATTTGGTCTATCGTCGACCTATTGATAACGCTCAATCTACAGCTCTCGTAGGAGTGTAAAACGGTTGTTAGCAAATATAGAACCCAACCTGGGTTGGGTATCGATCCCTCAGGGAATAGCTTGGTCAACAAGTAAGCAACGATTACTAGACTTTTAGTGCAAGTCTCGTAAAAAGGGGGGAATTATATTGTGAAAGTAATGTAACCAAAATAAGAGAGTAAAGCAGAAAATAGCAAAGTAAAAAGAAAGAATGTTTAGTAGGTTGTAAAACAATGAGAATTGAGGAGTTGGGGTTATGTCCACCTTCTGAGTTATACGTCTCTATTGACTATGAGTGTGTTGAATTCAGACATGCATGTGCTTATAGAGAATTGTATTCGATGGTAAATCCAGGCGTCTTTCGACCTATTCGAGGATTATTTCACTTTAACTCTTTCGAGCTTAAAGCGTGTCTAACGGTACGAATTCTCCAAGAGGTTAATCCAGTTACGACACTAACTTTTTAATAGGGGATGGGACCCTACTACCTTGACATTATCTCTTTTCCAGACAGATAACCTTTCTTTCGAACAAGTTAAATGTTATACTGGAGTATTCTTGCGTTTGCAACCACAAAGAATTTAGATTAAGATGAAGAGAATAATGATATAAGCAACATACGTGTCACGAACTCACAAACTCACAGCAATAGATAGTATCTCATTCGGCTTCCATAACCCCAACAGAGAAGTTTAGTTACCCATGAGTGCGAAGAAAATCACAATTGACATTGTTGTTATACCACAATAAAGATTTCACATTTGTAATGGTGTGGTAGGCGTTAGGCGTGAATCCCTTAGCAACGTAACGTTTCTCTTGTTGTGGAATTTAAGAATAGATGAATAGAAGAAGAAAAATAGAATTAATGGAAGAATGATTGTTTTGAACTAGAATGTCTTAGAATTGAATGTAAGAAGATGTCTCTAAATCTCTAGCAACATAGGGTATTTATAATACCCATATCCTATTCCTACTAAGCTAATGAAATGCTTAACCAAATCCTACTAAGCTAATGAAATACTTAACCCAATTGTACTAGGTTAATGTATCATTATCCTAATCCTAACAAGCTAATGTAATACTTAACCCAATTGTACTAGGTTAATGTATCATTATAAGTTACTGCTAGTCCCCAAAGTCTTCAGAAATGTTGTTTTATCCCGAGACAGAATTTCCATGCGCCATCTTTAGTCCTTGGCATCCAAGATTGGCTTTTCTCCTTTCGTGAAGCTTTCTTTGGCGTCAAGTTATCCATGAAATGCTGAATTCTGCATCATTTATACCTGAAAATTTGCTAATCATGTTCGTTAGCTCACTTACAGGAAAATGGACTAAAAGTGCATGAAATATATAATTTGTTCTCAAAACTAGGCTAAAATATGGGCAAAATATAGTGCTATAGGCGTGTAAATTCGCCTATCATCACCTATACTATAGGTCGTGCATCGATTACTCTCTTGATCATTCGTAGATCACATAGATCTATGTACATGGTTATAGACCCTCACTTGGATGTTGTTTAAAAATGAATAATTAAATAAAAAATAAATAAATTGTGAATTTATATACATATGAAGGAGTTTAAACAAGTCACATGATCTTGTTATAGCTTATACAAATTAGGGGTGGTGATTGAAGGATTATGTGGATGGATAGTGGTTGAACAATCAACATCCTCTAAGTAATATTTTCCAAAACACAAGTATGTTTTGAGGATGTTGATTGCATTTGATGACTACCCATCCATATACTTTTTTGATTTGGGGGTGGTCATTGAAGGAGTGTGTGGATGAATAGGCATCAAATATAACCAACATCTTCAAAACATACTTGTGCTTTGACAAACATTACTCTTAGGATATTGTTTGTTCAATCACTACCCATCCACACACACCTTAATTCACTACCCCTGATTTGTATAAACTCTAATATGATTATGTGACTTGCTTAAACTCACTCATATATGTAGAATTTCACACTACATTTATTTTTTATTTATTTATTCATTTTTAAAACAACATGCTAGTAAGGGTCTATAATCATGTACATACATCTACGAAATCTACCAATGATCCCGAGATCAATCGATGCACTACCTACAGTGTAAGTCTACGATAGACCAATTGAATCGACAGACTCTTAAAGAACAAGTATATTTTTTACTTAATTATTTTCTTTTTAAACATGTTATTGAGGGTCTATCGATTACGAGTGTCTACGGTAGACTTTAATATCTCGTTGATGATTGACATAGGTCATGATAGATGAAAGTCTATTAAGTGTCACCAACAATTCAAAAAATACAATTACTATTCCAACGGTAACAAATGGCTAATTTTATATTCCTTCAATATTAACACTTCTTTTTACTTCATATATAAAGTCCTCCTTCCCTCATTATTTTATTTCATCCACTTTGTTTTTATTTTAAAATTCTACAATGTCTCTAGCATCTCAAACATCGAATTCTAAAAAGACTCTAATTTATCATTGTGAAAATGCGGCTGTCTTGAGGACAATATGCACGGACTTAAATTCAGGTCTCAAATTTTCTAACTGTGTAATTGGTTTTAGCCAAAAAAAAGGAGAATGACCTAAAAATAATGTTATGTGGTATAATGCTAGTATTCGTTGTTTGGAAAGGTGTAACATGGATGTAGTGAGATTGAATAAATAAAAATACTTATATTTTTCTATAATGTTAATACTGTTTTTAATAGAATCATAGTTGATCAAACTACACATCAACTTAAAATCAAGTAGCATGGTAATGATAGACTATGCTAACAGTATACAAAAGATAAATATGTATTCTATGAAGTCAATCATACACTGTATCAGTTAACACAACACAATGTATATTAAAATTTCATGCAACAATACAGTTTGATAAAAACAGATTCAGTGCAGAATCATAACAATTTTCATTAAATAAAAAAATGTTTGTCATAGCCTAACAACAAATCATTCAACTCCATTGTTTCTAAAAAAAAAAATCTTGAACATTAACAATATTAGCATTCAAATGTCTTTTTCCTCATCATCACAAATGTTATCATTGATGAAATCAATGATATCCAAGACCACATTATTTTTGTCTGCTTCTTCTTTTTCTTCTTTCTGTCCATCTTTTTTGTCTTCTCTTTCTTCTTTGTCTGCCGCTTCTTCCTTTTCATCTTCGGCTTCTTCTTCAACAATTCTGTCATTGTTAATTTATAGACCACAAGTCTATTAACAGAAACAATTCAATGCTCAAATGAAAAAGCCAAAATAACTAAGAATTACCCCACTATTAAACAGTTCATAGCGAGATGAACGAAAAATTTTCAATCAAACATGTAGTATCAAAACTCAACTATTGCTACAAATCAAACTAATTAGCTATTAATCTTTTAATTTTGACTATTTCATCAATAATATTTTAAAAGAATTCCAAACACATAAATATTAATTTCATAGACCACAAGTCTACGGACAGAAACAGTTCGCTGCTCGAATCAAATAGCCAAAATAACTCATAAATTAACAATTATCTCACCATTCAACACTACAGTACTTAAAAAATATCAGAACTAAAGTAAAATTCCTTAACAAAAATTTCAAAATTCAACACTGTGATCGGTAAAAAAAATCTATCAAAACTGTCGAATCAAAACTCAATAATTGCTCCGGAATCAAACTAATTACCTATAGAATTCTCATATTTTAACTATTTAATCAACCACATTTGAAAAAAATTCCTATATTACATCACTTCAAAATGATTAACAATAAAAATCGATAAAATGGATCTACAAATAATCGAAACTTGATTTTAACTGACTTTATAATGCAAAAATGAGCCCTTTGTCCCTGGAGAAGAAGAAAAATAAAAAATGGCATTTGGGAGAAAATTCTTGAAAGTAGAGGAAGAGTTGAAGTTGAAGAGGAGAGAGAAGGTTTTTTTTTATTGGAATAAGTGGAGGGTGTTAAGTGTATTATATTAAATTTTCAAAGTTGTAAAAATGATGAAATGGTCCCTTGGTCCACGTGTGGGCCCCACTTTTTCAACTTTTTCCCACCTTTCCCACCTTAATCCTAAAAATTAAATAAAAAAAAAATTTAGTGGGGATTTGGCAAAAGAGTTTTGGAAAGTGTCTTCTTTGCTAATTTTTCTCAAGTTACATATAGCAAGATAATTAAGGAAAAGAAAAACAAGAAAACATATAGAAAGTCATTAACCTGAGAGACGACATGACCCCTACTAGTCGAGATACATTTAATTAGGACCTTGTTCATCCTCTTTTGACCCTCTGATAAGACTACAAGTTTTAGGTAGCTTCCTGACCTTATCAACGTTGGTGTAAAATCAACACCTTTGGGAATCAATAAGGTTACCATTTTGCATCATGTCAGATCAAGGATCAAAGCAGGAAATATGTTCTTCATAGCATAGGGATTGGCGGGCCTCCCAGGAAATTTTGATCTATGCATCATAAGGCTATCAAAGCTTGAGGCCTTGTCTCCGCTTGGGACTCCTTGAGGAGATCAACTTTTTTTCTCCAATAACTTCACATAAAATGGATCTAGGGGAAGCTCATGATTTTGATCCTATAAGATGGTTGGGTTGGTGCTTTCCACTTTGTAAGGAAATCAAGAAATCTCAAGACCAAAAGTGTCAAATTCTCTTGGTTTCCTTTTAAGGGGCTTACATTCTGACTCATCTAAATTTTCTTCTAAAGCAACCACTTTTGGAGTGAGCTTCTTGGCCTTTCATGTGGAGGGGCTTAATCTCCTGATTCCCTCAAGCAATACATTAGCGATATATTATTTTTTTGGGCTAAGTAATAATCGAAGCGAGCTACATCGGTCCTTCAGAAGGGAAGTTGAAACCCGTTTTCAAGTATAGGATATATAGATTCATTAATGAATTCTTACAAGAAAAATGCCATTGACAATGTGTTGATTGGTAGATTACCTGATGAAGAAGCTGGGAAGGTACCAACTGCCTGCATGGTGTTAAACCACTAAAGAGAGTGACGGGGAAACCATGAACCACCTTTCATATAATGTAATACACTAAGAGAGTTGGGGAAGTATGCCAAAAAGGCTCTTTGAAAACTATTTAGCCATTTAATCAAAAGTTTTTAAAATTTTTCCATATACCCATTTTAATCCACATCATCACAAACTTTTCCAACTCAATAAATTCATCCACAAGTTTTGTAATACTACACTTTAATCCAATATTTTTAACTTAACAAATTTATCCACAAGTTTTTAATAATACACTTCAACCCACTCCATCATCCACTATTATATAATACAAAAATATCTAGGTTTCCAAAAGTATTAAAAAAATTCAAAAGCTAAAAATAGAAGGTGATTCTTTCCCTCCAAAAAGCTCCAATTTCGGTGTCTTTTCTAGCGTTATTTTTTACCGATAAGCTCTAAATCAGTTCACAAACATCATAAGTTTGTCCATTGTGTCCATTGTTACCCCATTTGTTTTCTATCTTCTCAAACACACTTTCCACCATTGTTAAAAAGTTTTAAATCACTCACATTATTCAAAACCAGTTTAGAAAGTACATTACTGTAGCTCAGTCGACTCCAAGTTTATTTCTCTATTCAATAAACCCAACGATTATTGATTAGAGGAAATATCTGCAATTTCAAGGTCTTTGTACGGATATCTTCCCAGTCATCAACCATTCATCGTTAGTCATCGACCGTGCATATATCCCAACATAGACCATTAGCATAATCGACCGTTGATCAAAGCAAAATTCTAGGATGTCTATGCAGAATTTGTTCTGGTTTCTGGTGATTTCATGGAAGAATGGGTGGATACTTCTAAATATTGAAAATGGAGATATTTTACCAAGGTGACACTGCCCATTGTTATTTGCCACAACAGTTCATACGGCGAATTGGTTACAAGATTAATGCAGAGCGGGGATTTAGATTGCGCATCTAGCGACGTGATGATTAGTTATCTAATGCATTCAAGGGAAAATATGAATCATATGATCATAAATAATGATGCGCGTGTGTTGATGTATATGATGGATGTTGATGCAGATGTATTTAGGACTATTTTAAGGATAAATATAGCTGAGAGGTCCTTTGAAGGATCGATGAATTCATCACTACCCCCACCTTGGCACCCAATAGTCGACGATGATTTGAATGATTACGATAATGATGGAGACCATCCAATTAAAATGGAAGATGATTCTATGCATATGGAAGACGTTTCATCAGACTCGTAAAATGTGGAAGAAGACTGTGGAATGGGATCCCAACCATGACATTCTTTCACCGATGGAACCAATTTATATTGTGATCAAACATTCGCCAATAAGAAAGAGCTCAAAATGCTAATAGACGAAGAAGCGGTGAGGCAGTCTTTTGATTATCGTACGGAGAAGAGCTGCACCAAATTATTGAAGGCAAAATGCATATCTCCTGGTTGTGGCTGGTTGTTGTGGGAAAGAAAGTATGAAACCTCAGACAGATTTCACATATACAAGTATGTCGGGTTGCACACGTACGGTATTAAACACACCACCCGTAAGCATAAGAGAATCTCATCTGAATTGATTGCTTCTCTATGCATAAATTATTTTTGGGATGAAAAGGGTTTAAGCATAAGACAAATTCAAAGGATTGCGTTTAAAGAGATACATTGCCACATAAGCTATTGGATCTATTGGAAAGGAAGTGTAATTGCGAAGAACATCATTTGAGGGACAATAAAGCACGTATATGCTTGATTTCTATTTTTTTCCCACATGGTGGAGTTATTGAATCCCGGGTATTCTTACTCTATCATGGTAAATCAGAAGGATGGATCGTTCATTTACTACTTTTTAGCATTTGGAGCTTACGTACGGGGATATGCCCACATGATAAAGGTAATTATCGTCGATGAAATACATTTGTATGGAAAGTACGGGGGTATTTTGTCGAGATTCTTTGCACAGGACATCAAAAATCATATCTTTCCAATTGCCTTTTATATCATGAATAAAGAGAACAATGCTTCTTGGACCTTCTTCTTTGAGAAGTTGAAGTCTATAGTAGAAGATGAACCAGATCTATGTGTCATCTCCGATAGGCACATTAGCATTGCCAATGTCTTTTTCAGTGTATACAGTCGTGCACATCATGAAATTTCCAAGACACCTCGCTGAAAATCTTTGTGTAAATCAACACTGTGGATAACATCTTTATCTATTCTACACCGCAACAAAGGCTTATTTCTTTGATGAGTTTAGTGAGAACTTTGCAGAATTAAAGAATAATTTTCCTGAGGCAACACATGTCCTTGAAAATGTGCTTGGTTTTGAAAAATAGAGTAGAGCACACTTCCCGGGAAATAGGTACGATGTGATGACCACAAACATCACTGAGTTTCTCAACTCGGTGTTGATGGATGAATGAGAGTACCTCATTTCATACATATTCAATTCAATTGCTAAAAAATTTGGTGAAAAGTTTATGGAGCGGCATGCCTTTGTCGACGGTACAAACAACAAATTTGTCCCTTGTGCGAAAAAAATCCTAAGGGATAATAAAAGTGTGAGTGATTCCTCGTATGTGACTAATGCAAATGGGGATCTCGACTATTTCATGATGTTTGGAAATAGTGTTACTGCCATGGTCAATCTCTTGGAGAGGAGTTGTTATTGTCAAAAATTTAACTTGGTGAAAATACCGTGCGATCATGCGATGGCCGCTTTGCGAGCAAAGTATGGCGGTGGCGAAGGTTATGGTAACTTCATCTCCGAGTACTCTTTGCCAATTTATAAAGCTAAAAATTACCGCATTGCATACTTGAAAGCTATTAACGTTGTCCCTCTGAAGGCCGAATAGACTGTGCCACAGAAATTGCTAGACACTAACATTTCTCCACCCCCCTATGATCCCAAACTTGGAAGGATGAAGTTCAAATACGTTAAGGGCATCGGTGAGACATTTAAGTCCAAAAGGAGGAATAGGTGTTCAATATGCGAGAAATCTGGGCACAAAAGAACCACATGTAGCATGTCCAACAAATCATAGATAAACTTTTTTTGCTTCAATTATAAAGATACTATTTTGGGTGATAAATGTGCATTTTTTTAGAATTTAACGTCCAGTTGTAATCGACTTAAAGCTTTGTCTATGGTAGACAACGTCAATATATGATATATCCTTTACACGGTCTATTAAATATTATGTATTGGTTATATGATTACTCATCAAACATACTATGTGGGTCTTTATAATGCCATATCTCTCTAATTAATGCATTAAATCATTATTTCTTGTTTCTAATTAATTAAAAGCTGCAAACACGTCTGTTCTCAAAAAAGTCGCTGGTATATACAAGCCAAACGTTTTCTATTCCCACACGCATTGACTGACCATTGGTTGGATATACGAAAGGACACCTTCTATAGGTATATAAGTACAGTGCTTATTTCAATATAAGAATTCAGTTCTTTCTAAACCTGAAACATAAAAAACTCTCATCTTATTCATCCAAATTGAAATCATGCCTGGTCGCTGAATTACCCTACGCTCAATCAGATGAGTTTCCCCTTGTCATTATGATCTGCTGCTATTATGAAATGATTTTGATTAACTTTTCCATGGCTTGGGCAATGATCTATCGTACTTGGAGAGTGATCTCCGACGTATTGCTCATTTCCTTCAGGAAATTCTAGAGAAGCTTGGAATGGGCGGCAATGACTACATCACCCCTCACCATCCCCCTAATTCAGTTTAGGTTTTCATGAATGATTATGTTTTTAAGTTTTATTGTATTGTTCATTGTTGAAGAAGCTTTCTTAGTAGGATTTTGTTAGAAGAAAGCTTCTTCTATTTTGCCTTTTTTGCTGAAAATCTATGTAATGCAATGAACAAGTTCAATATAAGTATTTCAGTTTGTACATTATGTTTTCCCTCATTTTTATGATTGTTTCTTTTTGTGGAGGTTATTCTTCTGTACAGACAACTTTTTAAATATTTATGCCTTGTTCAATGAACACTACTGTAGATTGCCTTGATTAATTCCAGGAAGAGTAAAAAGTGATATATAGTCTATCATCAATCTTATACTCAGTCTGTCCTCGACCAAACATAGTAGTCGATCGTAGACCCTGTGAATCGATGGGCCATCGGTTAAATTAAAATAGATAATAACATATTTTGGGACTGGTGGAAGAAAATAATTAAATTTAAAAAGATTTAAATAGATAATTACATATTTTGGAGCTGGTGAAAGAAAATAATTAAATAAAAAATAATTTAAATAGATAATCTTGAACTGTTGGTAACACTTAATAGACTGTCGTCGATGTTTACCCATGTTAAATTTATGTAAAATATATACTTGTTCCTTGAGGGTCTATCAATTCGTCTGGTCTACCGTAGACTTACACCTTTAGGAGTGCATCAATTGATCTCCTGATTATGCGTAGACCACGGTGATCTATGTACACTGCTATAGACCATCACTTGGATGTTGTTTAAAAATGAATAAATAAATTAAAAATAAATATAGTGTGGAGTTCTACACATATGAAGGAGTGTAAACAAGTCACATAATCATATTAGAGCTTTATACAAATTAGGGGAGAGAATTAAGGAGTGTGTGGATGGGTAGTGGTTGAATGTTCAATATCCTAAGAGTACTGTTTGTCAAAGTACAAGTATGTATTGAGGATGCTGATTGTTCAACCACTATTCATTCCACATACTCTTTTGATTTGGGGGTGGTGATTGAAGCAGTATGTGGAATGTGTAGTCATCAAATACAATATATATCCTCAAAACATACTTGTGCTTTGACAAACATTACTCTTAGGATATTGAACATTCAACCACTACCCATCCACATACTTCTTAATTCACCCCCCTAATTTGTATAAAGCTCTAATATGATTATGTGACTTGTTTACACTCCTTCATATGTGTAGAAATCCACACTATATTTACTTTTAATTTATTTATTAATTTTTGAAAAACATCCAAGTGATGGTCTATAGAAGTGTACCTAGATCACCATGGCCTCTGCATAATCAGGAGATCACCAGACTAATTGATGGACCCTCAAAGCACAAGTATATTTTTTACTTAGATTTTTTTAAACATGTTATTGAGGGTCCATCGATTACGCGTGTCTACGGTAGACTTTAGTATCTCATTGATGTCTGACATAGGTCATGATCTACGACAGTCTATTAAGTGTCACCAGCAGTTCAAAAAATAAAATTACTATTCCAACAGTAACAAATGGCTACTTTTGTACTTCTTCAGTGTTAACACTTCTTTTTTACTTCATATATAAAGTCGTCCATCCCTCATTATTTTATTTCATCCACTTTGTTTTTATTTAAAAATTCTACAATGTCTTAAGCATCTCAAACGTTCAATTCTAAAAAGACTCTAATTTATCATTGTGGGAATGTGGCTGTCTTGAAGACGTCATGCACGAACTCAAATCCAGGTCACGAATTTTATAACTGTGCAATTGCGAAGGTGGGCCGTGTATGTCTTTTTTATATAGTTAAGTTAATCGTTATGTAATTATTATTATTTTTCTAGGATAATGGCGCATTGTAATTTTTTAAATTTCTTAATGAGCTATCACCTCCAAGCAGTCCATCTACGTCGGGACCCGAGACATTAAATTTTCATGACTTGGAAAATTTAATCTACTATAAAGGCTCCAACAATGTGAAGAAAATAGAGATTTTCTCATGACTTTGTTCAAAGAAGGCAAAGAACAGAGGGATCACTCTAAAGTATTGCTACATGACACCCAAATAGAGAAGGATCAACTAAAACAAAAATTGATTTTGGTCGAAGAAAGGGAGAATGACCTAAAAATGATGCTATGTGCTATAATGCTAGTATTTGTTCTTTGAAAAAGTGTAACATGGATGTAGTGATATTGAATAAATAATAATACTTCTATTTTTCTATAATGTTAATACTGTTTTTGATAGAATCATAGTCGATCAAATAACACATCAACTTAAAATCGAGCAGCATAGTAATGATAGACTATGCAAACAGTATACGAAAGATTAAAATGCATTCTATGATGTCAATCATACACTGTACCAATTATGAAAACACACTGCATATTCAAATTCCATGCCACAAATCAGTTTGATAAAATCAGATTCAGTGCAGAATCATAACTACTACCATAAAATAAAAGAATGTTTCTAATTTCCTACCAACAGATCATTCAACACATTAACAATATTAGAATTCAAATATCTTTTCCCCCATTTTCCTCATCAGCAGAATAGTTATTGTTTATTTCATCAACGATATCCATGACTTTTCCTCTGCTTCATCTTTTTCTTCTTTATGTCCATATTTTTTGTCTTCTCCTTCTTGTTTGTCTGCTATTTCTTCTATTCCATATGCAGCTTTATGTCTTTCTTTTTCAGCATCTGCAGTAGCTGCTGTTTCCTTCTCAACTTCTTTTTCTTCCTCATCTTTTTTTTTCTTCACCTTCAGCATCTGCTTCTTTCTCACCTTCCTTTTCTTCCTCATCTTTTTCTTTTACTTCACCCACTGCAACTTTCTCAGCCTTTTGTTTTCTTCATCATCTGTTGTTGCTATTTTTTCAGCTTCTTCTTTTTCCTTGCCTTCTTCAACTGCTGCTGCTTTTTTTTAGCTCCTTTTTTCCTTGTCTTCTTCTTCAACTGTTGCTGCTTCTTTTTCAGTTTCTTCTTCTTTTGCTGCAACTTCTTTTCCAGTTTCTTCTTGGTTCTTATCTTCTTCCATTTCTTCTTCTTCTTCTTCTTCATTCTTCTTTCCTTCTTCTTCCACAACCGTGGCCAACTCATCTATTTTGATCTTTTTTGATACTTCTTCATTCCTCCCCAATTTCTAAAGGTCCACATGCACTGTATTATCATATTACAAAATATTACTAATATTTAAAGCTGAAAATTCATTAACAACATCAATTATTGAATGAAGTTATCTCGCTCGTGTTGTCGTTCATTCTTTTCCTTTTTCTTCAGTCTTTTCTCTTTGATATAGGAAGCAATATCCAACACCGCTTCCTCGAGCATGGCAACACTCTTATGAAGATCCTCATCGACAGGGGTGCCCACTACATCTTTTGAGGTGCTTGGAGAAGCATATCACCAACATGTACTCCAACGGGGTTACCTTCCAAATCCCCATCATCATCACTGTCCTCATTTGAAGCAAGGACAGTTACCCATTGTAAATCATTCTTAAAGCCATCGAGGACATTATTCTTCACCTCATTCGTATATGGCTTAAACGTAATCATGTAATCTATCTTCGTCTCATGAACAGTAGGGATGATGTACGGGTGCACGTTATACAAAAAATCAATTAACAATTATATAACATTTGATACAACAGTAGTATTATTGCATAATAAGAAATAATTCATACCTCGGTAACTTTTTCTTTATACCTGAATGGGTCGCTTATCTTGTCATTTTTTGTAGTGTGCCATCTGAGAATGCATGGAATGGGAAAGGGCTCATCTATTAATTTTTCAACAAATTTTTCAAGATGAGGAACGACATCATAGATCCAAATTTGTAAGCAGTATAGTAGTGAAAAAAGAACTCAAATTCTATGACAGAGTATAAATAAAATAAGAATCTATGATAATCTCACTAAAGGGTTTATGGTAGATACCATGAATGCCCAAGGAAATCCGAATAGAGCATATGATGCCTTCTGATTCTTATCAAATACTTTCCTTTGATTCTTCGGGTCACTTTTATTCTTCAGATAGTCCATGGTCAGTTGGACTATCTCTTTCCCCCTCTGATAATTCTCAAAGAAACTAAAAGAATCAACCATTCGAATTAGTCTTGTGTCGACAACCTTCGTCGAATCTTTTGTAAGCAACATAGTGTGCAAGAACCACAGTAAACAACACTTAAAATTCTTCTCCTCATTCAGCTTCTTCCCTATGATCAAGTGTAACAAGTTGTCCGCCGTAATATTTTTATTTTTCATCACCTTAAAGCAAATATGCTCCCCCTTGGCTAACACCTTCTTCATTTTTTATTCACTAGGGTATGATGAGCAGTTCATCCCCTTGATCAAATAAATTTTTTTTAATCCAAGACAAGCAGGCTTGTTGTTTACATAGAACCATATCTTATGATGCATTTTATCATTCTTGATGTGTCACAACAACAAATAATGGTCTGCCTATTGAATTTGAGATGTTCCAGCAGGTTTGTCAAATGTCCAAAACAGGACCGCTTGAGTCTTGATAACGCTCAATCTATAGCTCTCGTAGGAGTGTAAAGCGGTCGTTTGTCAAATATAGAACCCAACCTGGGTTGGGTATCGATCCCACAGGGAATAGCTTAGTCAACAAGTAAGCAACGATTACTAGACTTTTAGTGCAAGTCTCGTAAGAAGGGGGGTTTGTAATGTGTAACCAAATTATTAAAGCAAAAACTGAAAATAGCAAAGTAAAAAGAAAGAATATTTAGTAGGTTGTGAAACAATGAGAATTGAGGAGTTGGGGTTATGTCCACCTTCTGAGTTATACGTCTCTATTGACTATGAGTGTGTTGAATTCAGACATGCATGTGCTTATAGAGAATTGTATTCGATGGTAAATCTAGGCGTCTTTCGACCTATTCGAGGATTATTTCACTTTAACTCTTTCGAGCTTAAAGCGTGTCTAACGGTACGAATTCTCCAAAAGGTTAATCCAGTTACGACACTAACTTTTTAATAGGGGATGGGACCCTATTACCTTGACATTATCTCTTTTCTAGACAGACAACCTTTCTTTCGAACAAGTTAAATGTTATACTGGCGTATTCTTGCGTTTGCAACCACAAAGAATTTAGATTAAGATGAAGAGAATAATGATATAAGCAACATACGTGTCACGAACTCACAAACTCACAGCAATTGATAGTATCTCATTCGGCTTCCATAACCCCAACAGAGAAGTTTAGTTACCCATGGGTGCGAAGGAAATCACAATTGACATTGTTGTTATACCACAATAAAGATTTCACTTTTGTAATGGTGTGGTAGGCGTTAGGTGTGAATTCCTTAGCAAAGTAACGTTTCTCTTGTTGTGGAATTTAAGAATAGATGAATAGAAGAAGAAAAATAGAATCAATGAAAGAATGATTGTTTAGAACTAGAATGTCCTAGAAGTAGAATAGAATAGAATTGAATGTAAGAAGATGTCCTAAAATGTCTAGCAAGATAGGGTATTTATAATACCCATATCCTATTCCTACTAAGCTAATGAAATGCTTAACCAAATCCTACTAAGCTAATGAAATACTTAACACAATTGTACTAGGTTAATGTATCATTATCCTAATCCTAACAAGTTACTGCTAGTCCCCAAAGTCTTCAGAAATGTTGTTTTAGCCCGGGACAGAATTTCCATGCGCCATCTTTAGTCCTTGGCGTCCAAGATTGGCTTTTCTCCTTTCGTGAAGCTTTTTTGGCGTCAAGTTATCCATGAAATGCTGAATTCTGCATCATTTATACCTGAAACTTTGCTAATCATGTTCGTTAGCTCACTTACAGGAAAATGGACTAAAAGTGCATGAAATATATAATTTGTTCTCAAAACTAGGCTAAAATATGGGCAAAATATAGTGCTATAGGCGTGTAAATTCGCCTATCATCAACACCCCACACTTAAAGCTTTGTTCGTCCTCGAACAAAATATCATGTCCCTCTAAACATCAACTTAGGGTTTCACAGCAACAACACAAAATATTCGTCAAGGCAAGCACAACAATTATCAACAAAGAGTAGTTTTTCGATCATTAGTAGAAACAGTTTAACCTCTAGCATAGACTCGTGATGGTGGTCAACTCATATTCAAAGGTTAAGGCACAAAGAATCATACACGACTACCCAAAACTCATCAACCATGTGTGTCTCACAATATATTACCCATAATCACTCACAAGTATAGCATATTTTTCAAACATGGGTATCAAAATATCCTTGCTCTCGCTCTCACAAAGAATTCATATGAAACAACTGATGAACATAGGCTTTCCCTTAGTGTAATGCTCCACTAAATGTCAGAATGCCAAGCTTAGGATCAACTAGGTCTTTTGATGGTTGTAATGTAGGCTAAGGGACAGGTAGGACTATTTTGGCCAGAAATGGTGACTATGTTCCTAAGCGCTTTAATACATCACATTGTATCATTAACACTTTTATTTCAAACAACCTTTCTACTTTCTTTTATTCTACCACTCTTTTTCTCCTCTTTTGTTTTTCAATTTTAAACATAACTAACTTTTCAGTTTTCCTTTCCTTTTTCTTTTGATAACATACCTCTTATGATAGCACTTTCTTTTTCATAACTCATTCAAGCACCAATGCATTCTAAAGCATCATACTCACCCAATTTTCTCTTATTTTGTCACATGACTTTTTCACTTTAAAGCACTTAGGAATTTGGATCAAATTATGGTCTTAAAAAAATGGATTAGGCTTACATACGAGGTTTGTGAAAGAAAATAGGCTAAAGGCTCAAAAGGGTTTAACTAGGATGATGTCCATGGGTAGGTAAAAAGAAGGTAAATAATCATAGGTTGCCAAAGAAATGCCTAAATCATCTCCTAGACTTGCACTCTTTATTTTCGCTTTACATACATATCAGGCAAGTTCTAGCATCAGCCACAAGCACATAATATACTATTATCTCACACACACAAGGCACATGGTCGACTTTATTGGGAGTAGTATAGACTCTTGACCCAACAGATGAAGGAATTAAACCAAACAATATCACATAGTGAGTCACAATTAGAGCCTAAACGTCTCAATAGTCATGATTTTAGTACAAACTCTTGTCATAATCTCATGCTGCCTATTAGAACATTTCATGCGATGCTAAAAAAAAAATTTTAACTACTGAAAAAAACAATTAACTACTAACAAAACACACAAACATAAATAAATGCAAATGTGGATAGAGAAGTATAGCATGCAAATACCAGCACCCCACACTTAGACGGGACACACTGCCCTCAGTGAAAAATAAATAAGAAGAACCTGATTAGTCGGACTCATCCTCTATGTCTGGGGTCATACCCCCTGCATCGGAATCGTCATCAGAGTCGTCGTCATCAGAGTTCTCTTCCACGTCGGAGTCTGGCATTCGTCGATCATCATCGGTTGGCATATTGTCATCAAGAGGTTCCTCAAAATATACACCTTCTCCACACATCGCCCTCGCATGCTCATTCATTGGGTAGTCATAATCCAACTATTGGAGCTCTGCAGCAGTTGGAACACGACCCCCGCTCATCATGGTAAACTTCATCATGCCATATAAATGACGGGAGAAGCTTTCGTCGCGAGCATGCCTTTCTGAAGTGGTAAGGTTGACTCCATGAGTGGTTTCAGCATCTTTAACCTTCGTGAGGTCAACCTTCTTTGTGTTGTGTGGGAGTTTGTAATCAGCCGGCTCCTCTTCGATGTCTTCTTTCCTTAGTATTGCAGTCAACAAGTTGCCAAAACTGAAGTGGGACCTCTTGTGCAGCCTAGCTTTCCGCAATGTGGAATGAATAATTGCCCCGATATTGATAGTGACATTCGTCATCAATGCGTATACCAAGCACACTCTATCTCTTGTTATCTTGGTGTACTGAGTCCCTGGTTTGAGGCAAGAGTTGACAATACGCAATCATATCCTTGCTTCCCTATTCAAAGGAGCATAAGGGAAGGTGTTGTGTCGCCTGGTGTCTTTATGTATGCTCCACCTTGCCATGGATCTACTTCCACAAAGTGTGTGTCGAATTTCTCTATATGGAGGTCTACTGTACATCTCTTTGAATGGTGTTGGATCGACTGAAGGCAAGCCAAGAAAGGAGTTGAAGAAATCCGCATTGAGTTGTAAAACTTGGCCCCGAATCTTGACTTCGCTGCCTGTGGTTTTTGGCGACCAGTTGGCATAAAATTCCCTTGTCAAATCAAGATTGCATTCTCCTATGTCTTGGAAGATGAAATCCAAAGGTAATGTCATGATCTTTGCCAACATGCGCGGCTCCTTCTTTGCTAGGCTTTCCTTGTTGATCAGGTCCACATGAACATATTTTCTTTCTTTGTTGTTCCTATACCATTCCTTCGCTTCCTCCTCAAGAACCCATTTTATTCCAAACGTGCGGCGTGGTAATTGCATTGAGGATGATTCTCCTTGCTCCTTGCGAATTCTTTTCTTGCTCTTTTAGGAAGTGGTAGCCTTATATTTGCCTTGTCTTGCTTTGGGTGCCATTGTACCTGAGACTTAGAACAATGTTCATGTTAGCATCAGCTCAATGGATACAATCTATACACAAGCAGTAGGGGTACCACCCCACACTTAGTTTGTTGGCACAAATTAGTGAAGTGAAAGTGGTCGATTACTTAGGCTTCATCGACATACGTTTTAGGGGCTATATTCCAACAGGAAATTTAGAGATGTAACACTTCTTGCAATCTTTGAAATACTTTCATGTTAGGTGTATCAAGACTTCTACATAGGGATTACATTATGGTATAGTTTCTATCAATAATCACAATCTCCTATGTCGGTAGGCAACTATAAGTCTTATTCCGATGAACGAGACATCCCAACATATAAGTATTCAAGTGACAAGAGTATGCAATGTTCATGACTATAGCAATTCCGCAAGTAGTATGCATCAAAATCGAATTGAAGTCGGAAACAAGTTAAGATCGTCCTAACGTATATGTTCACTCACTTGGTTGTAATTCAAACATATTCACATCTTCAATACTTCTTCAAGATTTAGCAATTCATAATAGACATAGTAACATAGTACTTACGAAAAATAGATGAAGAACACAAGAGTACTTACGTGATTGAATCCTTTGGAGATGTTCTTGTGAAGTGGAAGAGCAAAAAGAAAAGTTTTGAGAAGATTTGGATGCTATGTGCGGCGCCTATGTTAGGTTTTCAATGTGTTTGTGCCTCAAGACTAAGTCTCCTATTTATAGAAAAAGATTGGGTCGGGTTTTGACCCATTTAAAATCGGATTTGGAGACATAAAGTGACCATAGGCGACGCCTTTAGCTTTGCCTATGCTTGGCATAGGCGGCGCCTTTTGCAAAGCATTGTCTAGCATAGGCGGCGCCTATGCCATAGCATTTGGTGAGCATAGGCGGCGCCTTTTACTTTGCATTTGAGATTCAGAGACAAAATGCTTTAGCATAGGCGGCGCCTATGCTATGGCATACTTGAGCATGGGCGGCGCCTATGCTATGGCACACTAGATTCCGAGACCTTGGGCCATAGTATAGGACTTGCCTTATTCGTGGCCTAGTTTTACCTAGGACTAGCCTTGATCGATGCCTATATTTTCATGAGCAATGCTCAATCCATAGCCTTTTGCATCTTCATGCCTAACTTACCACCTTTACCATGCAATACGTCCAAATCAAAATTTGAAACCGATCTCCTCGTTGAATACCTCTTGCACCTACATTTGCTCAAAACCAATAAAACCGATTAGAACGATGGGTTGCCTCCCATTAAGCGCCTTAGTTTTGGTCGTGGCACGACTCTTATTTTTGGATTTTTATTTATCAAAAACAAACACGTAATAGAACGAAAGAAAAATAAAAAGCGATAAACGATGGGTTGCCTCCCATCTAGCGCTTGATTTATTGTCGCGGCACGACATAGCTATCTCGATTACTTAGACTTCATCGAGATAGATGGTTGATCATTTTCTGAATAGATTCAGACGATAATGAGGCTTACTTGTAGGCATGCAATCTTCTTCGAGATGACCCTTGTGCATGCCTATCCCAGGAGGGATACCAATTATATCATCAATAGTCCAACCCATAGCTCTAATGTATCTCTTCAGGGCAGAGATGAGAGCCTCTACGTGCTGTTTACTTAAATCATCCGCACTCACCGGAAGTATATTTATACTTTCCAAGAACACATACCTTAGATAATCGGGGAGCTCTTTCGATTCTAGCATTGGTGGCTCTTCAGTAGATGGCTTGGCTGGTGGTGTGGGTCGATTTTTGAGATCGAGGTCCAGCTTCTTGGGAGTATGGCGATACGTCCCTAATCCTGATAGAGCACAAATAGCTTCTTCGCAATTTTCAGCATCCTTACTCTCTTCATTCATGAGCACAACCGCCACTGGGTCATCAATAATTTGCTCTTCTTCAAGTAGTTCTTTCTCATCATCAAAGTAAACATCAACCACCGAGAATACGTTCAGCTCTTTGGGTTGCTTCATTGATTTGCACACATCAAAGCGAACTACTTCGTCATTTATTCGGAATGAAAGCTCATTAGCTCTCAAATCAATAAGCACGCTTCCTGTAGCAAGGAAAGGGCGCCCCAAGATTATGGGAACTTCTGAGTTTGCTTCACAATCCAAAATAACAAAGTTTGCCGGAAATATGAATGAAGAAACCTTTACCAATACATCACATAGAATCCCAACAGGTCATTTTACCGACCTATCCGCCATTACGAGCCTCATATTGGTTGGAGTAGGATCACCTAACCCCAACTTTTTATAGATAGATAATGGCATCAAATTGATGCTGGCTCCTAAATCACATAATGCCTTGGAAAAATTCAAAGATCCAACAGTGCAAGGAATAATGAAAGCTCCGGGGTCATCCTTCTTCTGAACTAGTGATCGGGTAGCGATGGCGCTGCAGTGATGAACATTATCTTTCAACTCATAGCTTGCTTCCCGCTTTTTCGTCAAAAGATCTTTCATAAATTTTGCATACCCAGGTATTTGTTCAAGTGCCTCCACCAATGGAACATTAATGGTCAACTGCTTTAACATAGTCATGAATTTGCTGAACTTTGTATCATCCGCCACCTTCTTCAATCTTTGAGAAAAAGGTGGTGGTGGGTATGGAATTGTTCTCTCCACGGCTTTCTTCTCCTCTTGCCTTCGTTTTCAGCCTTTTCAGGCTGCAACATACTCGGTGTACCATCATGGACGTCGTAGGTGGATTCTACGGCAGCTTCTCCTTTTGCCTTGTCATCAATGTCTGCTACATCTTCGACCACTTGTTTGCCCTTAGATGAAGTTTCCAGCACCTTACCACTTCGAGTAGTAATAACCATGCATGATCCCTCATTCCTTGGATTTTGCACAGTGTCGCTAGGTAAAGTGCCAGCCTTTCTTTGATTGAGTG
Source organism: Capsicum pubescens (assembly GCA_030864215.1). Taxonomy (NCBI): domain Eukaryota; kingdom Viridiplantae; phylum Streptophyta; class Magnoliopsida; order Solanales; family Solanaceae; genus Capsicum; species Capsicum pubescens. Next base: position 78,681,166 of record CM061546.1, read on the forward strand.
CTGCTGAAAGTTGGCTCAATTGATGCTCTATTTTCTTGATTGAAGTGGAATGTGAATCAACTAATTGTTTCATAGAGGACAAATCATTTATTACCTCCGTTACTCCCGCGCTAGTTGCTTCCACTCCTTTCAGTAGTTTAGCCATCATGTCTTCCATACTTCCAGAACTAGATGTGGTGGCGTCACGTCTTCCAGGGGGAACATACAAACCACTTTTTTCATTCTTGTTCTTCCAACTACCTTGGTCTTTGTTTCCATATTTATCATAATAGTTCCGACCTTGGTTTCCTTGGGTATTACCTCGGAAACCCCCCTGATTGTTTAAGTAGTTGGCTTCTTCTTCCGAATCAGATTCGTCTCTTACTTTTGACGCAATAGCTTTCACTTTTTCGGTCTTCCCTAATAATAAATGCTTTGTAAGAAGATCCACTTGTGTTTTCATGTGCGCCATATCTTGATCACGTTCTTCTTCTCTTCTCCTTTGGTCTGCAGTCATGCCTATAGATAAAGTGGGGCTTGCTACCTCAAAATCCCTGGTATGCCAAACTCTACTTTGTTTCGTCATACGATCTAGCATATTGCTTGCTTGACCAAAGGTGAGATCCATAAAGGATCCTCCAGCCGCATTATCCTCCACTGGTTTAGTTATTGAATTCAGGGCTCTATATAATATCTCCATTAGGTGAACATTAGTCATATGATGGTTTGGGCACCTCGCTAGCTTTGTCTTGAACCGCTCCCATGTTTCATGAAGAGTTTCAGTGGGAAGCTGACGAAAGTTGCTGATTTCATCTCTCAATTGTGCTCTTTTGGATGGAGGAAAGAATCTTTCTAGGAAAGCATCTCTCAATTGCCTCCAATTTGTAATAGAATCAGGAGTCAGCCCATTCAACCATAGAGTTGCCTCCCCAGACAGAGACAATGGAAATAAGCGTAACCGAATTGCATTCTGACCAACTCCAGGATTGTCAAACGACTTGCATATAGAAATAAAGTTGATGAGATGCATATTCGGATCATCGCTTGCTAGTCCACCAAATAATCCCTTGAGTTGCAATAACTGAATCATGGTGCTCGTGATGTTGAACTTGGCTCCGGGCACTAATGGTGGGGGAATAACGGCTCCTGTGGCTCCGTCTCCATCAAGATCATCATCATCATCGTCGAAAGCTGGCTGCATAGCTTAGCGTTCAGGACTAAACCTAGCTTGACTATCTCTTCTGTTGGAAGGTGTTGCGATCTCAGCGGCATGCCTAGGGTTTAGTAGCTCGTCATCACCTAGATCTTCATCGTCAGGATTTGTTGCTCGCCCAGGGTTATCAATATTCTGCTGATGCACTTGAGCGGCGGCTAGCGCAACTAGTCTCGCCTGTTTCTGTTGAGCAGCCATCCTTTCAATTGCGTGTTGTGCCTCTATTCTGCGAATACGTTGTTGTTCAGGATTGATTGGTAATAACGGTTGACTAGAACTTCGGGTATGGGGCATGCACTGAATAAAAACCTGCAGTAAACAAAAACAAAAACTAAAAGTAAAAGTACGAGAATCTTTGACCAAAGGGTCTAGTAATTATTACGAACTTAATTGACACTTGTATTCCCCGGCAGCGGCGCCAATTTTTGATAACGCTCAATCTACAGCTCTCTTAGGAGTGTAAAGCGGTCGTTTGTCAAATATAGAACCCAACCTGGGTTGGGTATCGATCCCACAGGGAATAGCTTGGTCAACAAGTAAGCAACGATTACTAGACTTTTAGTGCAAGTCTCGTAAGAAGGGGGGTTTGTAATGTGTAACCAAATTATTAAAGCAAAAACTGAAAATAGCAAAGTAAAAAGAAAGAATGTTTAGTAGGTTGTGAAACAATGAGAATTGAGGAGTTGGGGTTATGTCCACCTTCTGAGTTATACGTCTCTATTGACTATGAGTGTGTTGAATTCAGACATGCATGTGCTTATAGAGAATTGTATTCGATGGTAAATCCAGGCGTCTTTCGACCTATTCGAGGATTATTTCACTTTAACTCTTTCGAGCTTAAAGCGTGTCTAACGGTACGAATTCTCCAAGAGGTTAATCCAGTTACGGCACTAACTTTTTAATAGGGGATGGGACCCTACTACCTTGACATTATCTCTTTTCCAGTCAGATAACCTTTCTTTCGAACAAGTTAAATGTTATACTGGCGTATTCTTGCGTTTGCAACCACAAAGAATTTAGATTAAGATGAAGAGAATAATGATATAAGTAACATACGTGTCACGAACTCACAAACTCACAGCAATAGATAGTATCTCATTCGGCTTACATAACCCCAACAGAGAAGTTTAGTTACCCATGAGTGCGAAGGAAATCACAATTGACATTGTTGTTATACCACAATAAAGATTTCACTTTTGTAATGGTGTGGTAGGCGTTAGGCTTGAATTCCTTAGCAAAGTAACGTTTCTCTTGTTGTGGAGTTTAAGAATAGATGAATAGAAGAAGAAAAATAGAATCAATGGAAGAATGATTGTTTAGAACTAGAATGTCTTAGAAGTAGAATAAAATAGAATTGAATGTAAGAAGATGTCCTAAAATCTCTAGCAAGATAGGGTATTTATAATACCCATATCCTATTCCTACTAAGCTAATGAAATGCTTAACCAAATCCTACTAAGCTAATGAAATACTTAACCCAATTGTACTAGGTTAATGTATCATTATCCTAATCCTAACAAGTTACTGCTAGTCCCCAAAGTCTTCAGAAATATTGTTTTAGCCCGGGACAGAATTTCCATGCGCCATCTTTAGTCCTTGGCGTCCAAGATTGGCTTTTCTCCTTTCGTGAAGCCTTCTTTGGCGTCAAGTTATCCATGAAATGCTGAATTCTGCATCATTTATACCTGAAACTTTGCTAATCATGTTCGTTAGCTCACTTACAGGAAAATGGACTAAAAGTGCATGAAATATATAATTTGTTCTCAAAACTAGGCTAAAATATGGGCAAAATATAGTGCTATAGGCGTGTAAATTCGCCTATCATCAAGTCTTTTCTTCATATCCTGGTCGACAAGAACTTGCTTAAATTATCGATAAGCAGCCATTCTTGATCTGACAGATATCTTTGCCGGGAAAGATCCAACCTCGTTCATTATCGTTCGAAGGTCATAACTCTCTACGTAAATGAACCTTGAACAATATATCATGGATAAGGGATCATTATCCCTATCATCACTGTTTCTTCCACTTCCTTCGCTCTCTTCACTGTCACCACTCGCACTACGCTCGAAAAGATCTTCACTAGAATCGACGTATTCACTTATCTCCATTAACTTCATATCTGACTCGGATACTGCCACTTCAATATTCTTTCTTTTTGAGACATTTCAAATGCCTCAACTTTTCTTTTTCTACTGGTACCAGCAGAATCAGATGCGGTACCAGCTTTGCGTTTAGCAATGATTCTTTTTTAGCTATTTTCAACAAAATCTACACCTGCAGAACAAATCTGTCATTTTCAGTTCATAGACCACAAGTCTACCAACAAAAATAACTCAATGCTCAAATGAAACCCCCCAAAAAACTAAGAAATACCCCACCCATTATACAGTTTACTACAAAAATATACCAAAACTGAACCAAAATCCAACATGCAGTATCAAAACTCAGCTATTACTAAAAATCAAACTAATTAACAATTAATCTTTCAATTTTCACTATTTCAGCAATCATATTTTAAAAGAATTTCATACTGTTTTGTGAAAATTTTGACTTTTAAGAGTCAGACTTAATTTTATAAAGGAATTAAGAAACCTTTATAAGGTACTTTAAACGATCCAAAATAGAAAAATCATCTAAATTTAAAGATTCTGAGTAAGCGGTTTCTATTAACGCTTTAGAATGGTTTTAGGCACCTAAAACGACCGCTAAATTGCGGTTATCCAAATTTTTTGAAAACATCTTTTGAGTAACTTCAAAAAGATTGATTTGTTGAAAAGTGATTGATTTTTTTTGAAAAAAAGACTTGTGTAAAATAAATTTGGGCAACTTAGTAGGAATTTTAACTAAGTCTAACAAACTAATAAGAAAATAAACACATAAAAGGCGAGATGGAGGAGGAAGTAAAAGACTTAGGCCATTGGGCCTAAATCTTCGAAACTTGTCCTAAGCTAATTGGGATTTTGACCCATTTTTCACCTGTCCTATTCTATGTTTTCGAGCCTTTTTGGCCCAAAATCCGCTTCACCTGTATTAAATTTACAACTTTGGCTTCGAGGCCCAAATGAATGAATAAATAAAGAAATAAATAAAATAAAAAAAGACAATAATAAATAAATTAAAAATTAAATAAAATGAAAAATGAGACTTTCAAGTCTCTTGGCCGCTTCAAAGATGGACTTTAACCCATTTCTTCCTCTTTTGACTCTTTGTATTCGGTATGCCATAAGATCGATGTTGGGATTTCTCTGGGAATTGACTCGGGGTTAAATGGGCCTCAATGGCCCATAATGGGCATGCAAAGGAAAAAGGGAGTCCAAGTGGGACTCGAGCGTATCCACATGCGAAAGAAAAATAAAGTAATTAATATATGTTCAAAGATCAGTTCTTGAAGATCAATAGTGTCATTAAAAGAGCATTTTCGCGCACCAGGATAATAGTAAGCCATGATATAAAGAGATGTAATTTATCTAATGAAAAGACAATTAATCTATCCCTTGAACAAGTTCAAGAATTAAATCAAATTCAACATGATCAATTAATCCAGACAAGTTCAAGAATTTAGATCGAATGCAATATAATTATCTAATTCTTGAGGAAAGACAAAAGATGTCAAGAACAATAAGGGAATCTATACTTTGTGGCAAAAAGTATACTTGTTTAAAAGATTAGCTCACAAATAAATCATCAAATAATCTGTATTTAAGAAGAAGTACATCTGTATTTAATAAGAAGTATACATGTTTAAAAGTCCTCTCACAAACTAATCAACAAAATGGTATGCATTTATGGAAACTGGTTATATTTGATGTGTACATACTATTCTGCCACATGAGAATACTAAATGTATTTGTAAACAAGTTCAAGAATTTACCTGATTCACCTTCCAGAGAACACGATGCACACACACAATTTAACTCATTGAAAATATACCACACCACAGAAAATACACAGGGGAATCTTTTTCAACAATATAGGTCATACACCCATCAAACTATACCCACACAGGAAAGAAATATGTAGTGAAAATATTTTAAGATTCGACATAACACTTGGTTCATCCTCACCTTCTCTTAATAAGTTTTTAAGATTTTGGGTCGATTTGTGTCATTGAAGGGTCACAGGATGATTGAGAATCAATATGACATATCCCTTACCTTTTGTTAGCATTTTTTGTAAATAAAGCTTTAAAAATACATCTAGTTAACCACGAAAATCGGAAGACAAATATGAAACAAAGCAAGGAAAAGGTAAACCATCCACATCATACTGTGGCCATGAATGAGAACTTAAGATGACTAATGTTCCACTAAATTCCAGCAAGTCAGACCCCCCATATCCAAATATAAAGGCAGTATGCTCGTAACTCACAAAAATGATACAATCAGAATTTTAAAGGCGAATCTTATAAAATTATGAGATTGATACATGTAGCTTACAACTGAATTAAAGACAGCAGATCAAAAGAACTCTATATGTTGGACATTCAAACAAAATCAACACAAAACAGTGGTCTAAACCTCACGATGAAGGATATTGAATCAAACTAGAAAAAACACAGAATGCTCACAATATATGCTAAAAGGGAAATTAACAAATAACCAGCAAGATTAACACAAGACAGGGAGTTCAAAACTACAAAATCAAAATATACAAAATAGACAATGGCTCAAACACTATAGCATGAACGTTGATTCAGCGAAAACATAACAACCAACACAAATAAATCCTATATCCATCAAAGGCGTAGACATCAAACAAACCCAGCCACTTCGATTATGAAACTACGAAGAGAGAGATAAAGAAAAGAACAACGATAAAAAAACTAAAAAGGAAGGCGTGCTTACCTACTTTGGAGAAGCAAAATAGGACTCGAGGCTTCGATGGAATTTCTAACACCACCGGAAAAGCCTCTGTGATTTCAAGAAAACTTTGCGTAATTGATAACTTCTCACAAAAAGCTATTTTTTTTACTAAAAAATGGACTTTTTTGCTCCGAAAGTTTTTTCAACCTTCCAAGACTTGGGATCTTTAGCTCAATAGTGAGCCTTATATAGGAAGAATTTCTGGGTTCCCATTTTTTTCATCGATGTGGGATAAAATAGAAACGAGGGCAATCTCGGGATTTTTGTTAGAGAAATTCAAGGATAAGGTTCCAGCTGGAGAGAATCGTATAATTATTCAGCAAATTCTAATTTTCAATTGATGGATCAAAGGACGAGTATAGGGACACATTGTGGGTTCTAGAACCTTCTTAATACAACTAAGATTTTGACACATTGGAAGATGAGGTGGACGTTACGATAATTTGAATTGGACTTAGAGTCGGGTTCATCGATTTGGCCACAATCGGGTTTTGGGTCTTGCGTTGGAAGTCATTGTTGTTTGCTGGTACTATATTCAGATTTGGGTCATCGGGTTGGACTTGTTGTTGGTCGCGACTGATGATCGACGTATAGGTCAGAGTCAGTTATTGTGTTGGCATTGTTGAACTATGTCGATATCGTTGTTTTATGGAGTTGGTGTTGTGTGTTGTTGTTTGTTAATGGGTAAAAGGGAAGAGAAGTTTGGGTTGGGTTGGAGATATGGGCTAGGGCGATTGTTGTTTGTCTTGGGCTGCTGGAAAGAAAAGAAAATGGGGATTAGATGTGGGCCTGGGACAGACTGTTCTTGTGGGCTGGTACTTGTTGTGAAATTGGGTTGCTGAGTTGATTAGTTTAATTCGGGTTATTTACGATAAACCCAATTAGATTAGGGATTATGAATTTAGGCTAATGGTTAAATTAGCCTAATTATTAGAATTTAGTCAATCGAATTTAAATTTTAGCCTAATTAAAAATTAATTGACCAATTACATTGTAATTATGGTCAAATCACTTTCAAGTAAGGTTAAATTTAATAAATTGACCAAATCTAATTAAAATTTAAAACAAATTACTTTCTACTTTAATTTTGATCTTCTTGATTTAATAAAATCAAATAAATATTTTTTAAATAAATTACTTTCAAGAATAAATTACATTTAAATCAAGATTTAATTATTTAAATTTATTTCAAGATAATCCTTGATTAAACTTGAAATGACAAACTTACCTAGATAAATACTTCGAAGAGTTTTTATTCGGATCAAAATAAATATTGTAATTTTATTTGAAAATCAATGAGACTCGGAATTAAACTAGTTATGGAGGGAAAAAATTAGGTATCAAAAACTGCCCCCTCCCTTTGGGTAGGGTGGAGGCAAGTAACCCTGGGCAAAAGGAGGTTGACGTCCCTAATTTTTGTCCGACCACAAATTCAAATCTGAAAGAGGTTGACTTTCGCACGAGTTTTATAGAGTTATGGACAGACCTTGGTATCAGGTTTTCTACATATCTTAGGTTACATGAGAATTCAGGTCACTTGTAGTTCATAAAGCTTGATTTAAAGCATGATTTTTAAAATAATTCACTAGCTATCTCGATTTTTGGAGTTTTTGACGAAACTGAAAAGATGGAGAATAAAGGGATTGGGGAGGAGGTTGGAATGCAGTCGAGTTTTCAAAATATATCCCATCCTACATATCCTCGAGATTCATGGAATCAGACTGCTTGTAATTTGATTCGATCGTTAGAAAATATAGTCTTTTATTTCAGACGATCTTTGGCTCGGGATGAGTGACAAGTTGATTGAGTTGCAGAAAAGAGGCTTGTAACCTCTTAACCATGAATTTGGAGCTCTTCACATCCATAGGTAAGATTTACCCTGACATATTTCCAAAACTCTAGGTGTACTATCACTCGAATTTGAAATAAAGAGAAGTTTACCTTTAGTACGAGCTTAAAAATATCCCGAAGGTGAAGCTGAAACCAGAATATCCCAAAATTCCCACGTGCCTTCTAACAGGGGTGTGGTTGGATGGTGGCGGCGATCATCTTTTAGCTCGCATCTAAAAAGTTTGACGTCCCTGTCTAGACTATATCCCATTTTGCTGCTAAGAAAGAGTTCCACATTGTGTTGCGTCCTATCTAGAGTCATCTGTACCTGTGGTTTTGATTTGAGATTTTCATCCTCTCGGATGCTCTCAGCAATGTCTCAAACAAAAATTATTAGTGCTAAACATAATTTACGAAAGAGGTATATAGTCTTTACTATATCTCTACATAAGTTATCGCTTGAAAAGCGAAGTCATCCTTTCATGTACCTATTTGGAAGGAAATAACTTGCAACAACAAATACAACAACCCTCTTGTTTATTGCATAAATAGCTCATTTGTCAGTTGAATATGTCTTTAAACTGGGGTGGCCCTTTTGGACATCAACGACACTTTATGTAGAACGATCCATGCAACCATATAATCTTATGCTGATGCGACAACCTTTTGGTCACCTATAATGTTTGTCGTATGATAACTTATCTGGTTATTACCAATAATTCTTTACTTATGATATCGAGTAAGTCTTGCACATCTTTTATATTGATACAACTTATTGATTCCCCTTGAAATATCAATCTTTGGATAATCTTACGTATTATTTGATGTTGGATATGACGTGACTTACAGATATCCTTTGAATTTCTAGCCTTTAGTTAATCCTACACATTATCCGACCTTGGATAAGAGATGGCTTACAGATATCCCTCCAACCGATAGTTCTCAGGTATTCCTGCACATCATCTGACCTTGGATACAATATGGCTTATAGATATGTCTCAAATTGGTAGATTTTGGGTAATCCTGCACTTAATCGATCTTGGATATGACGCAACTTATAGAGAACCCTTGGACTTATCAATTTGACAATCTCGCATATTCTCTGGTAAGGATTTAGTTGCGACTTACGGATAATCTTCGGACTATCAATTTTTGGGGTAACCTTGCACACTATTCGGTTAGGATGTTGTTACGTCTTAAGAATGACCTATGGGCTATCAACTCATAGGTAATCTTGCACACTATCCTATTTCAAATAATATGACTTATAGATGACCCTCAGATTGTCAATTTCTAAAAAATTTCATATGTCATTCTCTTTTAGATAGACTCTTAAGGACGTCCCTTTGAATCACGTTCTTTTGATGCATTTAGATGATGATTCATAAAATGGTGAGATATCCTAGATGCCAGAGTTTGTGTCTCATATGTCAACAGATATTATATGCTGATGATATTCTTGAAGCCAGCGTTTGTGTCTTGTGTGTCAACAAATATTGAATGCTGATGATATCCTCAACCCCAACGTTTGTGTCTCATATTTCAACAAATATTGAATGCTGTTGATATCCTCGATGCCAACGTTTATGTCTTGCATGTTAACAGATATTAAATGCTGATGATATCCTCGACGCCAGTATTTGTGACGTATGTCAACAGATATTAAATGCTGATGATATCCTCGACGCCAATATTTATGTCTTGCATGTCAACAGATATTAAATGCTGATGATATCCTTGATGCCAGTGTTTGTGTCTCGCATGTCAATAGATATTGAATGCTGATGATATCCTCGACGCCAGCGTTCTTCTCTTCCATGTCAACAGATATTGAATGCTGATAATATCCTCAACGCCAACGTTTGTGTCTCGCATGTCAAAAGATATTGAATGTTGATGATATTCTTGATGTCAGCATTTGTGTCTTGCGTGTCAACAAATATTAAATGCTGATGATATCCTCGACACAAGCATTTGTGTCTCGTATGTCAACATATATTGAATACTGATGATATTCTCGACGCCAGTGTTTGTGTCTTGCGTGTCAACAAATATTGAATGCTGATGATATCCTCGACGCCAGTATTTGTGTCTCGTATGTCAACAAATATTGAATGCTGATGATATCCTCGATGCCAGTGTTTGTGTCTCGTGTGTCAACAAATATTGAACACTGATGATATCCTATATGCCAGCATTTGTGTCTTGCGTGTCAACAGATATTGAATGCTGATGATATCCTCGACGCCAATATTTGTGTCTCGCGTGTCAACAGATATTGAATGTTGATAATTCTTTGTGTAGTGGCCCTCTTGGCAATGAAAACAATTTCTCCTTAGTCTGTTTGTCTGCATTTTTGCTTTCTATATGTACCTACACTCAATGTAGACAGTTAGTAGACATAATGCCCCTCTCACTGGCGACCACAGTCAAATTTGCAGAAGTTTAAATGACATATACTCGGCATCATAATCTGAATGGTTTAATCCACTATTCATTCTTTTTCCAAAGAAGTATTTAAATAGCAGACCCACCAGATATAAATGAATAGCTAAAATCCCCTTTTTAGGGTCATTCAAATACCATTCTTTTTGCTGTAATGAATTTTGAGAAAGAATTTCCACTCTTCTTCTTATTGATTGATCCTTTTTATTTTTGTATTTACTGTGCCGGCTCTTTTGAATGCACCTGCGCTCAAAGTAAATATTTAATAGACACAAAGTCGCTTATGCTAGCGACCGTTTTTATATAAAGGATTCTAAATATAATATTCATAAAGAAGATAAGGCGCCTTTGTTTTTCCTTCATGGTCTCAAGAAATGAGATAGGCAATTCAAAAGGTCTTAGATAAATGAGTATTAACCCATCTTTGGGGCTACCCAAAAATACTGTTCTTGAGCAGCATATTCGCTAGTGTGGCTCCCAACTTGCTCGGGAAATTTTGAAAAAGACTCATTTTTGTGTATTGATTCCTACATCCACAGAAAAATGATTAGTTTTGAGTGAAACTACTCCGTGTTGACCTTCTTAGATCCTTGGTTTGATCCTCGCCATCTTTTGGATACTCTGTCATGTTGGGACTTCCACCCTGACTCCCCGTTCTAATAGATGCCTAGGCAATTACTAAGTAAAAGATTTATATAAATTTTTTAAAGTAGTCTTAATTTTAGAAAATAGTTTCAAAAACTTCTGTAAAAGATTTAGAAAATCTCTACCAGTCATGTCATGTACAAGCCCAACGAATGTCTTTATCTTGGTTCTGACTATATCTGACGTTTGATGGAGGATTACTAGGGATTCAACATCGTTGAGGCTTTCTATCAGAAGTTCTATCATAGACGGAATTTAGTCTATCTAGACTTTATCGTAGCTGGTGATTTCCAAAGCTTGACTTTGACCTATGGTGCTGGGGGATTTGAAATATATTCCAATATATCAGTGAAACTTTTGAGGACCTCTTCAAAATTTCTGCCCCAATTTAAAGTTGTTTGAGACGATCTCAACTCGAGAGGATCTGAAACCTTTGTTAGTTTTTTTTATCTTTGTTGGATGATGATATTCCTCTTTTGAATTTTTGAGATTTCTTCTCAAAAATTCTACCCAGTTTCTATTTCTTAGGGTTATATGACCAAGCCGTTGGGGCACCTACGTATTTCGTTGAAGCATGAATCAGGTCAAACGTAGTTCAAGACTACGCTAAGGATGTATAGAAAAATCTAATGGGTTGAACAAAGCTGACATAGGCAGCCTACGTATCCCTTTTGGAAATTCAGGTCATCACGTAGTTCATACATAAAAGGAAAGGATAATTTTCCTAAGGGGTTGACCAAAGCCGATATAGGTCGCCTACGTATCCTTTTCTTGGGAATTTAGGTCAAACATAGTTCGTACAAACTCATAATAGCCCTAAAATACTCTTATACATCTTACTAGGATAGAAATAAGAACTTTTATGAATGACATGATGTTTACATTGCGTTTGTCTTGATAGAACGAAGGATTAGATATCCAATTCTCTTAGTCATCGCCTTTCTAGTTAAACACCACAGTTTTCTCTAGATTAGGCTTCTTTGATTCTCGAACTATTTTACTCTTTTGTTGACTGTTCTAGGGCTATAATTATCTTGCTTCTTGACATGACATGACAATGGCAGGTTTTAAGTTATTGTTATACGACGAGCGATGAGTCATGAGTGGAGTGGAGTTCCAATTCAATAATGTTTCCTCCAATTAATCTTCCATGATCCCGGTAGTCTTGGAAAATTCTTCCCTCACATTTTTCCTTATTCCATTCTCGAGACCATCGCTTACAGGTTTGAAAAATAATTGGTAGAGTCCAGTTTTACTACTAGTCATTTTTCTTTTCCTGTAACAAAGCTATAGTCAAGAAGGGGATCTCTTATTCATTTTGATCTGGTGAAGTAAGGTCATTTTGTGCCAACATAGAGTAGTTTCTATTACCTGCAAAGTAAAAATAACTCAAATGCTGACGTGTTAGATGTCGTTAGTAATAAGTAAAGCAAGAAGATAAGGTAGGAAGTAAACACATAGAGTTGTTTCTTATCTCATGCGAATTGATCCATGAAGTAATGATGAGTCGAGAATTTCAATGAACAAGATTTTTCTCAATGATATGGATAGGTGGAATTTGTTAGGAAGGTTCAACTCTTCTTCTTCCTTCAAGAAAGTGGAGGACAACAAAATTTTTGAAGATAGAGGTCGGGCTGAAAGGCTGCTTACGTATCTCACGGGGGGAGAAATCAGGCCATACGTAGTTCGAAACTTTAACAACTTTTTCTGATTCTAAAGTCAACTTTCCTAAAATGGTAGCGATCATTCTGGAAGTTTTAAGAATGACTGCGGACTTTTCTGAGAAACTTGGGAGACTTGGAGTATGTTTGGTCGGGTTTTACATAGTGAGGTATATTTCTGCCTAGAGATGCTCTATGGAAAAGGGGATTAGATCAATTCGCCTTTGATTCGAATCAATATAGCACGTATAAGTACATAAATAGTTTTATAACACAAGCATATTGTAATAAACATGCATCTTAATTGGGTGACCCTTTTGAGCCAAAGGTTGTCCTAACGTATTTGAAGGAAGTATATGCTTTTTTTAAACCAATCCATTATCCCCCCAAAACCTTCATAGGTGACATAAATGCCATAAATGCCTACAAAAGTTGCACAAAAGGGACACAATCATTAGGGAAAGGGAAAATAACATGAGAAAAAAAAAACAATATCCCACGCAAGGGATATGAAATACTAGTTCCTGAATGCTCTTCTATCGACCTTCACCCTCTTAGTTTTGTCCACTTCTTGTCATTGGTGACATCCGTTGATGATCAAGCGATTTCTGTTTAGCTGTGCTCTAGATGAAACCATTCAAATTGATCAATTTCTTGCTTGGCTTGCTTCAATTCCTCCCTCAATTGGTGTATGATTGAGGCGTCCTTACATGAAAGTAAGCAAAACAAGCCTTCTCCCAACCCCCAAAGGATAATGGATTGGTTTAAACAAACATATATTTCTTCAACACATAAATATGATTTGTCTGTAATTGACTCGGGGTCAATAGACGCAGGACAAGTTTTCTAATGGGCCCAATACCCCTTTCAGGTATTGGGTCATCCTAGGCTTATGCCTAAAAGAGTTTTGGTTTAGCTATATCCTGGGTGTCTAGAGTGGGTTTGGACACAGGTTCCCAAGCGGACAACTTGAGTTTGGAAACACAAACAGCCTCCGACCGCCTAACGTGCTGGTAAACTACCGTGTTTCCAACATTTTATTTGGAATTGAACAACAGGGGACGGGACATCCACGATACCCCAAAACAATATAATAATCAATGCAGGAAAATGCCATGAAATGCAATAATTAAATTCTGTAAAAATCAAAACACATAAACACGTAAGCATTTTAAACAGTTAGTCGAAAGATGAAATCAAACATTTGGTTAGAACCTAGTTAAATATCCCCAGTAGAGTCGTTATTTCTCTTTTGCGAAAATTTTGACTTTTAAGAGTCGCCACTTAATTTTGTAAAGGAATTAAGAAACCTTTATAAGGTACTTTAAACGATCCAAAAAAGGAAAATCATTTAAATTTAAAGATTCTGAGTAAGCGGTTCCTATTAATGCTTTAGGAACGTTTTAGGCACCTAAAACGTCCGCTAACTTATGGTTATCCGAACTATTTGAAAACATCTTTTAACTAACTTCAAAAAGATTTATTTGTTGAAAACTGAATGATTTATTTTGGAAAAAACTTGTGTAAAATAAATTTGGGCGGCTTAGTAGGAATTTTAACTAAGTCTAACAAACTAATAAGCAAATAAACACATAAAAAGGGAGAGGGAGGAGGAAGTAAAAGACATAGGCCATTGGGCCCAAATCTACAAAACCTGTCCTAATCTAATTATGCTTTCGACCCATTTTCACCTGTCCTAATCTATGTTTTCAAGCCTTTTTGGCCCAAAATTCGCTTCGCCTGTATTAAATTTACAACTTTGGCTTCGAGGCCCAAATGAATAAATGAATAAATAAAATAAATAAAGACAACAATAAATAAATAAATAAAATAAAAAATGAGATTTTCAAGTCTCTTGGCCGCTTCAAAGATGGACTTTAACCCATTTCTTTCTCTTTCGACTCTTTGTATTCGGTATGCCATAAGATCGATGCTCGACTTTCTCTGGGAATTGACTCGGGGTTAAATGTGCCTCAATGACCCATAATGGGCATGCAAAGGAAAAAGGGAGACCAAGTGGGACTCGAGCATATCCACATGCGAAAGAAAAATAAAGTAATTAATATATGTTCAAAGATCAGTGCTTGAAGATCAATAGTGCCATTAAAAGAGCATTTTCGCGTACCATGATAATAGTAATCCATGATATGAAGCGATGCAATTTATCTAATGAAAAGACAATTAACCTATCCCTACAGCATGTTCAAGAATTGAATTGAATGCAACATGATCAATTAATCCAAACAAGTTCAAGAATTTAGATCGAATGCAATATGATTAACTAATTCTTGAGGAGAGACACAGAATGTCTAGAACAATAAAGGAATCTACACTTTGTGGCAAAATGTATACTTGTTTAAAAGATTATCTGACAAATGAATCATCAAATAGTCTGTATTTAAGAAGAAGTACATTTAAGAAGAAGTACATCTGTATTTAAGAAAAAGTATACATGTTTAAAAGTCCTCTCACAAATTAATCATCAAAATGGTATGCATTTACGGAAACTGGTTATATTTGATGTGTACACACTATTCTGCCACATGAGAATACTAAATGTATTTGAAAACAAGTTCAAGAATTTTTCTGATTCACCTTCCAGAGAACACGATGCACACACACAATTTAACTCATTGAAAATATACCACACCACAACATATACACAGAGGAATCTTTTTCTACACTATAGGTCATACACCCATCAAACTATACCCACATAGTAATGAAAAATATAGTGAAAACATTTCAAGATTCGACATAACACTTGGTTCATCCTCGCCTTCTCTCGATAAATTTTTAAGATTTTGGGTCGATATGTGTCATTGAAGGGTCACGGGATGATTGAGAATTAATATGACATATCCCTTACCTTTTGTTAGCATTTTTTGTAAATAAAGCTTTAAAAATACTTCTAGTTAACCACGAAAATCGGGAGACGAATACAAAACAAAGCAAGGAAAAAGTAAACCATCCACATCATACTGAGGCCATGAATGAGAACTTAAGACGACTAATGTTCCACTAAATTACCAGCAAGTCAGACCCCCATATCCAAATATAAAGGCAGTTACTAGTAACTCACAAAAATGATACAATCAGAATTTTAAAGGAGAATCTGATAAAATTACAAGACTGATACATTGAGCTTACAACTGAATTGAAGACAACAGATCGAAAGAACTCTATATGTTGGACATTCAAACAAAATCAACACAAAATAGTGGTCTAAACCTCACTACGAAGGATATTGAATCAAACTAGAAAAAACACAGAATGCACACAATATATTCTAAAAGGGAAATTAACAAATAACCAGCAAGATTAATACAAGACAGGGAGTTCAAAACTACAAAATCAAAATATAAAAAATAGACCATGGCGCAAACACTATAGCATGAATGCTGATTCAGCAAAAACATAACAACCAATACAAATAAATCCTATAGCCATCAAAGGCGTCTACAACAAACTAACCCAGCCACTACGATTATGAAACTACAAAGAGAGAAATCAAGAAAAGAAAAACGATAACGAAACTAAAAAGGAAGTCACGTTTACCTTCTTTGGAGCAGCAAAACATGACTCGAGGCTTCGATGAAATTTCTACCACCACCGGAAAAGCCTCTGCGACTTTGAGAAAACTTCGTGTAATTGGCAACTTTTCACGAAAAAGCTATTTTTTACTAGAAAAATGGACTTTTTTGCTCAAAAAGTTTTTTCAACCTTCCAAGACTTGAGATCTTTAAATCAATAGTGAGCCTTATATAGGAGGAATTTTAGGGTTCCCATTCTTCTTTCGTCGATGTGGGATAAAATGGAAACGAGGGCAATCTTGGGATTTTTGAGGAATTTTGTTAGAGAAATTCAAGGATAAGGTTCCAGCTGAAGAGAATCATACAATTATTTAGAAATTTGAATTTTGAATAGATGGATCAAAGGACGAGTATAGGGACACGTCATGGGTTCTAGAACCTTCTTAATGCAACCATGATTTTGACACGTTTGAAGCTAAAGTGGACGTTACAGACGATTCGAATTGGACTTGGAGTCGGGTTTGTCGATTTGGCCACAATTGGGGTTTGGGTCTTGCGTAGGAAGTCATTGTTGTTTGCTGGTACTGTATTCAGATTTGGGTCGCCGGGTTGGACCCGTTGTTGGTCGTGACTGATAATCGACGTACGGGTCAGAGCTAGTTATTGTGTTGCCTTTGTTGAATTGTGTCAATGTCGCTGTTTTATGGAGTTGGTGTTGTACGTTGTTGTTCGTTAATGGGTAAAAGGGAAGAGGAGTTTGGGCCGGGTTAGAGATATAGGCTGGGGCAGTTTTTTGTTGGTCTTAGGCTGCTGGAAAGAAAAGAGAATGGGATTAGATGTGGGTCTGGAACGAACTGTTGTTGTGGGCTGATGCTTGTTGTGAAATTGGGTTGCTGAGTTGATTAGTTTAATTTGGGTTATTTAAGATAACCCCAATCAGATTAGGGATTATGAATTTAGGCTAATTGTTAAATTAACCTAATCATTAGAATTTAGTCAATCGAATTTAAATTTTAGACTAATAAAAAATTAATTGACCAATTACATTGTAATCATGGTCAAATCGCTTTCAATTAAGGTTAAATTTAATAAATTAACCAAATCTAATTAAAATTTAAAACAAATTACTTTCTACTTTAATTTTAATCTTCTTGATTTAATAAAATCTAACAAATATTTTTCAAATAAATTACTTTCAAGAATAAACTACATTTAAATCAAGATTTAGTTATTTAAATTTATTTCAAGATAATCCTTGATTAAAATCTTATATTTTGTAAAAATAAATAATTTAAGTATCAAAATTATATAATTTCGTATAATGAAATACGATAATATATAATCGCTACTTGAAATGACAAACTTACCTAGATAAATACTTCGAAGAATTTTTATTCGGATCTAAATAAATGTTGGAATTTTATTTGAAAATCAAAGAGACTCGGAATTAAACTAGTTATGGAGGGAAAAAATTAGGTGTCAACACATACGTCTAAAAACTGATTTCAATATAGGACATTCTCATTTCATATACCACAGGTCTACGGAGAGAAACATGTCACTGTTTGAATCAAACTGCCAAAATAACTCTTAAAATAACAATTATCCCACCATTCAACACTTTGTTGCTAAAAAAAAAAATAGAACTAAACCAAAACTACTTAACAAAAATTTCAAAATTCAACACCGTCATCGACGAAAAAATCTGTCAAAGCTTTCGAATAAAACCTCAACCACTGCTTCGAAATCAAACTAATTACCTATAAAATTCTCATATTTTAACTACTTAATTAACCAAATTTGAATTTTTTTCCTACTTCACTACGAATTGATTAACAGTGAAACCTGTTTAAATATATATAAAAAAAATCAAAATACCATTTTAACTAACCTTATAAAGCAACGATGAGCCCTTAGCAGTTGGAGAAGAAGGAGAGATGTATAAGGAACTAAATTAAGGAGAGAAGAACTTAATATTTGTATGTATTTATTTAAGGAATGCATATTATGATAGAACTAAATTTAGAAATCTACCAAAATATTATAAATACTAATGAATAAAATAGACCAATCCAAAAAAATAAGGAACTAAAACAAATATTATTTGAGAAACGAAGAGAATTAAAAATAAGAAAAGAAAGACTACAGTACAATTTAATTGTTGGAGTATGTCAAAAATTAATAAAAGCACAAAAAGAAGAAATATCATATTTAGAAGCTCTAATAGATAACCTAGAATACATACATCAACATGACTTATATACAATCAAATAGATAAAATGAATAAAGAAGAATTCATAATAGATGAAAAAACATATGAAAATCACGAAGGGTTAAAAATACGAATAGTATTTTCTAATTTAGGAAGAAGATATAAGAAAATAGGTGAACATTTATATTTAATATTAAAAAAAGAAGAATTAAAATTAGAAGATAAACTAACAACTATGGTAAGAATAGCAAAAAAAAAATGAAGAAATAGACAGGAAAAAAGAAATAGAAAAAATAAAACAACAAACTACGGATGAAATACGGAAAATAGAAGAAAAAAAAATAGGATTACTGAGTTAGAAAAAGAATTACAAATACTAAAAGATCTATATGAAAAAAGACAAAGAGAAAAAGACGAAAAGGATAAAGAACAGAAACTACTAGATGAAATAAATCAATTTAAAAAAAAATTACAAACAAAAAATGAAGAATTAAAGACCAATGAATTAGAAATAAATACAATAGATACTGTAAAAATAAATGATTATGATTCAGAAGATAGTGAAACATATACAGAAATTTTAGAAAGAATAGAAGATCTAGAAATTAAGGAAAAAGAAGAAGCAGTTAATAAAGAAAATATAGAAGAAATAAATACTCTTGATAAAAAAGATGACGAAAACATAATACCTAGTACATCAGAAATAAGAAAACCAAAATATAATTACAAAAATAAGCACAACCCAAAAATTGAATATAGATGGACACCAAAACAAATAGTTAATAAAAATTATAACTTCTTAGATTTAGACTGTGTAATAGACACAAATAAGATGATACAATTATGGGTAAGATATATATCAAAACAATTACTAGATAATAACATAGACACAACAAATACACCAGAATATATAGAAAGAACACTAATAGGAACAGTAAAATTATGGCTATCAAATTTAACTGAAGAAAGTAAAAAGGTACTAAGATCTGACAAAAATACAGAAGGAACAACTAAAGAAGGAACAACTAAAGCATCACCCATAGAAATATTAAAAAAATATGAAATAGCTATAAGAAATGAATTTAGTAGTATAGAAACAGAAGAAGAAGAACAAAATATAGAAAAGAATACAAATAGGAATTTATTGTTGAAATTAGCAATATGTAATATGTGCTACATAGATGAATATACATGTGCATTCAAAGAATATTATTATAAGGGAAAATATAATGTAGAAGAAAGTAAGAAAATAAGGAGATTATATTTTAGCCATTTAGTTCAAAAATAATAAAAAGTTGGGATGAAGCAAAATTAGTAGATACTCTAGGAGCAAGGATAAATTTTTTACAACAATGGTATAGGAATC
Organism: Capsicum pubescens; assembly: GCA_030864215.1. Taxonomy (NCBI): domain Eukaryota; kingdom Viridiplantae; phylum Streptophyta; class Magnoliopsida; order Solanales; family Solanaceae; genus Capsicum; species Capsicum pubescens. Next base: position 78,700,915 of record CM061546.1, read on the forward strand.
TATGTGAAAAATATAGGGAAGAATTAAAAATGAAAAAAAAATATTAATAAAGAATTTAGCATGTTGCAAAGATAAAATAGCACCCCAATTTGGATGTGAAGAAAAATACTACAAGAAAAGAAAAAGACATAAGAAATATAATAAATATAAGAAATCCCAATATAACTATAAAAAAACCAAGAAAAAGATATTACGTAAAAGACTATAAACGTAAAAGACCATATAGAAAGAAGAAATCTATAAAAGAATGTAAATGTTATAATTGTGGAAAATTAGGACACCTAGCTAAAGATTGTAGGGGCTTTGGACTCTAGGTGACAAAAGAGTTTTAAAATGAAGTGTGGAGGTTACAATTACTTTATTAAGGATTAAGAAAGTAAGAAAAGTTTGAAAATAACTCACAAGTTTTTTAATTTACACTTTGATCCAATGTAAAACCTAATATAACTAGAAATGGAGGGAAAAAAAGGCACGTTTCTCTCTCTTCTCATTTATTGGAGTTTTCTCTCTCTTCGTGATTTTTGTTGTTCATTGTTGTTGTTGCTTTATTCATCATCTTCTTCTTCATTATCATCATCTTGTTCTTCATTATCATCTCTTCTTGTTCATCATCATCATCATCTTCTTGTTGTTGAACATAATTGTTACCGCTACTATTGCTACTTGATCAAATTTTTTTAGGTCAAATTTTATTCGTATATCACTTGGGAATTACTTATAGGTGATTTTAGTAAGTAAAATTATAATTTTTAGTTGAATTTCTCATCTGGGTGTATCTGCTACTGCTGTTTTTCAACAGTAGATAAAACATGTAACGTAAATCCAATAGATGACTAATCTGTTGTAACATATTGACTAATCTGTTGCAACATATTGACTAATCTGTTGCAACAGATTACTCATATGTTGCAACATATATGACTAATCTGTTTCAACAGATTACTCATCTGTTGGATTTGTATTATAGTGTTGTAACATGAATCCAACATATGGGTCATCTGTTGCAACAGATTAGTCATATGTTGCAACAGATTACTCACTTGTTGCAATAAATGACTATATATTGGATTCATGTTGCAGGTTCTATCCATTATAGCAGTAGCAAATATACCAAATAAAAATTTAACAAAAATCATAATTATACTTACAAAATCACCTATGAAGTAATGCCCAAGTGATATACAAACAAAATTTGACCTAAAAAAATTCTAAAAATTTCAACAAGAGCACAACGAATAAGTGAAACACATGAAAAATTTCATGAAACAGGTAAAAAAGACAAAAATAGTGTATCATACATCAAATACAAAAGGATCGAGGGGACAAACGTTTGAGTTCTCCTAAAAATATTTAAGTTCCCTAGTATTTTAATTACTTTCTAATGGATAACCCATTTATTATAACAAATTTTCTATCTGTTTGATAATTTCCAACAGATGAATCATCTGTTGCAACATGTTAGTCATCTGTTGCAACATGTTAGTCATCTGTTGATTCAAATTAAGCAATTATTAGTAATAACTAAATTGATTTAGCTAAAATTAAAGACAAATCTTTAAGACAATGGGACAAACATTTGAGTTATCCTAAAAATGTTTGAGTTCCCTAGTATTTTAATTATTTTCCAACAGATCACCTATTTGTTGCAATAAGTTAGTCATCTGTTGCAATAAATACTTATAACAGGTTAGTCATTTGTTGATTCAAATTAAGCAATTATTAATAATAATTAAATTGATTTAACTAAAATTGAAGACAAGACCTTAAACAAGGGGGAAAATGTTCGAGTTCTCCTAAAAAAACATTTGAGCTTTAGTATTTTAAATTGCTTTTCAACACATATTTTGTCTATTTAGTAATTTCCAACAGATGAGTCATATGTTGCAACAACTTAGTCATCTATTGCAACAGATGTCTATATCTGTTTGATAATTTTCAATAGATGAATTAGTTGTTGCAACAAGTGAGTCATTTGTTGCAACAGATATCTATATCTGTTTGGTCATTTTTAACAGATGTTTTTATTTGTTTGGTCATTTCCAACAGATTACTTATCTGTTGTAACATGTTACCCATCTATTGATTCACATTAAGCCATTATTAGTAATAACTAAATTGATTACTAAAATAAAATATGAATTAATAAGTTCAATTACAGTTTCAATTAATCTCATGGTAATTACGCGATCAACTAAATATGTTCGTCCTGAGTAGAGTGATCAATTGACCAATTTTATTTGAAATGATTCAAACTAAGTCATCATTAGAAATAACTATATTGATTTAACTAAAACGAAAGATCAATTAGTAAGTTCAATTACGATTTTAATTAATTTCATAGTAATTACATGATCAATTAAGTGTTTCGTACTGAGTAGAATGATTAATTGACAAATTTTATGTGAAATAATTCAAATTAAATCATTATTAGAAATAACTACATTTATTAAACTAAAATTAAAGATGAATTAGTAAGTTCAATTACGATTTCAATTAATCTCAGTAATTAAATGATCAATTAAGTGTTTCATCCTTAGTAGAATGATTAATTGACCAATTTTATTTTAAATGATTCAAATTAAGCCATTATTAGTAATAACTATGTTGATTTAACTAAAATTAAACATGAATTAATGAGTTCACTTATAATTTCAATTAATCTCATCGTAATTACACGATTAACTAAGTGTATTCGTCCCGAGTAGAGTGATTAATCGACCAATTTTATTTGAAATAATTTAAATTAAGATATTATTAGTAATAACTAAATTGATTTAACTAAAATCAAAGATAAACTTACAATTTCAATTAATCTCATAGTAATTAAATTATCAACTAAGTGTATTCGTCATGATTAGAGTGATCAATTGACCAATTTAATTTGAAATGAATCAAATTAAGTCATTATTCGTAATAACTAAATTGATATAACTAAAATTAAAGATAAATTTATAATTTCACTTACAATTTCAATTAATCTCATAGTAATTACATGATCAACTATGTGTATTCGTCTCGAGGAGAGTGATTAATCGACCACTTTTATTTCAAATGATTCAAATTAAGTCATTATTAGTAATAAATAAATTAATTTTGACTAAATTAAAGATGAATTGATAAGTCCACTTACAATTTCAATTAATGTATTCGTCCTTAATAGAATGATCAATTGATAAATTTTATTTAAAATGATTCAAATCAAGCAATTATTAGTAATAACTAAATTGATTTAACTAAAATTAAAGACAAGACCTTAGACAAGGGGACAAATATTTGAGTTCTCTTAAAAATCATCTGAGCTTTAGTATTTTAAATTATTTTTCCAACATATATCCTATATGTTTGATAATTTTCAATAGATGAGTCATCTGTTGCAACAACTTAGTCATCTGTTGCAACAGATGTCTATATTTGTTTGATAATTTTCAATAGATGAGTCATTTATTGCAACAGGTTAGTCATCTGTTGCAACATATGTCTATATTTGTTTGGACATTTCCAACAGATGTCTTTATCTGTTTGGTCATTTCCAACAGATGTCTTTATCTGTTTAGTCATTTTCAACATATTACTCATCTTTTGCAACATGTTAGTTATCTATTGATTCATATTAAGCCATTATATTAGTAATAACTAAATTTATTTAACTAGAATTAAACATGAATTAATAAGTTCAATTACAGTTTCAATTAATCTCATGGTAATTACACTATCAACTAAGTGTGTTCGTCCTGAGTAGAGTGATCAATTGACCAATTTTATTTGAAATGATTAAAACCAAACCATAATTAAAAATAACTATATTGATTTAACTAAAATTAAAGATAAATTAGTAAGTTGACTTACAATTTCAATTAATTTTATAGTAATTACATGATCAACTAAGTGTTTCATCTTAAGTAGAATGATCAATTGACCAATTTTATATGAAATAATTAAAATCAAGAAATTATTAGTAATAATTAAATTAATTTAACTAAAATTAAAGATGAATTGATAATTTTAATTATGATTTCAATTAATCTCATAGTAATTACATGATCATCTAAGTGTATTCGTCTTGAGTAAAGTGTTAATTGACCAATTTTATTTGAAATGATTCAAATTATGATATTATTAGTAATAACTACATTGATATAACTAAAATTAAAGATGAATTGATAAGTTTAATTACGATTTTAATTATTCTCATATTAATTACATGATCATCTTAGTGTGTTCGTTCTGAGTAGAGTGATCAATTGGCTAATTTTATTTGAAATGATTCAAATTAAGCCATTATTAGTAATAGCCAAATTGATCTAATAATTATAATTTCAATTAATCTCATAGTAATTACATGATCATTTAAGTGTATAACCTATTGCAACAGATTTAATCTGTTGCAACAGATGAGTCATTTTTTGAAAATTATCAAACATATATACACATATGTTACAATAGATTAGTCATCTGTTGTAACAAATGTCTTTATTTGTTGGTCATTTCTAACAGATGACCAATCTGTTGCAACATATGACTTTATCTGTTTGTTATTTCCAACAGATTACTAATCTGTTGCAATAGGTGACTAATTTGTTGCAACGAATGTCTTTATCTGTTTGGTCATTTTCAACAGATTACTCATCTTTTGCAACATCTTAGTCATCTATTGATTCATATTAAGCCATTATATTAGTAATAACTAAATTGATTTAACTAGTATTAATAAGTTCAATTACTGTTTTAATTAATCTCATGGTAATTACACGATTAACTAAGTGTGTTTGTCCTGAGTAGAGTGATCAATTGACTAATTTTATTTGAAATGATTCAAACCAAGACATAATTAGAAATAACTATATTGATTTAACTAAAATTAAAGATGAATTAGTACGTTCACTTACAATTTCAATTAATTTTATAGTAATTACATGATCAACTAAGTGTTTCGTCTTAAGTAGAATGATCAATTGACCAATTTGATTTGAAATAATTAAAATTAAGTAATTATTAGTAATAACTAAATTAATTTAACTAAAATTAAAGATGAATTGATAATTTAATTACGATCTCAAATAATCTCATAGTAATTACATGATCATTTAAGTTATTCATCTTGAGTAAAGTGTTAATTGACCAATTTTATTTGAAATGATTCAAATTAACACATTATTAGTAATAACAACATTGATTTAACCAAAATTAAAGATGAATTGATAAGTTCAATTACGATTTCAATTAGCATGTTGCAATAGATGAGTAATCTGTTGGAAAAGACCAAACAGTTAAAGACATTTGTTGAAAATGACCAAACATATATAGACATCTGTTGCAACAGATGACTAACCTGTTGCAATAGTTAACTCATCTATTGAAAATTATCCAACAAATATAGACATCTGTTGCAACAAATGACTAAATTGTTGCAACATATGGCTCATCTATTGGAAATTATTAAATAGACAAGATATATGTGAACTCAGAACCAAAATGAGCCACAAAATTTAAAAAGTGACCAAAATAGGTCACCTATTTAAAAAGTTACCAAAATAGGCTAAACGTAATAATTTATTACGTTTTTTATTTTTTTCTTAACGGTCAACTAATGGAGTTGACTTTTACAAAAAACGTAAGAATTTCTTACGTTTTTACATTTTTTTTGTAAAACGTAAGAAATTCTTACGTTTTATAAAAAAATATAAAACGTAAGAATTTCTTACATTTAACACGATGACCGAGGAAAAAAATGTAGTGAATTATCAAATCAATTAAAAAGATACTAAAAATGAGTTGTTCAATATAACAAAAAGTTACGTTCTTAATTTTTTTTATAGCAGTGGTCCCACACCCATAATTCCTTTTTCCACAAATGTCCCATCACTTCAACTTTTTCCTCTTTTTACATATGATAATTATGAATTTTTTGATTAGTTAAATTTATTTATATTTTACATGTAGTTCAAATAATTTATTTTTCCTCTATGTAATAAATTTTTACGTTTTACATAAAAAAATTAAAAAAATAGAAGTATCAATTACCTCATTAACTTAACAATTTTCTTATATTTATTCTATATAAAAAAATAATCACTTCTATCCTTAATTATCCGATTTCTCTCTAAAAAAAAAAATACTTTTGAGTTTTCCTGTACTCCAAAATAGTGAAATGTTGAATTATCGTCGATCAAATATGCTACTATATACAAGAATTATATTTTTTTGGTGTGTTAAAAATATGAAATTAATTTTTTCGAATAGTGATTCATCGTAGTTTTCGATTAGTGTTTCGATTATGATATTGAGGAGACTCACATGCACAAATACGTTTTATATTATAATTAATGGAGTAAAAAATCACAATTTAATTTAGGAACACTCCTAAATTAATATAAGAAAGTATATTTTCTTAGGAACACTCCTAAAAAAATATAATTCTTGTATATAGTAGCATATTTGATCGACGATAATTCAACATTTCATTATTTTGGAGTAGAGGAAAACTCAAAAGTATAATTTTTTTAAAGAGAAATCGGATAATTAAGGATAGAAGTGATTTTTTTTTATATAGAATAAATATAAGAAAATTGTTAAGTTAATGAGGTAATTGATACTTCTTTTTTTTTTTTTTATGTAAAACGTAAAAATTTATTAGAAAAAATAAATTATTTGAACTACTTGTAAAATATAAATAAATTTAACTAATAAAAAAATTCATAATTATCATATGTAAAAAGAGGAAAAAGTAGAAGTGATGAGACATTTGTGGAAAAAGGAATTGTGGGTGGGGGACCACTGCTATAAAAAAGTTAAGAACGCAACTTTTTGTTACGTTGAACAACTCTTTTTTTTAGTACCTTTTTAATTATTTTGACAATTCATTGTATTTTTTTCCTCGGTTATCGTATAAAACATAAGAAATTCTTACATTTTACATTTTTTTTATAAAACGTAAGAATTTCTTACGTTTAACAAAAAAATATATAAAACGTAAGGAATTCTTACATTTTTGTAAAAGTCAACTCCGTTAGTTGACCGTTAAGAAAAAAGTAGAAAACGTAATAAATTATTACGTTTAGCCTATTTTGGTAACTTTTTAAATAGGTTGCCTATTTTGATCACTTTTTTAATTTCGTGGGTCATTTTGGTTCCGAGTTCTATGTGTTGAAAAACAAATTAAAATACTAAAGCTCAAAAGTTTTTAGGAGAACTCAAACATTTGTCCCCCAGTCTAAGGTCTTGTATTAAAGACTTGTCTTCAATTTTAATTAAATTAATTTAGTTATTATTAATAATTGCTTAATTTGAATAAACAAATGACTAACCTGCTATAAACATCTGTTGCAATAGATGACTAACTTGTTGCAACAAATAGATAATCTGTTGGAAAATAATTAAAATACTAGGGAACTCAAATATTTTTAGGAGAACACAAATGTTTGTCCCATTGTCATAGAGACGTCTTTAATTTTAGCTAAATCAATTTAGTTATTACTAATAATTGCTTAATTTGAATCAACAGATGACTAGCATGTTGCATCAGATGATTCATCTGTTGGAAATTATCAAACAGATAGAAAATCTGTTGTAACAGATGGGTCAACTATTAGAAAGCAATTAAAATATTAGGAAACTTAAACGTTTTTAGGAGAACTCAAATGTTTGTCCCCTTGATCCTTTTGCATTTGATGTATGGTATATTATTTTTGTCTTCTTTACCTGTTTCATGAAATTTTTCATGTGTTTTACTTTTTTGTTATGCCCTTGTTGAATTTTTTTAAAAATTTTTAGGTCAAATTTTGTTCGTATATCACTTGGACATTACTTCATAGCTTATTTTGTAAGTAAAATTATAATTTTTGTTGAATTTCTTATTTGGTGTATCTCCTACTGCTACAATGGATAGAACCTGGAACATGAATCCAACATATGAATCATCTATTGCAACAAATGAGTAATCTGTTGCAATATATGACTAATCTGTTGCAATATATGACTAATCTGTTGCAACAGATGACCCATATGTTGGATTCATATTACAACACTATAAAACGAATCCAACAGATTACTCATTTATTGCAACAAATTAGTCATATATGTTGCAACAGATTAGTCATATATGTTGCAACAAATTACTCATTTATTGCAATAGATTAGTCATATATGTTGCAACAGATTAGTCATATATGTTGCAACATATTACTAATCTGTGCAACAGATTAGTCATATATGTTGCAACATATTACTAATTTGTGCAACAGATTAGTCATATATGTTACAACAGATTACTAATCTGCGCAACATATTAGTCATATATGTTGCAATAGAGTAAATTTGTGCAACAGATTAGTCATATATATTGCAATAAATACTCATCTGTTGAATTCACGTTACATGTTTTATCCATTATTAAAAAACAACAGTAACAGATACATCCAGATGAGAAATTCAACTAAAAAATAACAAATATTAAAAAAAAACATAAAAAAATAACAAACACCAACAAATCAAGTTCCTCATTTTCGTCATAACTTAAAAGCCCTAATTTTTTACTCGTGAAAATCGAAAAGAAACGATGAAGAACTTGAAGTTGTTGTCGCCGGAGAATGTTGTCACGTCGACAGACGGTTGAAAGTAAAAAAGAAATGGGCAAGAACTCAAAACTATTTGTTGCCAGAGGTTGAAGTTGTACAAGATTAATTGAAGGGAGAAATTTGAAAAGTTGTTGGTTGGGAGAAGTTAGAGAGAGAAACCATCGCGAGAAAGAGAGAAGAGAGAGAGATTGATTTGTAGAGGGAGGAAAGTTTTGTGGATGTGGGTTAATTTATATTTTTGAAAAGATTAAAAAGTTTAGAAAATATTAATCAAGTCCACAATTAACCTAATCAAGTTTTTCAATTATGTTTGACCCTTTAAATTGGTCAATGTCACCAATCCTTCATTCAAGACTTAAAATATACCTTTCCTTCAATTTTCTCAAGATTGTAAAGTACCCAAAGATCCAAAAAAGAAACAAATATTAGAAATAAAGATAGAAAATAGGAATATATACAAATAGATTATAAACTAGAAAGTGAAGATAGTATATATGAAATCTCGGAAAATGAAACAGATAATGAAATAGATAGTGAATTAGATGAATCAAATGACTGAAGAAGATATACAAATAATTAAGAAGGAAGAATATTTAAAAGTAATAAAAAAGGAAGAATATTTAAATGAAGAAAGAACAAATCAAAAAATCATATTTGACAATAATATATTTGAAGAAATAAAAGGAAAAGAATTAGATTTAAGAGTAGAAAAAATATTTAAAATACCAATAATAAAGAATATATTTAATAAACGAAGAGAAAAATACTACGTAGTAAGCTAAAAAGAACATGTAATTGATTGTAGATATGCAAAAGGAAAAGCTAGTATACCACTAGTAACTAAAAGGACAGTTAATAAAGAAATACAAGATATAAAAAGTAGAGACCCAATATAATACGTACATCTTGGAGGAACAGAGATATTAATAAAAGCATGTTTTAGAGAAGGAATAGATACACCAATAGAATTATATTTAGCAGATGGTAGGATAATAAAACCTATAGAGAAAAGTATAATAAGTGCTATAAAAGGAAATCTAATATACCAAAAATTTAAATTTATAATAAGCGCAAACTACTCAGTAGCAGTAACAGATAAAAAGATAGATAAGTCATTAGTACTATATTGGAAAATATCAGGAATAGAATTAACCCAGGAAGTAAAATATTTACAGCAAGATGTAAAAATTTATATGTATTGACAACAAAGCATAAAATAACAGGAAAAAATAAAATAAATAAAATACAAATAGAAAGCCCTTTTGAGCAATTTGTAAAAACCATAGATAATAGTGATTATAGTTACCAGGATATAAATATAGAAGAAGATTTGGAAATAGTAAATGAAAGAATAGGAACATCAAGAAGAATATCTTATGAAAAACCAGAACCATAAAAAATAATAGCATATGAGATAACTCCAAAACCTAATCTAACCCAATATTACATAACAGGAACAATGGATGAAAAAGAATATCTAATACTAATAAATACAGGACAAGAAGAGAATAATATAATGAAACACCTAGTAAAAAATGAAGATATTAAAACTAATAATGATATATGTCCAGATTTACCAAGAAATTTAATAATTATTAAAAATATGGCTGAAAAAGAAATTATAATAGGAGTCAGAAAGATAAAAATTGAATTTGAAGTAAAAGAAGAAACCCAAAAAGCAGATATAATATTAGGAATAAAATGGTTAGAACAGGTAAAACCATACAATATAGAACACACACAATTAACTATAACCCATAACAAAGAAAAACTGTTAATAAAAAGAGCTTTAATATGAAAATATATGTACTCATAAAGATAATAGTAGAATGATATTATAATAGATATTATACGCCAATGATAGATACAGGAGCAGAAACCAATTTATGTAGATATAACTGTTTACCGGAAAGTAAATGGGATAAGTTAAGAACACCAATAGTAGATAAGAATTTAATAACGAAGGGAGTCTAATTACATATAAAGCTAGAAATGTAAAAATACAAATATAGGGTAAAATATTAATAATAGAAAAAATTTATAATTACGAACTAACATCAAAAGATATACTTTTATGAATGCCATTTTTAGATAAACTATATCGACACATAATAGCTAAAACACACTGGTGGTTTACAACACCATGCAAACAAAATGTAAGAGCAAAAAGAGTTACTAATAAAATAAGAAAGAAAATAGATTGGATAAAAGGAAGTGAAAAAATTACACAAAAATTAGAAAATATAAAAACTACTGAAGACACGATAGAATTAATTATATTCTCTATAAATAAGGAAAAAATGATCATATTTTCAATATATAAAGTAGAAATAATTAAAAATAAATTAAAACATCTATATAGTAAAGATCCATTAAAAGGATGAAAAAACTATAAAACTACTGTAAAAATTGAGCTAATAAATAAGGATAGTATAATAACCCAAAAACTGCTAACATATAATTTTGAAGATCTAAAAGAATTTGAAATGCATATAAATGAACTATTAGAAAAACAATATATACAAAAAAGTAATAGCAAACACACTAACCCAGCATTTATAGTAAATAAACCTAGTGAACAAAAAAGAGAAAAAAGTAGAATGGTTATTGACTATAGAAACCTAAACGCAAAAACTATGACATATAATTACCCAATACCAAATAAAATATTAAAAATAAGACAAATACAAGGATATAATTATTTCAGCAAATTTGATTGTAAATCAGAATTTTACCATTTAAAATTAGAAGAAAAATCTAAAAAATTAACTGCATTCACAGTACCAAAAGGATTTTATGAATGGAATGTACTACCATTTGGATATAAAAATGCACCAGGTAGATATCAACATTTTATGGATAATTATTTCAAACAATTACCTAATTGTATAGTATACATAGATGATATATTGCTATATTCAAAAACTAAAGAAGAACGCCTAAAATTATTAGAATAATTTATAAATATAATAGAAAATTCAGGAATAAGCTTAAGTAAAAAGAAGACAGAAATAATGAAAAACCAGATGGAATTTTTAGGAATACAAATAGCTAAAAATGGAGTAAAAATGCAATAACACATAGTACAAAAAAATAATAAATTCAAAAGAAGAATTAGATACAAAAAAGAAATTACAATCATTTTTAGGATTAGTGAATCAAGTGAGAGAATACATACCAAAATTAGCAGAAAATTTAAAACCATTACAAAAAAAATTGAAAAAGAATGTAGAATATAATTATAGTGAAGAAAATAAAAAACAAGTGCAAAAAATAAAGATACTTTGTAAAATCCTGCCAAAATTATAATTTCCAGATGAAAATAAATTTTTTACATACATAGTAGAAGCAGATGCGAGTGAGCACAGCTACAGAGGAGTACTCAAATACAGGTATGAAAATGAAAAATTAGAACATCATTGTAGATATTACTAAGGAACGTTTAACAAAACAGAAATAAAATGGGAAATAAATAGAAAAGAATTATGTTCATTATATAAGTGTTTATTAGCATTTGAACCATATATTGTATATAACAAATTTATTGTATGAACAGATAATACACAGGTACGATGGTGGCTAACTAAGAAAATACAAAATTCAGTAACAACAAAAGAAATACGGAGATTGGTATTAAATATATTGAATTTTACATTTACAGTTGAAATAATCAGTACTAACAAGAATGTTATTGCAGATTACATATCAAGACAAAACTACAAATACTGATATAGCAAAAAATGATACATTAGAAGAGATAGTCAAAACCTTAACTACGCTTTCACTGAAAGTGGACAGTATGGGAAATGAGGTAGAAAAGCTAAAGACTAATGAAGTTAAACTGAAGTCTAAAGCTACAAGTTAGCCGCATGACTTTAAAAATGCAGAGCTATGTCGATCGGAAGACATCAAAATTTCAGAGCTAAAAGGAGACGTTGGGACACTCCATAAAACCCATAATCAATATCAATCTATGTCTACAGGTACAATCAAAAGAGTTAATAGACAAGGATTAAATTTGAATAAGATATTTGAAAAACCATTTATACCAAAAATACCAAAAGACCCTCTATTTATACCCCCACAAACTACCACATATCTAGAAAGTTTGAACTAAGACAAAAAAACATATAACCATATAACTAGATTATACATAAAAAAAATCCATAAAATACAAACTTACTTGAATCTTAAACCCAGAGCTACAAATATCTAAGAACCAAACACAGACTATATAACCCAAAAACTACAAGGATACAACAAGTTAATCACACTACCAAAAACCAACCCAAATCTAGTTAAAACTTGTTAAACGAACTAACAACTATACCAGAAATATACAAAGCCTTCACTACTTACAAAAAATAATCAAGAAAACCTATTTTTTATAAAGTTTTACACCACACCAGCTGAGATATTATATGATGAAATAAAATCAGTTATATAAGTTGTGAAAATTGGATTAACCAGAGATATGATTATACCAAAAGATATTGGACAACAGCTAGAGATACCTAAAGTTGAGATACCTAATTTTTACGCAAATAAACGAATCATTGAAATATCTACAATTATCCAAGAGCTGACAAACAATTATCTTAATGGAAACCTTATATGGAGTTACTATTCACGAGACCAGCTAATGATCTATTCAAATTCAAGGGAGCTAAGACAGTCAGTTATGGAAGAAGTCCAAAGATGGATTTTGACATTACTCAATCCAGAAAAACAACCAACCACAAGAGCAATCAAGAAGGAATTTATTTCAGAAGAGTTACTGACAAGATATTGTAAATTAATAGGACACAAATGTCCAGACCACCTATGCTCAAAATGCAATGGAGAAAATAATGTAATTTCGGAAGTTCAACTAGAATAAAAGAAGATAAGGACACCAGCTGGAAGATTGACAAAAGATAGAAAGCAACGGAACAATGAAGAGATAAAGAAGAAGACAAGATAAAACTATGAAAAAAACATATAAGTAAGCCTTTTTGACTTTTTAGGACCTATTGTATAGACTTTATGACTTTTTAAAAGTAAATTATTAATAGCCATTACTAGTTTTGTCTTTTTTGACAAATGTAAAATAGGAATAACTTTAGGATTTTTATGACTTTTGTAAAAAGTAGGACAAGTGTAAAGTTAGGAATAATAGTTTACGCGTTTTTCATATTTTAGAGATTATAAATAGAAGAGCCGTTGGCAGATCTAAGACAAGACTTTCTACACAAAAAGCAAGCCTCCTTGTACACAACCAAAATTCTCTTAAATATTCAATAAAGATATTCAGTTTTATAATCAGCTATGGATAATCAAAGATCAAAATCATCAAATCTACAAGAACAGGTATTCTCATTTATAATTATGAAAAGCTAAATTCATAAATTCCCGACAATCATGATATAATAAAATAAGTCTATGTTAGTTACTATATAGTAGAATTATTTGAAGGATAATATGTTACGAAGTTTATTAGCAAAGAGGAAAAGGAGAAAAATTCTCAGAACTATGCCATCTTAAAGGTGAAACCAGTAAGGCAAAGAAGCCGTGATAGGGTAGTAACCAGAGTTGAGGCGCTATTTAGGGAAGAAGTATCCAAACGTACCATGCTAATAGTGACAGAGCAACATAATTATCTAAGAATAATATAGTGTATAGTAATCTAAGATGATCATATTTTGTTATGTATATGGTTGAAGGGAATATTTTGAAATAAGCATCATATGAAATAAAATGACTACCTACTTATCTGATGAGATGATAGATAGATTTAAGATACTTGTTTTGTATATACTTAAGGATATAGAAATAATAGATATAAAGAAACTTATATGGGAAAAGATATTTGATTTTGAGGATGAAGAGTTATTAGATCTAGAATGGATAGAAAATGAGTTAGAAAATATAGATTTCGATGGTAGAAATTATTATTCAGATTGGTATTATTCAGATTAAAATGATAAACTATGAATACTTGGAATATTGGAGAAAAAATATGGAAAATATAAGATTAATAGAAATACTTAGGAAAAAGAATATACTCGAGTAAATAAAAACTAGAAATATGGAACATATAGTATACCTTAAAAATAATATAGAAGAATTAATTAGGTTAAAACAAATAACTAAAGAATGTTATGACATAGCATTTCAACAAACATGATAGATCTAGTATTTACAAGTACCCAACTTTGGTATGATAGATCTAGTATTTACAAGTACCCAACTTTGTTCTATACTATTTCTACACACCTTCTATATAGTTTCTATACAAATCTTATACATATAAATATTTTATACAAAAATTATATAGTTTTGATACACAATTTATACAATAACTGTACATTTTTTACACGTTTTTTACACAATTATATAATTTTCATACACTTTCATTATATTTTTTTTTACATATACATATTTGATAGAACTATACAATTTCTATACATATATTTTATATAGATACATATTCTGTTTAACAATTATATTATTTTTATATAATTTAATTATTATTTCTAAACAATAAAAAAAGCAGAATATTTGATCAGTTAAAAAATTTATAGCAAAAAAAAATAAAAATATTTTTAAAAGGGCCAAATTGCCCAAGTTGAATACTGTATCAGTATTGTATATATACTATATCTGTATTGTATATGGACTGTATATGGACTACGTAGACCAAAATGACCCAAATTAGGAAATGACTATAAAGCGAAAATAGTATATCCGACTGACCACATTTTGAAAAGTTTTAAAACTTAGGTTATTTGTTTTAAAAAGTGCTACAGAGTGTCTTTTTTCCCTTAGGGGAATGGACAAACACGACACTTCAAATTAAACTATTTCCATGAAAATGATCATGGAATTTAAATTTCATTTTCTAGCCATTTTAATTTATTGATTTGTTTTATACCGTTTCTACACACCTTCTATACAATTTCTATACAAATCTTATATATATAAATATTTTGATACAAAAATTATACAGTTTTAATACATAATTTATACAATAACTATACATTTTTTAGTAAAGGTCTCAGGCCCAAAAGTAAAAGAAATTGCCCATCCAAAAACTAGCCCAACCCGAGAAAAGCAAAAAATAACAAAAGAGATTTCACAACGATATTAGTAATCTTCCAGATGAACTATTCTATCGGAACACCTTCCATGTCTTCGAGAAGCTGAACATGACTGGAGGCTCAATAATGAACATCGGTGGAAATCAAGGTCGTAGATAAAGATAAAAACCCCTATAAGTATTTTAGACTTAAAAACTCATATCTTATAAGCTAAATATACATTTCATCTAAGACACCTAACATTTCTCACAGGCTCTATGAGATCTTGGCGAACAAAGACATCTTCTAGCTTAACAAAATCAAACTTCTAGGATATATCCCTTTATAGGTATGAATCACCTTTATTACTTTGGATCTACATATATTTAAATAGAATAAAGGCTTGACTAATGATTTTCACCAAAAGAATGAGCTCCATAGGAGCAAATACTAGGACAAGTTGGCCAAAAAGAACATTTTGAAAACTATTTATCAATTTAGTCAAAAGTTCTAAATTTTTTTCCATATACCCTATTTAATCCATATCACCACAAACTTCTCCAACTCAATAAATTCACCCACAAGTTTTATAATACTACACTTTAACCCAATATTTTCAACTTAACAAATTCATCCACAAGTTTCTAATAATAACTTCAACCCACTCCATCATCCACCATTATAAAATACTATCTAGGTTTCTAAAAATATTAAAAATAATAATTCAAAAGCTAAAAATAGAAGGTGGTTCTTTCCCTAAAAAAAAAGCTCCGATTCTGGCATCCTTTTCGGTGTTATTTTTCGACGATCAACTCTAAATCAGTCACAAACATCATAAGCTTGTCCATTGCATCCATTTTACCCCATTTGTTTGTTATCTTCTCAAACACACTTTCCACCATTGTTAAAAATCTTTAAATCAGTCATATCACTCAAAAACTCTTTAGAAAGTATATTACAATAGCTCAGGCAACTCCAAGTTCATTTCTCTATTCCATAAACCCAACGATCGTTGATTAGAAACAATATTTGTAATTTTAAATTTTTGTACGGATATCTGCGCAGTCATCGACCCATCATCGATCGGGCATACATCCTGACATAGACCCTAAGCGTAACCTACCGTTGACCGAAGCTTAATTCTAGAATGTCTATTGCAGAATTTATTCTGGTTTTTGGTAATTTCATGGGAGAATGGGTGGATACTCCCAACTAATGGAGATATTTTACCAAGGTGACACTTCCCATTGTTGTTCGCCGCAACAGTTCATACGATGAATTTGTTGCAAGCGTAATGTAGAGCGGGGATCTAGATTGCGCGCCGAGCAATGTGGTGATTAGTTATCTAATGCATTCGAGGGAAAAAGTGAATCCTATGATCATAAATAATGATGCACGTGTGTCCCTCTATATGATAGATGTTGATGCGGATGACTTTAGGCCTATTTTAAGGATAAATATAGTCGAGAGGTCCTTCGAAGGACTGATGAATTCATCACCATCCCTACCTCAGCGCTCGACAATCGACGATGATTTGAATGATTATGAGAGCAATGCCGATCATCCCATGAATAAGGAAGATGATTGTATGCATATGAAAGATGTTTTATCAGACTCGTAAGATGCGAAAGAAGACTGTGGAATGAGATCCCAACTAGGACATTCCTTCTCCGACGGAACCATTTTCTATTGTGATCAAATATTTGTCGATAAGAAACAACTCAAAATGCTAGTAGACGGAGCAGCGGTGAGGAAGTATTTTGATTATCGTATGGATAAGAGCTGCACCAAATTGTTGAAGCCGAAATGCGTATCTCCTGGTTGTGGCTGGTTATTATGGGCAAGGAAGTACAGAACCTCGGTCAGATTTCACATATACAAGTATGTCGGGGTGCTCACATACGGTGTTGAACACGCC